>CM055820.1:36421721-36446875 GCA_029582265.1 Zoroaster sp. YZ-2022
AAAATGTTCAATAATTATTTTCTGCTTATATAATTAGCAGCTGGAGAATTGGCACCGGCCACCCACATTTTTGTCTATTGGACGGACATAGCAGATCATGATTTATTCATTATTTAAAAAGGATTATATATCTAAACGGAAAATACGTGTTGAAAAAATGTATGAAAACTTTCATTGCAATCTTTTGGGGATAAAAGATGCCCCGCCCCGGTCTCTTCCATGCACCCTAAGCTTTTGCACGTACACTACTACCCAGATAAAAATATGGTGTTTACGTATTGTAACGATTCGGGGTAGGCAAGATTAATTAACTATAACCTTCCTGTTGTTGTCCAGGGAAATCGCAAGGGGAGGTGTTGAATGAGTTGGAGACAGACACATCATTAAATTCCACTTTCTTACCCAATACGAAATACACTATCTGTGTAAATTTTTTCAAGGAAACAATCACAATCAATCACGGAATATTTACATAGCGCCCTCTGTTGATTTTGGAAATAACTATTAATTAAGTTAGACTCGTGTTTCAGTCGCTCATGAATCATTTTGCCGTCGTAATAAACAATTACAAGCACACACTCGTTTGGTTTTCGTAGCTGTGACCGGGGTTAAGACAACTCGACCCTTGTGACAACTCGACCGGTACCCAAATGACAACTCGACATAATTTATCGTTGTTTAGAAGTGGATCGTTTTCCCTAGAAAAAAGATTGATCAGTGGGCTTATTCTAGCAGCAAGTATGGCTCAAGTTCTAGCACAAATTCAATCATTTCCCCGTAATACACGTGCTGGCGAAATTAGTTTTTAGGACTTGAAGTTTAACGTTAATTCATGCGACGGTGCGTTGCTTTTACGGATAACAGTAGTCAACGCACAATTTCCCGCTCTTGCCTGTCGTCAAAATATGATTCACAAAAATAAATTATACATTGGGAAAAAGTTTGGGACGTATTTAACTCTTGGAAAACCGTTTTAAGAATGTAGTAAATACTATAGTAAATATACCTAATCCCCGGGGAAATATAATGTTAAATAAAAAGAAGAGTACAAGTATAAAATTTTTAAATATTATATTTTATTGAATGCCATTCAAATAATAAAACATAAAAAAGGCCTATAAAATCAATGACAATAGGCATATAATTAGGCCCTACACATTTTTAAAACGTGTTCACGACCATTGCCGGTGCCGGCTTTTCTCCCTCTCCCCTGTGGACGAATGCGAGATATAAAATTATAGATTTAAACTTATTTGAAAAATTATTACAAAACGTGTTTTACCGATAACATCCTTGATTTCATTATAGAAAGGAACATAAATTCTTTGAAAAGTGAATATAATTATGCCATAAGCTTGGTTTAACATTAACAGTACGTGTTCATGGGTACAAATTTACGCAGGTTACACTTTTTCAAAGTCCCTTCTTTCTTTAATTTTGTATGGCAAATTGTAAACACAATAATGGTTAAATTCCTCTACAAACCCACTTTTCTGGTTGTATTTTTTATGTGACAAATAAGTAAAACGTACAAAGTATAATCTGACGTGACTGTTCTTGGCTTTAAAAAAAAAATAAAAAAATAATAATCATGGCATTTTATCGTGGTTAATAGTTAGAATATAAAATGCTGCAGAAAAAACAGTGAAAATAAAGTACAAATAGCCTAAACAGAGAAAACATTGTATAAAATGGCAAATTACAACAAGTGAAGTTACATAGAACAATATCAAGTACAGTTTTGCATGGGCAACATCAACATTAGCAGTAAAATAATTAAATTATTGAGTTAAAATTTATTTATACAGTGTATACACATAATACTAATATTGTTTCCCTTATACTTTTCGGTGGGTAGAAGTAGAAGCTGTACATGTACACCTCATTGGATAGAGTAATTTGACAACCAACAGTGAGCACTACAAGGTCCCTGAATGATGTATGTGGGCAATTCTACTTACATGAAATTAAATAAACTGAAATGAGAAATAGATTAGAATAAAATAAAACAGAAATAAAATAGAATAAAATAAACTAAAATAAAATAAAACAAAAAAAATACAAAATGCAAAAAAAATTAAAATGAAAATATTATAAATTTAATAAATTTAATAAATTTAATAAACTAAATTAAAATAAAATAAATTAAATTAAATTAAAATAAATTAAAATAAATTAAATTAAAATAAATTAAAATAAATACAATTAAATTAAATTAAAATAAAATAAACAAAATTAAATAAAATTAAATTAAATTAAAATAAAATAAATCAAAATGGCATTGAATTTGGCTTTTAGACTCGACGAAAACGTCCTGCATGAAATGTATACAGACCCATTTATTGATTATGTCCAGTGATGTCATGTTTCAGATTTTACACTAAAAGAGTGTGAAGTAAATGACATTTTACACCGTTTTAATGTGAGGTTACAGTCTTCTGACATTTTTTTCCACTTTCACAAGCTTCTTGACTATTGAAAAATGAGTGCAGCAAAAAAATTAATTTGATCTGTGCTTGTTGTTTTTTTATTATTTTTTTTATCATTGAACATGAAAATAGGTATGCAGTCAACACCATATATGTGGCAACCAAGTCACACTAAATAAAATAAGAAAGTTACCTGGTCATTAAGACAGGAATCCATTTCAAGGCACTGTAGATCCTTTTTGGTCAAAGGAGTGTCGTGGCCGAGCGGTCTAGCTTACCGGACTCAAGTTCTGGTGTTAGCAGCAGAATGTGGGTTCGAATCCCGGCCGTGACACTTGTGTCCTTGAGCAAGACACTTAACCATAATTGTTTCTCTCCACCCAGGGGTTAAATGGGTACCTGTGAGGGCAGAGTTGGTTGATTACCCTATATGCGCTGTAATGGCAGCAATTGAGCTGTATACTCCCCAGGGAGCTGAGATGGTTTCAGGAATGATTTATGAGCCTTATGAGCCTTATGAGCAGGGGTAATAATATGCGCCTTGAGCACCACTCAGTTGGTGGATACGTGCGCTATATAAGTCCACACATTATTATTATTATTATTATTATTAAAGTAAATGCCCCAATCGTGACACTGTCAACACTTGCCACAGTTTGGGTTCTATCTATGTCTGCTAAAAAGTACAACTCAGAGAGTGGCTTCAGTGTGTTGACAAGGTTCTGCGCTTCGCAGCCCGTGACATATGCATATGTCAGAAGAGCACAAAGTATCTGGCATACATTTGTCTCCTCTACAATGTTATGGGTTCCGCTATTTGATGAAATTAGAGGGCCAATAATTTGTAACACCTCATCCATCACATCCTCATGGCTCTCTGCCATCTCCATGCATAACGAAAACACAGGGTCGTTCTTTGACATATGCAGACACTCTTGAGCAGATGCAGGCTTTGACAGTTTAAAACGTCCAGCAACTTGGTGATACAGGACATGAACTGTATCTGACTGCCGCTGCAAGTTGCTCAGAAACTCATCCTGAGGTAGATTGCTGACCTTTTGTGTTTTCCCTAACCATTGGAAGTAATAAATAATAATAATAGCAAAATTTATATAGCGCATATATCCACCCAGAGGGTGCTCAAGGCGCCTACAGGAATATAGTACAAGGTTACTTAAACAAAACTTACATAAATACATGAAAAATGACAATGATATGTAATTACAGTTAGCTGAAGGCTTTAGACATCAAATATGTTTTGAGTTGAGCTTTAAAAATACTTAAGGAGCTAGATTTTTGAATATGTAAAGGTAATGAGTTCCACAAACAAGGAGCAGCTGTAACAAACGGCCTTCCTCCCCAACTTCTCTTGGAACGAGGCTCAAACAATTTTGGGGCTCTAGATGACCATAAGCCAGGACGAATGACAGAGAGTAAATGAATGAGACGAAATGTATCTAGGGGCTAAGCCATTGAGCGCCCGATAAGTTAACAGAAGAATCTTATAAGAAATTCGCTCTCGAACAGGAAGCCAGTGAAGAGATTTTAAAACGGGTGTAATATGGGATAATCGTCTTGTATTTGTCACAAGACGTGCTGCAGCATTTTGAACCCGCTGTAATCGATTTATTAGATTGTTAGGTAAACCAAAAGTAAAGAATTGCAGTTATCAAAGATATGAAGTGACAAAGGCGTGAATTAGCTGTTCAGTTGCTGCAGGATTCAGATATTGTCTGATTGAACGAATATTTCGGAGGTTATAGTTGGCCAGTTTAACACAGTTTGAAACCTAAAGACACAAGTAAAGACACTAAGTATGAAAATATTATGAAGAGGAGGGAAAAGCAGTTAATTTGTAGTATCAGTAATGGACACTGCAATACCGCATACATACAAAAACAAATACCATACATACATACCTGCAGGTTGGCCTTGGTTGATTGGGTGTGTCTTCATTTGCTCTTTTTTCTTCTTGCCCACAGTACCTGAACAGAACATAAATTTTACATTCCCTGAGTTCATAAGACTTGAATGCTTCAATACCCTGTTTACTTTCAAGAGTGTTTTGAAATGTGTTTTCCTTTCAATTTCAACACAGAACATTTCATTATTTTATTGATTTAACAACATATTAAGTGCACAGACAGAATTATTTTTTAAAACATTTGAACATGCACTTATGTAACAGATACATTAAATTGTAATAGAAAAGACTTAGTGTCACAAAGATTAAGATTAATGGCAAATGGAACAATGACAAATTTTCTTTAAAAATAAAATACAATAAATTTAGTGTAATTTATAAAAAAGGAAATTGCATTTGGTAAAGGTAAACATTCTTAATTAAAATTAGAGTTAAGACTAAATACAAATAACATAAATGAAACAAGGTAACAAAGAAATGTTAAAAGTATTCAAATAAACACATAAACAAAGAGACGGACAAAAACCAACCGACTGACAAACTGACAAACAAACAAACAAACAAACACCCTAACAAACACACCAAACAAACACCCCATCACACCCAATAGACAAACAGCAACAATAAAAAAAACAAGTTAACAACAATTAACATTGAGTTATCGCTACATCGGGGACTTGAAATTGTAAATAAAGATGTACAAATAACTTAATTTTTAACACCTAATGGCAGTAGCTCACAGAGTCTCGGCTGAATGAACACAAACATTTTCACATTCTCAACATGAACAACAGCTCATGCAAGTTAAGAATATAAGGTTAGTGAGTGTCTTTAATTCTATAAGCTTTTATCAGTACAAAATACACACTTGGCTAAAACAGCGGTTACAAACGTGCTGTCACGCATGTATGAAGGAATGCGTAATTGATCAAATAATGCAAATATGCACATGCAACTTATTTATTGGAGAAAAATAAACTGCAAAAATGCAAAAAATAAACTTGTGGCCAAAACATGAAAAGCAAATTAAAAGGCAGAAAACAATTTTTGTATACTGAGTGTGTAGGGACGAAGCTGACCATACGGGATTTTTTCGTGCAATTCATGCCCAGCACAATTCTGCAGAGTCACCTGCTGATTGCAATTTGCAATCTATGTCTAAAATGCTGCAAGAAAAAAATCCTAAATTGTTAAAGCAAACACAGTCAAAAGGTAACAAAGTAAAACTGAAGCACAAGGGACAAAATAAGACAAAGCCATAGCAATCAATGTTTTCGTGAGCTCCTCAATGTGTTGGTTGGCAGAGTGATTGGCTATAGTAGAAACACTTTGACATGCCAGGTCCCTGGATCGAATCTGTCACAACTACTCTGCCAATATCCTAATCTATTGTGGACAAATGATTTGGAAATGATGTTATCTGAATGAAACTATACCTGTATGGTCCAGTCCACAGTGGCTCCATCTTGCCACCTTTGCGACCAGC
Source organism: Zoroaster sp. YZ-2022 (assembly GCA_029582265.1). NCBI lineage: Eukaryota > Metazoa > Echinodermata > Asteroidea > Forcipulatida > Zoroasteridae > Zoroaster > Zoroaster sp. YZ-2022. The sequence continues at coordinate 36,427,561 of CM055820.1, forward strand.
ATTCTTGCAATTGCGGCGAACTACTAAATCACCAATACTGAACTGGAAAGTTTTTATCCCCTTTGACTTCCGGCGCTGAAAAGCCATCTTTTGCTTGCTCTGGGCAGCAGCAACGTTCTGCCTTACCTGCATTTAGGAATAGGATGAACTACAGAGGTACTGGCATAAACCACCAAAATATTCAGAGAACTATAATCAAAAAAATCCCTACATAGGGCTTAAGTGCATTTATATTTATACTTCATTGTGTTCAAAAGGGGGAAAAAATCTTGCATGAATGGTTTACCTTGGAGTTTGTAGCGGTCATCACTTCTTCTCTCTTGGAGACAGCTTCATCAGCATCTTCAATGTCCATTTCATCACTCAATGGAAGAGTCACGTCGTTATCTACAGGTTCCATCTGAAGACAAATTGCAGGATGTTAGTATTAAGCATATCTCAGTAAACAAACCTGTCAACATTGAAATTAAATCTCAAGAAATAATATCAAAAATAGTTTTAATACCTGTTCTTTCAAAACAAATTGCATGTCTGTGCACCAAATGATACTAAATGAGGATATTTAATAAAAAGAATCTACAAGAGCAACGCAAACTTACTTCCAGAACTGTTCTGGGGTGACGTCCAAACATTAGGAAAAAGGGGGTGTACTTGGTTGAGGCCTGCTTCTGCGTTCGGATGGTATAGGCCACCCCATCCAAGTAGTCAGCCCAATCATTCTGATGATCATTTACGAGTTTACTTAGACGAACTCGTAAAGTCTGGTTGGTGTGTTCATCAAGTCCGTTCGTCTGAGGATGATATGCGCTTGTTACAGAACGATCAATCCCAAGTTTCTTGCACAGGTCAGCATTTATCTGAGGTACAGGGTTGATTGATACAGAGTATTGAGTGTGTGTGTGCGTGTTCTAACACCGACCAGCTTATGGGCTAATTAAACACTGGGAACAATGCTATCCTCCAAAGAATTTCTGAGGAACAACAATCCCCCAATGGAATTTCTAAAGAAATTCCATTAATTTCAATTGCGTGCTTGAGGGATTAAGTGCTCAGATTGTATCTTAAAAACTTGTACTGTTAAGTTACGTCACTACAAAATGTCCCATCCCACTCCTAGTCTCCAACACTGATGTTCATAATTCAATGTATTGCTACTACCAAGCAGTCTCATACAAAATATTGGTAATTCTGTGTACTGTAAACAATTCTTAATAGGCAAGGCAGCTTCAACAGACTCGGCAAACTGACCTTTGCAACAAATTCTCGCCCCTGGTCTGACAGAAGTCTCTTTGAGTTAACTCTCATCGCCAAACAAATGTTTGGATACAAGATGCTACACCAGCGGCCTCTTTGCTCTTCAGCGGGAAGAATTCCACAAATTTAGTAAAATAATCGGTGAAGGTCAGAACATACTTGAAGCCTTCCTGTGTGGTTGTCAAAGGTCCTGGGCAAATACATGTTAGTTAAATGCTGGTGAATACAAATTTCAAGCGAGACCAAAAAGCCAATCAAAAGATATAGAGGAAAACACACTAGGTACACTTCAGATCCATTTGATATTAATAATATAATAAGGAACACTGTTAAAGCCTACCAATTAAATCCATTCCCACAAATTGTAGGGGTTCCGTTGTTTTGATTGCTTTCAACTCTGGAGCCAGTGTTTTAATTTTGTTATACCGCTGGCATCGATCACAGGACTTGATCTGTTTAAAATTAAAGAATAGCAACTCCTCAGCAAGAAACCATACACAATGTTGTACATATATGTAGTTCAAATGTATTGCAACCAATCACAATTAACTGCTACAAAACCTCAGTAATAGCTTGAGGCTTGTCTTGCTAATTTTCACGATATCACAATTACATTTGCACTTGATAACGATTTAGAGAACATATGACAAATGATCAGCGGCTAAATGTGGAAAAACAAATTAACAAAATCACAACAATGGAAAACTGTTTGCAAAAATAAAAATGCATGAAGGAAGTTTCTAGAAATGCTACACCTTCAAAAAACACTGATGAAATTCATGTGACAATGGAGTGCCAATACAAGGTTCTACAACACGATCATCAATTTAAAGTGTTATCATACTCACAAACTCCACAACATCCTGCTTCATTCCGTTCCATGTGTAATACATGGAAATTTTGGACAGTGTGGCATTTATGCCACTATGTCCTCCTGTCGCCGACGCATGGTGATGCTTTAGAAGATCTAGTGCTTCATCCTCTTGCAAAATCACTTTCTTCTTGATGTCTCGCTTGTTTCCAGTATAGTATAATTCATCTCCTAAGGAAAGGGACAGACAACTGCTGATCATCTGGGACCCTCGTAACAATTAAGTAATCCATAAAAACAAGCGTGATAATATAGATAAATTACAGATAACACAAGAAATTGGGGTAGAATGTCATATCCGACCGTCACTTTTTCTCATTCAATATATAACAAATAATGTAATCTTACCTACCCAGGTGGAGAACATAATTATGGATGATGATAGACATATACATGTACTTCAAATTATTCCAGGATATTTATTTCATGAAAAATCAGGCATTTTTGGTATACGATGACTTTAAGCACCGTCGATATCAAAATTTTCAATAATCGATATATCGGAAATCCAATATCGAGTATATTCGATATATCGATTATCCCATGTAAAAGTTAAAGACCATAAATTTAAAAAAAAAAAAAAAAAAATTTATCGGAAATGGAAACTGCATCCAATATGACAAACTATGCCTTCACAAATTTCCCGAAAGCGGCAGCATTTTTGAGCTACTAGTTTCCTGCAGGCTGTGAGAAAATAGTCACAAGCTCTCTCTCCCATACAAGATTTCTGGCTCACAACCGGCAGTCCCGGACATCACAGGGGAGCCTCCTAAGCGTTACCGCCGAGAACATGTGGGAAAATATCAGACAACGGAACTTTCAAACCACAAAAAATAAACAAATCAATTCTAACGCCTTTCTCCAGAACAAATTGCTCATCATCTTTATTATTTTGATCAATTACAGCGCTGGGCGTTACCGGCGAGAGAATGTAGGAAAATATATAAGGGACAACGGAACTTTCTCCAAGCCAAAAAAGGGCAGCTTCTTTTGAGGTTCTGCATTATACGGGAGACCGCGAATTCCAGCGAACGTGGAGCACAAAGTGTCGCTGCTCGGCATTTGCGCGATGTTTTTATTCTCACTCACAAACACAATTTGCCACCGATTTTTATTCCATTATGCAGCAAACGTTAAACACCAAGTAAAAGCACAAACGGGAGATTTATTTTGACGATAATCTGAAGCATTTTGATATTTTCGATATCATTCCTCAATATCGAAATTTTCGATATTTCGATATTATTAAAAAATTGCTATCGGCGATATCGATATCAAAACAATATCAAATAATCGAGTAATATCGATATATCGACGGTGCTTAGATGACTTCCTCAGCATGTCACTCTGATCTTGTCAACTCCCCTGTTATGCCCCGTTCCCACTATCACGATTCGCACCACGATTGAAATCGTGGTCTTAATTGTGGTGATCCTATCAGATCTTATCAGATCTTGAGGTCAGTCGTGGCAATCGTGTTGATCGTAGAACATGTTTGGACGGTTCAAAAATTTTCTACGATCAACACGATTAATTTTTAATCGTGATCATCGCATGAGATCGTATTGGATCGTAACAAAGCGTGACAGATCGCATCTAATAGTGCTTCGAAATCGTGGTGATCGGGATCAACCTTGGACAAGACAAACACCACGTTGTCATCATCCTCAACTCCTGCCATCATCAATGATTGTGGGTTGTAGTCTTCACTCTGTAGAAGTTCAAGAAACAATGAAGTCCATGGTCAGTCGGGCTGTATATGTACCCGTCGGGGTTCAATCGTGGCTCAAATCGTGATCACTCCATCCCGATCGTGAAAGACATCGCCACCACAATCGTATCCGATCGCAAAAGAGCGCATCGGTTCGTGATGATCATATCGAACGTATCGAACGTATCTGCGTATCAGATCGTCCAAAATCGGGACCCGATCGTGATGATCGTGTCAGATCGGGACACAATCGTGGACTCAATCGGGACAATCCTATCGGAACGTATCTGATCGTATCTGAACGGGAGACCAGATCGTGACAGATCGTGTCATCTGAAATTGACCAATCGTGCCTATATCGCATCCAAGCGCACCAAATCGTACCAGAACGTATCGACTCGCATCAACTCGCATCCAAACGTGAAATTTCAGAAAAGGAAACAAAAATTCCACGATCAGCTACGAATGGCCAATCGTGGCGTTCGTAACGGATCGCACGACAGTGGGAACCTAGCATTAGTGACCAACACAGTCATTGTACATGTACATGCTCATTGGCAACTATAATAGGATCCTTCTATTTTTTGAAGGGGAGGATTTTTTTTAGAAGGGAAATAAAGTCCGAAAACCATCATAAAAGTGGATTTTAAAGATAGTTTTCGCGTTCTGTACCCCGAAAAATCGATAGAATAATTCCCCCAAAAACCTTTAAAAGTGGCGGTCGGATACGGCATTCTTTCCAGAAATTGAAAATAAAGTTACAAAAAGAATGGCCTCCAAAAGAAGCAAAAAAGGCCACATAATTATGACCACCCCCCCTTGCGATGATCATAACCTTCAACAGTCAGAGCATGGAGGTTATGAATCTATAAAAATATTAAAGTATTAAATAGGCAACGTGACAATTGAGTTAGGCTATTAAGTATGGTGGTCAGCCTGTTGAGTAAAACCTCATTCGGATATGACACATTCAATGGCACATCACACGTTATTCCAATCACTTCAACTACCTTAGGCTTAGTTACTAATAGTAATACGCCTCTACAGTGTCAGTGACAGTGCAGTGGGAATGTCAGTCAGTGCTAGCTGTGGTGACCGCAGCCCTACTACCTGACTTTTACAACTTCTGTCATTAACGGACGGTAGTAGCGCTGCGGTGAATGCCCATGGTAGTCCTGAATGGACAAGTATCGATATCGAGCAGGCAATGTTCTGTACCCAAAAAAGGTGTCCCAAACACAACAAATTCTCTTCAAAACTCACCTCCAAGATTCTATGCCACCTACAGATGCCTCCTCTGAGGTTTAAAACCATGCAACTTGCATTGGCGAGATTTTAGGGACATTTAAAGTTTGGAAAAACGCAAGATTGAACTAGTAAACATGGAAACTGCTGGCCTCGTGATGTTTTCCCAACAATGCATTGCGCGTATACACAATGACCCCCCTGCTACCGATAAAAAAAAGAAAAAACGGGCAGTATAGTGCCAACTAGCAATTTTTAGCGTACCAACTGTAGTTGGTTGTGTAGTGACTTAAAATAGCATATACCTTTTTATCGCGACATGCAACAGCCGTGGACTTGGTACATTTTTTGCATATCTCACAACGCGCGAGATTTCGTTTTTCCTAACACAATGTGACTGACTTTCATAGTGAGTGGTCGTGTACAGCGAGAGTTCTAGTTTGATTTCGCCAGTGTGGAGTAATTTTTCTACGATTTTGGTCTACATAAAAACCCCAATTATTGACTATAAATATAGACACTGCTTGTGTTCACCAAAAGAAGTTTACGTACGGTTTTGTGACCTCCTTTTCTGTGGAAAAGAAACCAGATATTTTCGCGGAGTCGACGTTCATTTCTGACATTTCTACACATGCTTGTATCCTCGCCGCCATCTTGGATTTTCCGGAACGGGACCGACGATATGGAATTTTAACCGAGCGGTTAAGTAAGTAATAGTTATCTTTACGTTTAGCAATTACTACATTGGTGACCCCGAACTTTAAGAACCACATTTTCTAAGGAATATTTCAAGTTTTTTGTCAATTTGTGACATTTTTACTGGGATACATCACATCACTGGAACGTTACATCACAACCATGACCACCAAACCAGATGTTGACGAACCCGCAACAACCCCTCCACTTGCTGCCGTTAGCCTAAAACTGCCACCCTTTTGGCCCAATGATCCAGTTCTTTGGTTTGCACAAGTGGAAGCTCAATTCACCATAAGGGGAATAAAATCACAGAATACAAAATTTGCCTACGTTGTTTCTTCTTTGCAACCAGAAATCGCTCAAGAGGTTCGTGACCTTTTAATCGACCCACCTCAAACAGATTGCTTTAACATTCTTAAAACAGAATTAGTACGTCGCACCTCGGCCTCCGAACAAAAAAAGCTACACCAACTTCTTATTTTGGAAGAATTAGGAGATAGGAAGCCCTCACAACTGCTACGTCGCATGAAGCAACTTTTGGGGGATAATAAGTTAGAGGAACGCATCCTAAAACAACTCTTTCTTCAGCGGTTACCTACCAACGTTCAACTTATCCTCGCCTCAACGAGCGATAGTGTTAACATCAAACAGGTTGCTGAAATAGCAGACAAGATCATCGAAGTTGCGATACCAGTCGGGCCTGCCATAGCAACCATGGAAGCATCAACTTCTCCACATAATGCACCAGCTACCTCGGTTATACCACCCTCTACAGATATACAGAACCTACAGTCGCAAGTTCAACAATTAACTCTACAAGTTCAACAATTATCGGCACACATGTTGGGAGCCCTAAGCAGAGATCATACATCCAGGAAGAGAAGTCGTGACACCCTGCATCAACGATCTCGTAGTCGCAGTAGCAGCGCTGGCGACATACATCAGGTGAATGCTGGTATCACTGGCGTTTCGCACGCTTAGCTCGAAAATGCATCCAACCTTGTAACTTCCAGCCCAATACTTCTAATCCGGAAAACGACAAGACCAGCCGTTAGAGGCGACAAACGCAACTGGTCAACATGTGAGTCGTCTATTTTATGTAACTGATCGTATAACTGGTTCACGTTTTTTAGTTGATACGGGAGCTGAGGTCAGCGTCTTACCCTCAACTTCACGGGATACATGTCAATCCAACAATTTAATTCTTCAAGCAGTCAACCAATCGCGACATTTGGAGAAAGATCACTTACACTAAACTTAGGTTTAAGGCGAACATACCGCTGGATTTTTATAGTAGCAGCTGTATCTACACCTATCGTTGGCGCAGATTTTTTACGACACTATGGACTGATTGTTGACGTAAAGGGTCATAGACTTATCGACACCACCACCAACCTTTCCATAAAGACGATAGCCACGTCAACACCATCAATTTGCCCAATGTTTGCAAAATCCGACAATTCAGCTCGCTATGACGCAATACTTCAGCAACATGCCGACATCACACGACCAGTTTATCAAGCAACAACAGTTAAACATACCACAACTCACCACATTGACATGCGCAGACAACCAGTTTCAGCCTGGCCACGACGCTTACACATGTAGTTCCAGACCGCTATACTATCGCCAAACACGAATTCGAACACATGTGTGAGTTGGGCATCGTGCGTCCATCTAGCAGTAACTGGTCATCACCCCTGCACATGGTCCCCAAAAAGACATCAGGAGATTGGAGACCATGTGGAGACTACCGTGCACTGAACCAGCGTACAATTCCAGACTGCTATCCTATACCGCACTTACAAGATTATACCGCCGGACTACAAGGAAAAAAGGTTTTTTCCAAGTTAGACCTGGTGCGCGCCTACCATCAAATACCTGTTGATTCAGCAGACATACACAAAACTGCAATCACAACACCTTTTGGACTATTTGAGTTCGTGCGCATGCCCTTTGGGCTACGTAATGCTGCACAGACTTTTCAATGCTTCATCGACGAGGTACTTCGTGGTTTTCCGTTCGTATATGCTTACATCAATGATTTACTCGTTGCTAGCGACACGGTGGAAGAGCATGAACAGCATCTAGATATTTTGTTTTCGCGTTTGTCTCAGTACGGAGTTATCATCAACCCGGCCAAATGTCAATTTGGCGCCTCATCTCTAACATTCCTCGGTCATGTCGTCGATGAACACGGTATCCGACCACTGGAAACTAAGGTAACGGTGATACAAGATTTTCCCGTACCAGACTCAATACGCAAGCTCAGAGAATTTCTAGGACTCGATCAACTTTTATCGACGTTTCATTCCTCATTGTGCAGACATCGTTCAACCACTTACCGACCTTCTTAAAAGCAAGAAGAAGAATAAAGCAATTGTACTCGACAGTGCAGCACTATCTGCATTCAACGAGGTCAAAACTGTTTTATCTCAAGCGACTCTTCTTGTTCATCCACGGTCAACCGCACCAATTTGTCTCATGGTTGATGCATCCAATGTAGCCGTTGGAGGTGTTTTACAACAACTCGTCGACGAAGTATGGGAACCCATATCGTTTTTCTCTAAGCGTCTGCAGCCAGCTGAAACCAGGTATAGCACTTTTGGTCGCGAGTTGCTAGCTGCATATTTGGGGATTCGACATTTTCAACACAGTGTGGAAGGGAGACAATTCTGTATCTACACCGATCACAAACCATTGACTCATTCCTTTAACGCCAAACCTGACCGCTATTCACCAAGAGAGATACGACATCTTGACTACATATCACAGTTCACGACAGATATTCGTCACATCAGTGGCAAAGAAAACACTGTTGCAGATGCCTTATCTCGCTTAGGCATGAGTACACTTAATATGTCGTCAAAGATAGATTTTGCCAAGATTGCTGAAGTTCAGAAAGACGATGAGGAACTTAAGATATTGCAGTCCACAACATCATCTTTGCAGTTTAAGTCCATCCCTCTACCATTTTCTGACGGCACCATAATATGTGATGTCTCTACCAGCACAGCTCGTCCTTACATACCTAAGGCATTTCGTCAAGCAATTTTCAACTCGCTGCACAATTTATCGCACCCAGGCATCAGCGCCACACAGCGGTTAATTACTGCATGTTTTGTGTGGCCTAGCATTAACAAAGACGTAAGATTTTGGGCCAAGACATGTCTTGCTTGTCAACAAACGAAAATACACCGACACACCAAATCTCCACTTGGAACTTTTTCAACACCAGACGCATGTTTCGACCACATACACATCGACATAGTAGGACCACTACCTCCATCCGAAGGTAACATGTACCTATTAACTTGTGTTGACCGATTTACACGCTGGCCAGAGGCTATACCAATTCTGGACATCACAGCTGAGACCGTTGCACGAGCCTTTGTCTCGCGATGGGTTGCAATGTTTGGAGTACCATCTTTAGTCACTACCGACTGCGGTCGTCAGTTCGAGTCAGCACTCTTTCAGTCGCTCTCTCATCTCCTCGGTTGTAAACGTACGCGGACAACATCTTACCATCCTGCATCAAACGGTCTAGTTGAAAGATTACATTGTCAACTTAAAGCTTCACTCAAAGCACACGACAACCAACGCTGGACCGAGACACTTCTCTTTGTTTTGCTTGGTATTCGTACTGCAGTAAAAGCAGACATCGGCTGTTGCACAGCAGAACTAGTTTTTGGTACGAGCATCAGATTACCAGGACAATTTGTAGCACCAAGTACAACAAATACCAACATAGATACTACCGATTACGTTCAACGACTTAAACAACACATGACACATCTCCAACCTATGACGAAACCACAGCACAAACACACTCAAATTCATCCCGAACTGTCAACTTGTACTCATGTTTTTGTACGTGTAGATGCTGTGAAGAAACCTCTTCAACCTCCATACAACGGACCCTTTCGTGTCATCAAGAGAACCGCTAAGTTTTTCGTCACAGAGATTAATGGAAAACAGGACAGTGTAAGCATCGACCGTTTAAAAGTAGCTTTCATCGATCCAGTCATAATTCCAACCACTTCATCATCAACATGCAAGAAGAACTTAACAGACATCACTAAGAACAAGAAATCGACATCAACAGAAATAACTGCACAACCGCTAAAACCTACAGTTACACAACCAGAGACGCGGAAGACTCGCTCAGGGAGACATACCGTAATTTCCTGCGTATAAGACGCTCGGTGTATAAGGCGCATTACCCCAGAATCGGGGGAATGTGATTAAAGTGTCAACGTACAAGGCGCACCGCCGTATAAGGCGCACCATGACCGCTGACACAGAGGCCAGCTGGGTGCCACTCATTGTCGGTACATCGCCACAAAGGGGTCATTGTGTTGCGCCACTCCTGAACTGATGGTCTGTGTGCCACAATAAAACTATTCAATTGGACGAAGGCGAGTTTAGTGTTTAGCAGAAAATGTTCCCAGAAAAATGTAGCCCTGTCGATCCAATTGTATTGATTTTTTAATCGGTTAGCTAACGTGCGTGGGGCTAGAGATCGGATTGGTTTCAAGTATAATTCTCAATATAGTTTGTTTCAAATGAACTATAGCCATCAACAAACACAAATTCATTATAATTATCGTGTCATGTGCAATGCATCGGAAGCTTGATGTTATTGGTATACACGTTAAATTATTTGCTTACCTCCATGCTTGCATAAACAAGCCATTTTCGCGACGTGATCCCGCGAGTCGCATCCCGCTCATTTCATTCATAAAAAGTGGCAACCATAAATTGTCCAATAAGCATGCACATACGTACATGCACGTGCTTCTCCATTGCTCAGCCCGGATTCCCCTTAATATGCAACTTTCCCAACAAACCTTGTTCCCAACGTTTACCTGAAGGTCTCGAATGTGGATTCAAGACCCATGGGGACGAGCTTGGTCATGACCTGCAGGGACACGTGGACGATGATGACATCATAATTCCAGTGCGGTCCAATCAGGTGCCGGGAAAGACTGGCCACACACTGCCCAATGGCTTTTTTTTTTTCCGTACCACACGCTGAGTTGAATGCATAAGTGTGTGCCAACAACAGTTGTGGTACGCCTTTGTCGGTAAGCACGGCCACGCAGTAAGGTGAATTGTATGCATGATTGGCATGTGCCAACAACAGTTGTGGTACGGCTTTGTCGGAAAGCAAGGCAACGCAATAAGGTGAATTGAATGCATGATACATGTGCGCCAACAAAGGTTGTTATGGGCATTGTCGGAAACCACAGCACGGCCGTAAAGGTGAATGAATGCATGAAAATCTTGCGCTAACGACCTTCATTGGAAAACACGGCCGCTTTGTTAGGTTGAGGTCCACCGAAAGTTACACAAGCGGTAATCATCACTTTGATCTCAAGCGACACCAGATAAGGCGCACCGTTAGATAAGACGCAGTGACGTTTTCGTACCTTTGAAAGTCAGATAAGCCGCGTCTTATACGCAGGAAATTACGGTACATGTATTCACTGGCCAAAATGCTACATACAGTTTCTAGATATAGGATGAAATTCATCTTACTCTTATGGACAGATTTCAGAACTTATATTCCATGCTAATTTAAACAGCAGTTTTCTTTTATCATCGACCTCAGATTTCCAATCATCAATCTTGGAGGGAGCTAATGTAGTGACTTAAAATAGCATATACCTTTTTATCGCGACATGCAACAGCCGTGGACTTGGTACATTTTTTGCATATCTCACAACACGCGAGATTTCGTTTTTCCTAACACAATGTGACTGACTTTCATAGTGAGCGGTCGTGTACAGCGAGAGTTCTAGTTTGATTTCGCCAGTGTGGAGTAATTTTTCTACGATTTTGGTCTACATAAAAACCCCAATTATTGACTATAAATATAGACACTGCTTGTGTTCACCAAAAGAAGTTTACGTACGGTTTTGCGACCTCCTTTTCTGTGGAAAAGAAACCAGATATTTTCATGAGTCGACGTTCATTTCTGACATTTCTACGTGCTTGTATCCTCGCCGCCATCTTGGATTTTCCGGAATGGGACCGACGATATGGAATTTTAACCGAGCGGTTAAGTAATAGTTATCTTTACGTTTAGCAATTACTACAGTTGTAAACGACTGTAGTTGGTACGCTAAAAATCGCTAGGTGGCGCTATACTGCCCGTTTTTCGTTTTTTACCAGTAGCAGGGGGGTCATTGTGTAGCTTACCGGTCAGAACGTCCACACGTCAAAATGTCCACAGACCCAGTCATAACGTCCACATGACAAAACGTCCACGGGTCATAATCATTTAATCAGATATCGTCCTTAATTTGTTACAAACTGTTTTCCTTGCTTTAAAATATTGGTTTTAAAGTTTAATTCTCACAATAATTAGTGTATTGTAAAGAAAAATAAACATAGATCTATTTCATGATTAAAACAAAAAGTGAGTTTTAATACCTCGATGTCGCGCAACCCGTGAATGCCACTTTGCATACATGCATACATACATGCATACGCTGTACGTGTGTGGCAAATGCACTGCGCAGCTGTATTCATAGGCGATCGCTGTTAATTCGTGGAGGCAGTCTCGCGCATGCTATGTGTAAATAGGGAGTAATTTTGTAAAGATGCGAAAATCGAGAACCCATAGAGCTATCCAAGTTTAATAAATCTTTAATTGTATTTCTTGAATTATCTTTGGTTCATTAACGATGGGTTTGGGTTTCGATTTCACAAAGCTCTTACGATGCGACCCGTCGCAAACGCAAAGCATGCCAAGCGTAGAACGATCATGACTATAGAACCAATCACCAGGTGTGGACGTTTTGACCTTTGACATTTTGACTTGTGGACGTTTTGACTGTGGACGGTGTGGACGTTTTGACCAGTGGACGTTTTGACTGGACAGCATTGTGTATGCTTGCAGTGCATTGTTGGGAAAACGTTACTAGTTCAATCTTGCATTTTTCCAAACTTAAAATGTCCCTAAAATCTCGCCAAGCAAGTTGCATGGTTTTAAACCTCAGAGGAGGCATCTGTAGTGTAGGTGGCATATAGAATCTTGGAGGTGAGTTTTGAAGAGCATTTGTCGTGTTTGGCCCAGTGGACGTTTTGACTGGACAGCATTGTGTATGCTTGCAATGCATTGTTGGGAAAACGTCACGAGGCCAGCAGTTTCCATGTTTACTAGTTCAATCTTGCATTTTTCCAAACTTAAAATGTCCCTAAAATCTCGCCAAGCAAGTTGCATGGTTTTAAACCTCAGAGGAGGCATCTGTAGTGTAGGTGGCATATAGAATCTTGGAGGTGAGTTTTGAAGAGCATTTGTCGTGTTTGGCCCAGTTTGGGACACCTTTTTGGGGTACAGAACATTGCCTGCTCGATATCGATACTTGTCCATACAGGACTACCATGGGCATTCACCGCAGCGCTACTACCGTCCGTTAATGACAGAAGTTGTAAAAGTCAGGTAGTACTAGTACTGGCTGCGGTCACCACAGCTAAAAGTAGGCAGTTTCATGAAAATTTGAAGTTGCTTCAATTCTTTTAAATGTCATATCACTGGATAGAGCAAAAAATTAGAAAGAAAATGAGGGGTCAATGGTCATGATAGGTTAACTCTATGCAAAGTTACGAATATTTGTTGATTTAAATATTTGGTCATTTTGGAGGCCAGCTTCATTTGAAAAGTTGTGACCGAATTTGCCTGCAACATATCTGTGTAGTACTAACAAAGTGTCTATATAGCATGTCCCCCTTTTATAACAAAAAAATCTCATTGAATACCAAAATCCACCCGTGCGTGACACCCTGATTCAGCGTGCGTGACTCCTCGATTCACCGAGTTAAATCGCCGATAGCAGTGATTTTTTTTAAAATTTGCCATCGGATCATTTTCCGTAAGATGCACTGTTTTTCCGCCAACGTTACAGTTGGTATCGACTGACCAATTAAGATAACCACGATGTGTAGTATTCATTTATCGACACTAGAACATTGATAGACTACCCTTTGAATTAGTATTTTACCATAAAAGTTGGACAAGAAAATCGTGAAAACTTGCCGAAATTCAGTTGCCTGTATTTCCATAACGAAAGGTTTCCCTTCGCTGATTTTTTTTTATCGACTGCATAATTTAGTGCTCATAAAAATAGCGTCCAGCAAAACATCGAAGCCTCATCAACGTAACCAGGCGCTAGCGATATTGCGCCTATGCATTTTCACACCTACTATCGGGCGAGTCAACGAACTTTCGGTAGGCAGTTTCACGCAAGCCGCCGATGGTGGCGCTATTTTGGATGCCCTTTTTTTCTGTAAAGGTTGTGACCCGCCGAAAGTTCGGTGACGCGCCCGACCGTTCACGTGAAAATGCATAGGCGCAATAATCGCTAGCGCCTGGTTACGAGGATGAGGCTTCAATGTTTTCCCGGACGCCATTTTTATGGGCATTAAATCGTGCAGACGATAAAAAAAAATTCAGAGACAGGAAACTTTTCGTTAAGGAAATACAGGCAACTGAATTTCGGTAAGTTTTTACGATTTTTTTGTCCAACTTTCATGATAAAATACTAATATAAAGGGTAGTCTATCGATGTTCTAGTGTCGATAAAAGGAAACTACACATCGTGGTTATCTTAAATGGTCAGTCGATGTCAACTGTAACGTTGGCGTAAGACAGTGCAGCTTACGAAAATGACCCGACAGCAAAAAAAAAAAAAAAAATCACCGCTATCGGCGACTTGACTTGCTGAATCGGGGTATCACGCACGGGTGGGATTTGGTATTCCAATGTGATTTTTTAGTTATAAAATTAAAAAGGGGGATAAACTAATTTTTTTATATTACATTTTGCTGGTTCATATAGAATATTACATGCATTTAACACACATCTGGGAGAAATTGTAACCTTTAATTACAATGGTTTAGCCCGAGGCATGTAGATGGCAACATGTACAGGTGGGTGATTCCATTTTCATTCGGGGGTTGAAAATCTTGTTTGATCGTCTTATTATAATTTATTTTTAGCATTGCTCATTTAATGCCAAATAATTGGTGTTTTTGATAGGCATACAATCACAGTACATGTCAACTTAGTATTTTAATTTTAAATGACTTAGGGCCTATAAAAATATATATTTTTTTTATTGAGATGGGTGAAGCTATATCGTACTGCACAATCATACTGCACAATTTATGCGCGATAATATGCGCGCAAAAGTATATGTGACTAAATTATCAGAAACCTCCAAAGATTTACCGCACAATTTATGTGCAATAATATGTGCGACAATGCGCGCAACAATGCGCGCAACAATACGTGCAGAAGTATATGTGAATAAATTATCAGAAACCTCCAAAGATTTGTCTCATTGTAATTGTAGCCTTATTAATGTGTTTAGTAGTAGGGATGTCAATCCCAAAAAAATCAACCGCAACTTACAGGCCTGCACTGTGTTTAAACCAGATATCTTATTCCCAGAAGCCATTTGCTTTTGGTTTGAAGAAAATCGGCCCAGGCATTCCAGAGTTAGAGGTCATTAAAGGTTATCGCCATGGTCCAAGCTCGTATTACGTTACGTACATAACCTTCAAGGTGTCCTGTGGTCCCTTTGGGAGTTCAATAACATCATACAAAAACTGTCCATTTTCAAGGAAGTGAATCTTGAAAAGTATTTGGCCAATTTTTTTTCATTTTTAGAACATCTGTAGAAACCAGCCTACTCTTTCACCCAATCAATCTGAAAACTAGTTGCCATTGATGCCAAATTAATTAAGATTTTTTTAAATATGCCTTCAAACTTAACGAACTTGTTGTGGTTGTGACAAGCGAGTGGCCACGCGCGTAAAAAAGCCTGGTTAGTCTGATCCCGGCTCAGTTTAATGCGCGTAAAAGTGAGATGAATCCCAGACCGATGACTCGTGCATCGTTGGCAAGCCCGGCTGACAACGCCGTAGAACAAAACCTTGCCAGTCTGATCCCGCTCCGTTTACTGTGTGTACAAGTGAGGTGAATCCCAGACTGATGACTCACCACCGGATGGCGCCTGGCCGGCTCGCCAACTTTTTTCGCAGAACAGGTCAAATGAATATCGCTATAACTTAATGGGACCTCGATGTCAAGGTACAACCCACATACTGTCGGAAAGAGCGCGAAACGGGCATTCCATTGAGTTACGGGTGAAGGCCGTACCAGTGTTAGATCCAAAATTATTCAGTCTTAAAGTCTTTCTTTTGTTTTAAGACCTAATTAATTTTTTCAAGTACATTTGAAACAGTTTTCTGGCTACACATCTAATTTTAAGCTTTATTTTGATACCAAGATCGTCAGGATTGATGATTGGAACGCAAAGTCCCCGCCGTATGAAAATGGGTCTTACCGCTAATTTTTTTGGACCATTTTCGAGCGGCGAATTTGACAGTTGATTTTCCGCTTTGGGCCATTTTCGGGCTTCGTTTTCATCTTCAACTCGACGGTAAAATTCGTTCAAAACCTTTTTAAAGTGTGAACAGTGAAAATGGTGCTTGAATCTACTGTGTTATGAGTTGTAGCTTTGTTTTCTAGTGAGAAATAAATTTTTTAATTTAGAAATTATCGCTCGTAACGGAGTTTTTTCAGCACTTTTGATGTGAGGGCGCTGTTGCTTTCGTCCTCCCTATTAGTAGACATGCTGTATAGACACTTTGTCATGTGTTTTTACTGTACATATAGCACTACAAGGATACATTGCAGGCAAATTCGGTCACAACTTTTCAGCTGAAACTGGCCTCCAAAATGACCAATTATTTAAATCAACAAAAATTCGTAACTTTGCATATCATAGGGTTAACCTATCATGACCATTGACCCCTCATTTTCTTTCTAATTTGTTGCTCTATCCAGTGATATGACATTTAAAAGAATTGAAGCAACTTCAAATTTTCATGAAACTGCCTACTTTCGGCGGGTCACAACTTCGACAGATAAAAGGGCATCAAAAATAGCGCCACCATCGGCGGTTTGCGTGAAACTGCCTACTAAAAGTCAGTGCCAGTGCAGTGGTCAGGATCTTCTTACTGAGTGTACTTACTGGCCTCATCATAAGAGTAATTCTTGGCTTGGCAACGAACCACCCTCTTCTGAACATCAGTCAACCCTGCTAAATACAACCCGCTGTTTAAGTAACGGATAATTTTTGTGATCTTCTCACGAAATTCGTTGAAACGATCCGCACGTTCGCTGCTCGTGGAAGCCGCCATGACAGTTCCAGCAAGTGTACCGTGTACTAAAAGGAAGATAGGACACTAGTGCCGTTTTGCACGGCAGCCGATGTAACGGTATGACTCAGCAAAATTGGTACATGGGGAAGGGCGCCATCACGCGGTAGGTAGGTAAAACGAAGCAGACGACGTTAACGAAGTGTAGAAAGCCATAGGAAGCTGGTAACGGCAAGTTTAGGGCAAATTCGCGTTAAAGACAAAGATGTGAAAGACTTAAACGATGATTGAAATGATACATATTGTATAATATCCATCTTAAAATGGTATGCATAGATTTGAAAAAGTGTTCCTTCAGGATTTACAAGGGGGTTTATATAAAGCAAATGGGAAATATCGGGTGTCTTTTCTGCAGACTACGATTTTTTTGCTACCCAAGTCATGATAATCTATTTATACAAGTGATAACCTTTGGATTTTTATTTTATTTTTGTCTCTGCCTTAAGAAAGGTTTCCTATCTCAATAGATTTTTTTTAAATTAAACCAACAAACTGGAAGAAAAAGCTGAGATCGTGTCCTGTATATCATCAATCACTTTTAATCATCACTTGCAAAAGGTACAATAAGAAGGCCCCAATTAATGATCAGCTGTGCTGGATGAGCAACCATCTGTAAAGATTTCTATAAATAAATTATATAAATAAGTAATAAATAAATAAATAAATAAAACAATAATAAATTAATAAATTCTTGTAAGTATACTATAGACATATAAAAATAGTACACTAGCATGCATCTGTAAAGATGGTTATAAATAAATAAATTGATAAATAAATAGATCAATAAATAACAAATAGCAAAACAAATAGGCCTAATAGTAATAAAACCCCCATCTTGATGGGCCGGGGTGGATCTGATTTATCAAAACTTTAAAAATCAATAATTAAAGACTTTCATCATACATTTACATAAATGTTAGCTAACGTAATCTAACATCATAACACTACAAACCCAGTAACAAGTCAATAAAAAAACATAAATAGCTTAAATAAATAACAAAGGAACACTGTTTGCCTTTTTCTCTTTTCTAAAGCCAAAGGTAGGGATACAACTCTTTCACTTATCACCCTTACACCCTTAACTACTCCACTCTTAGGCCAGGACTATTTGTCTCCTGATCCTATATTCGCTTACCATTTTTGGGCAATGGAAAAAAATAACAAATAACAAACTAACATTATATCATGCCATATTAATCATATTAATGTACAACAACGACCATTAACGTTTTGTAGAATATAAAAAAAACACCCTGGATTTCTGCCTGGAACATTGATGTTCCAATCGTTATCGATCAAAATGTTCTACCATAAATTTCGCCTTACCTTTCTTTGCACCTTGGAAACCGATAAAAATGAAGATTACAATCCCGTTTGGGATTGTTGGTGCAATTTATGGCAGAACACCAAACTTTCGATCTGCTCGCCATCACTTGTTTAGTTGGTGGCAAGTTTGCCATAGTCATAGTGCAGTAGCACCGCGCAAACGATTTTAGTTTTACCTACCTAACAACAGCGGGCGCACTTCCATGCCCAGCCATTTTGCGTTTCACGTTTCCACACAGAGAGTCCTATCGACTATACTATGTGCACTTCTTCATCACGTACGTCAACAAAATTAAAAATGGACTGTTTCGTACGCTGTGCGCGCGCAGACATAGCATGACGTAATTTTACCATATTTGGTCATCCGGATAGCTGAGCACACCCCTGCTGAGACCGTGACACCGGCAATTCGACTATGACATCAATCCTTCCCGCAGCTAGCTAGCGCCACCAGACTGAAGCTAGCCGCGAATCGGGCCAGAAAAGCCATCCGCAATTGGCAGCCGCGAATTCGCGGTTGGGAATTCCCAAGAGCGAATTCACAGCCGCGAATTCAGAAAACGGGATGAGCGACACAATTTACTGACGTTGGTCAAATTATTAACAGTTAATTTTACCTATTACCTTTTATTTAAATGTACTTTTTGTTAAATAATCATAAAGAACATGTCAATGCCCTCACGTAATTCCTGTTAAAGCAAATTTGGCCCACTAATTAGTGTCTAATTAGACAGTGTTTAAAGGGACAAATATTAGAATGTGTCTGCACTTTTTCAGGCCTTTTCTTATTTTTGTACAAAGAGGGTTCACTAAAACAAAATGTACCAAACATCTCTTAGAAATATAATTTTTTATTTGATAATCATAAAGAACATGTCATTGTCCACACTTAATTTCCGTTAGGCAATTTGGCCCATTAATTAGTGTCTAATTAGACCGTGTTTAAAGGGACAAATATTGGAATGTGGTGGGATTTT
>CM055820.1:36447375-36517456 GCA_029582265.1 Zoroaster sp. YZ-2022
TTTGATGGCAGTGATATGGTTGTTCTAGTGTGAAGAACTCGCTTTGCAAGTTGGAGATCAAGACTAGGTTTTCAAGATTTTCATAATTTTGTTTTTATTAATTTTTGTACCACATTTGTTGTTAACTTCAAAATTCAGAAGCAAAGCCTTTTTATATAATAGTAATTCCCAGCTGTGGAGGATTTTATTTTTTAAAATATAAAGTCACAAATTCAGTTTTAGTCGGGGGCCAAGGGTGGGAGGAAAGACTGAAAGAAAAGACGCAACTCTGGAAACAAATATGAAAAATTAATACCCCAATTAAATATTGATCATTAAAATTTCCATTGGACACCATCTTCAGATCATACAACTGGGTTAGGGGCTAGGGGGTGGAGGTTTAAATAATTGGAGGAACACAAGTTTTCAAAGGCCTGAATCACTGGCACTCGCAATCCTTGAACTGAAGGACCGAGTGGAGCAATTAAGCAGTGTTGTAACCAAGTCATGTTTTGCCAAGTCACAAGTCAATTGTTGTCGAGTCAAGTCAAGTCACAAGTCATTTTATTTTTACCAAGTCAAGTCAAGTCATTTTATATTATCGCAAGTCAAGTCAAGTCGCAAGGCAATTTTCTTCAAGTCAAGTCACAAGTCATTTATCGTCCCTGAATAAGGCTAAAAGTCTCCAGTTTCAAAATTGGTGCGGTGACGCGATTTAGTTTTGTTTGTTTAATTTTTTTTACATGTGTAGGCGGGGACCACATTTCCCATTATACAAAGTATGGTGGCTAAGAGAGATTCCACAAATCAGCCAAACGTTTATACCCCATGTGAAAAAGTGTGGCTGCGATTGGACATCGTTTCATAGCAAAAAATAATACAATAAAATGCCGACGTGCAGGTTCAGCTGAGGCCACGCGCACGGAGATCACCAGAAACCGGAGCCTTTTTTTTTTTTTTTGCCTATAAAAATGTTCTGTTTGTCATGTTCCCTGTCTTGGCAGTGAGAATAAATCCAGTGTTTGTCATTTGTTGTTTATAGGATATACATAATTGACACATTTATCTCGAATTCATTAGCCGCGAAACCTCGCTGTAATCATCGGGCAATATTTTCTAGAAAACTATACAAACGCACACACGTGTACCGTGTATGGGAAATGTATGATGAAACGTATAGGCTCAAATGTACACTGTAGGCCTAAAGATTGACACTTTATTGAAGATGTTTAGACGTATTTTACTTCATTAATATAAGTTGCTGATTGAATAAAATAAATGAAAAACAAGTGATAACATGATGGGAGTTAAATAAATGACTATTGAAGACCAGAAACTCACAAACAAATCCAAGTATGACGTTAACGCTTCACAAATTGTGTAGTGCGTCATTGTTTTTGTTGGTGTCCGCATCTGAATTCAATGTTATTTACAAAACAGGGAACCAGGTAGTTTTTCATCAATTCGGTCCAGAAATTATGGGGTTGTGGAAAGTATAGAAAGAAGCGATTGAGGTTTTAATTTTTTTTAATCTGAAAATTATCAATCTAGCGTAGGTAACATGTATTTAGAGTGGTTCATTTCAATATTTGTACGAAAATTTGCAGACGGTTGAAGCTGTTACACGCGGGACAATTCATTTTTCTCCCAGGACGGAAACCGACGGATGGTAATTTACACTCTTATATGGGCCTCGGAATTTGGTAATTTGAAGAAGATACATTTTGTATAACGCCCCAAAACCAGTAATTGCTGTTTCTTAGTTATTCGGTCGCCGTTAATTGTCACAAACAATACATTTGTTAAAATCACGGTCTCCGGATCCAGTGTATTACAACGTTGTGCATGAAATCTTACTGATTCTGTGTTAACAACTCTGACAACGCTTGCATAGGTGATGTAAGGAGAATTTAAAATTATGTTCGTAAAATATTTTAAAATTCCCTTTTACGGAGTAAAAAAAAAAAAAACATGTACCCTTTAATGATTACACATAATAAAACATAATTTGAGTCAAAATAGCTATTCGGTTTTGTTTTACGAAAATTTGTGATAATTTGTTCAACACTTGACAAATTCTTAATACAATTAATAATGTCGCTATAACCTCGTTCCAGCCGTTTGTATAAATTATTTTGAATATTAATGCAATGCCTTACCAGTAATAGCCCACTTCTTCCACTACGACGGATTGTGTTGAACTAGACATGTAGCGTACACTTTACAGCACAAGACACATACGTGTACAGTATACACTATTATTATGTATTACGTATAGATATAAAATTCGACGGCATTTTTTTCCCGTCACAAAAGTATTCGGCTGCCGTGGCCGGATTGATCAGAAAAATACATGTAATAAAACAACCTTAAATACATGATGACTTGCAATGTCGTCAAGTCAAATTTACTCAAGTCAAGTCAAGTCACAAGTCATTTTGTCCAAGTCAAGTCAAGTCCCAAGTCATTTTTGTCCAAGTCAAGTCAAGTCGCAAGTCACAAAATTGGCGACTCGAGTCGGACTCTGAGTCCGAGTCACCGACTCGAGTCAACAACTCTGCAATTAAGGACCCTGGCTCTTACATACAGCAAGTAAGATTTCTCCTTCCTCTATGCTCTCTATGATTACAACGAGCTGCCCTTTTCTTTGAGGCCCTGAAATCTTAACGAGAGAAAGGGTACCCAGAACAGACTTCAGGGTGGGAGTGTGCCCGCCCCTCAAACACTCTTCCCTGTTTTCATCTCAAAGTAACGTCACAGGGTCATGCCCTTTGGTTTACTTCTTTATTCTTATGGGTTCCGACTTTTCTAACATCATCAGCTGTGTATCTACTGATGTAATAGTGTTCAATAATTTATCCATGGTTCAGGGGCCACCTCGTGCCAATCAGCCTGCTGAGTTTCAGCGCCCATCCCGCCTGATCGAGCGCCCCGCTGACCAAGGTATATAAATCAGCGGATGATTAATTAGAATTATGGAAGTGCGACCCAGAGTTCACTGGAATAGAACCGGAAAAAGTAATAATAAAATGAAAACGGACACAATAATTTGTTTTCCTTTCAATTATTTTTTAAATTGATATCAACACAAACAAAATTCATGGGGAAATGTAAATTCCACAGCAAAAATCTGCACTGGGATCGTGGGATTAAGCTTTCCCAACCACTGGGCACTGTCTTTTGTCGAGTGGACATTTTGCATCACCCCGGTCCCCTTTGACAACAAAACTGTACCCTGAGGACGATCAGAGCATACTGATCGAAACGTCGAGTTGTACCCCCAGTTCTTTTCAGAACTAATTACTACTCAATTGAGATTCCACATGGTGTCACCGCAATTAGTCTTACTTATCATCCTCACCATGCAAAGTTACAAGTTTTACCTACATTTTTATTGTCAAAGTAGGGCCTACTGACATCATACAGATAGTCAGTCTGGCTTGTTTGAGAGACTATAAAGGCCGCCCTCCTAGGACACAATAAACCTTAATCACATGGTGCATCCATTTTGATTTTCATTCATTCAAATCAATGTAACCAAATAATTAGGGTGAAAGGGGAAATATTTGGATCCCTTTTTCAAATGAGATTTATATATTGTCATCGGGTATACAGGGAATCTGACAAAGATGGATGGAGAGTTTGATAAAAGTCTATAATGTCGTTGATAGACGCAGAGTTTAAAAGAGTATTCTTGGGAAAAAGCCAGGGCTTCAATACCGGTTAGTTCGCTGACTGGTTATTAACTAAATCTTTCACGGTCGGTTTACCGGTTAACCGAAAGTCGGCACTAAATTGCACATTATATTTATTTTTCGATCAAAAATATCAATAAACTTCCCGCAATGATTCATTAATAACAAATGCGGCAAAAACAGAAAGTCTAGAACAAATTTCAATATGCGACAAATTCTTCCAAAATTGTTGGTCGTATTGTTTAACCCTTTCATTACCAGCCAGTTATGTAACAGAGTACCCTTCTTTACCACAGTAATTAGAGCCCAATATACTTCAGCACCAGTGGGTTTTTCACAATTTCATTGAAGTGCGCCCTCACTCGGCAGTAATAGACACTTTTTTTTACATGTGTACTGTAATGTACATACCAAATGGCTCAGATATATTTGTATGTAAAATGATGGTAAAATGAGTATACAAAGAGGAAAATATTGTGCATATTTTTAAGTCTAAAAGCAAAACAATGAAATAATTAGATCAGTATAATTTACACTGAAGAAAAAGTAATACAAATGGGTGATATTTCAGAGAATTTGTAATAAATACATGCAAATACAGTACATGTATAAGGTTTCTTTTCCATGTGAAAAACAATAACTTGGATGAGATTTATTTTGGTTTTCTACTTGGAAATGAACCATTTACTTGTATTCAGTGTACATACATCACAATCCATGCTAACACCCCAATTCAATGTTGGTTTGGACTGTAATCTACTTGTTCGTCCGACCTTTCCCAACATTGAATTGGAAAGGTGAAGGAAATAGTACAGATTTACAATCAAGTGATGTGGTATTTCTCAAAGCAAGGAACTATGCACATAGGTTGTGTACATTGTTTACAGATCATCTATGTTTGTTTTCGCCTGCCTAATTTGCGGTTACTGCAAACAATGCAGTCGCGTTTCTTTCCATTGGGGTTTTTGCCAGGATAGTGCTGTTGCCCTGTCAACTCGATAGGAATATGGTATCTCAACTGACTTGTTGCATTACGTTCCCAACCCAACAGCAAGCCCTGTACAATCCCTATACGAAAATCAAGGTTACTGACATTTTTGTTCCCTGCTATGCTGGTGAATATTACTCTGCTATTGACAATACAGATATTCAGCATATGGAAAAAAACTCTTTTCCACCATTTCAAGCTTCTGTGTGTATGATTGTAGTACTGAAAACATTGGTCGGCAAGATCAGTTCCACCCATTTTGTTGTTGTAATCTTCAATACAATTGGGCTTCGTAACATCACGAAATCCACTTGTGCTCTTATTACACCGAATTTGATTTTTTGTCTTGCCAAACGATACACAATTGCCCACCTTTCACCAAAAAAATGGGTCATCTCCTTTCTTCATGTTATGGTTTTTGGGGTTTGCGGCCTGGGGTATTCCCTGTGTAGTGTAACGAACAGTTTCACAACATCCGAATCCTAGTTTAGCAAGTTTAGCTAAAAGAGCTGGGCTAGTATAGTAATTATCACAATATATTACGTGTCCCTTATTCTCAAGTCCATAGAGCAGATCAATGACGACTTTTTCCTGCAACTGTTGGGTTTGGTGGATGGCAGTCTGATGACTTGGAATCTACGTCTGCATCATAAACAGTTTGGGTCTCTAGCTCCCGTGTACAGTTTCCAAGCACACGGTATCCTGTTTTGGACTCGTTCAGGGAGAAGGCTTTAATACCCTGTTTTTAGGCATGTACTGAATAAAACTTGCTGTCCTTGAATTTTCAACATACTCTCGTCTGGAGACAGATTCGCGCAGGGTTACACAGGCTGAGAAACTTTTGGGACGAGGACTTCTATCAAGGGCCAACTTTAGAAAGTTTGTCCTGTTTAGCCAAGGCTCTACGAGGAATTTGGTTATTTGAGATGTGGAGGAACCAAGAATTGAACTGAACCGATTACGGGACATGATCGACGGATAGAATGGGATGTGAAGAATTTCAGATGTCGACCAGTACATCTTGTATTGAGAGGATTTGTTTATGCCCATAGCAATGAGAAGTGCCACAAATGCCATCATTTCTGGAATGTTGGTTGGGTGCCAGGAGAATTGTTGATCAGGATTTGAGTTCATTGTTTGCTGCGCATAGCTTATTAGTCTCGCTGACGTTAGCATATCCCACACGAGTTGACAAAAATACAGCTTGAAGATCTCCACTGCCGACAGTGTGGCAAAGTCGCTGGTGGGGCCAGGATTTTAGTGAACTGCACAGTCCCACACTCGTAATGGTCTCGCTGTTCCCAATCGGATCGGAAATCTAACTTTCCTGTCGTCCTCCTTGATCTCGGCCGGCTGTCACCTTGGTAGGTAGGCTGCAACAGAAAACAAGGCAAAGGAGGATTAATCTCGTCCTACATCAGGCGCAAATGAATATCGTGTTGAGAAAAGAAATATGGCGGCTTCCATCCACTCTCCAAAACTCGCGTTTATAAATGTTCGTTTTAATGTGGGATTGTGAATGTGAATTCCCCAACTTCTTGCATAATACGACTTATAAGGGCATTTCGAATACGAGGCTATTCTTTTGGAAGCTAAATAGCACGACCAGCTGTGGGTGGATGTTAAAATTTCTATGCTATATCTATACATCAACTTGCTGTTTCAATGAATACAAATATTACCCCAACAAACTACTAAAAATTGTACATTTTCACTTGAGCACTTTGTGCCTGACTTTTTTGACCCAGTCCAGGGGTTGGGGATTTGGTCAATCCTATTCAAGGGATCCATTTTCTAAATTTACATTCCTCAACTCCAACAGTTGTAACCCCCTTGAGCATATAAAAAATGCATCCAATATTTACGCTATAGCCTAGGAAAATAAGTGAATTACATTAATTTGCATTGGGCCAGGAAGAGTAACGTTAACTGTTACTGTGTTAGTTATTCATTTTTACTGTGATTTAGGCCTACCTCTTGAACGAATTCCACTGGAAGTTCTAGTTCTACTATAGATAATGTGCTGTCGTCATCCGTTACTTCGTCATCTGATTCTGAGCCACTGTCTGCCAAAATCTCAGCCAAAATGCCATCATTTATGTCCGTTTCCATCATGATTGCAACTAAAAACTGACCGTTGTGGAAAGCGAGTGGACGCAAGCAGGAAAAACCGCAAATAGTGACGCGCTTTTTTCTCTTATAAACTTTTAAACACTTCATTCCTGTCAATAGAGGGCACCAAACATAAAACCGCTCGAGCATTTTCAGGTGGTGAATTAAGTAGCCGTGGGCGTCAAGGGCATGCCGATTCC
Organism: Zoroaster sp. YZ-2022; assembly: GCA_029582265.1. Classification (NCBI taxonomy): domain Eukaryota; kingdom Metazoa; phylum Echinodermata; class Asteroidea; order Forcipulatida; family Zoroasteridae; genus Zoroaster; species Zoroaster sp. YZ-2022. The sequence goes on from CM055820.1 coordinate 36,454,350, forward strand.
CGGCACCTTTTAGAGCCCACGGAATCGAAGCGTATCACAACAAAGGCTCTTTTTAGAGCCCGTGGGATCGAAAGGGTTAAATATTGGTTTCGGTTAGCCGGTTAGTAAATTTATAAACAGCCAGTGCATTTTCAGTCGGCTAACCGGTTAACCGTCCCTGCACTACAACGGGGAGTCCATATAGCAAAGAGTGCGTCCAAAGCTGTTGCTGGCCAATGATGGGAAGACGGGTTCGTCATTCGGTCAGTACGTATTATCTGTTCTGTCGGTCTGTCTGTTTCATTCATCATCATCCTACGGCTGCAGATCAGGCGACCACAATCTTCCTCCATGCACTGCGATCTATTGCACGTGTGGCAATCTGCGCATGCCCTGCAAAAACTGAGGTGTTAAAATAACATTAGTGGTGTCAACTTCCACGGTGTTTATATTGTGCTAGTTGCTTAATATATATAAACACCAATGGCGTAGTTTTTAACACCACAGTTTTTTGTAGTGTGGTCCTCCTGCAACATGCCCTCCCCATCCCCCAGCAAACGTTGGATGTATGTCAAATATGACAGGTGCTGGCATCTCGGTCTTCTTCTACCCTGCTGAGGTTAGGCACAGGGCATATCTTCTAGCAGGTTCTTTGGGAGGCTGACGAAGGATATGCCCTAGGAACCTCAACTAACGGGACCTCACGTAATGAATTGAGGGTCAGAGACAGCCATTGCATAAATTATGTTTTTTTTTTTAATGTAATTTTTTTTTAAATTTACTGTCAGTCACCTCAAACAAGGCCAAAAAGCCACTAGAGTGTAAGGGGTTACATTTGCGATAACATCCACCAGTTAAGCAAGATTACATTTGTTGATATTTTTCTTAAACTTAATTAGATCGTAAGTTGGTGGAAAACAATCAGCAGGAAGGTCGTTCCATTGTAATGCTGTTCTAGGGAAGAAGCTATCCAAATGGAACTTACTCTTGATTTTGGGGAGTCGAAGATAGTGAGGGTGTTCACCTGCTTGTTTAGCAAAACGAGTAACACGAGAGAAATCCCTGCGCTTAGGTACCAACTCATGTAGCTCAGCAGAACAAACCCCGTAGTAATAACGGTAGAACAGTGAAAGGCTGGGTACATTCCTACGACGTGAGAGAGGTTGAAGGGAGGAAAAGCTCCTCACCAACTGGTCCCTTGATGCGGTGTTGCAGTCTATCAAGAACAGATAGTGATGCTTTGGAGACACCTGTCCAGATGTGGGCACAATATTCCATCTTGGGCCTGACTTGACATTTGTTGAGGTAGAGGATGGCCTCAGGGTCAGTATTTTGCTTGACCTGATAGAAGGATCCAATCATCTTGGAGACTTGTTTCCTACCTCTGAGATGTAAGAATTCATTTGAGATCAGTTGTGATCTTCAGGCCGAGCAGTCTGTCCAGGCTTGACTGTTCGTTTATCATTTCACCCTTCATGAAGATGGGGGATATGCTTGGACAGATCGTTGATGGTTAACAGACAGAAGTTTAGTCTTGGTGGCATTGAAATTTACCAGCCAACGTTCACCCCACGACGTGATTTGAGATAGATCAGAACTCAGATTAGTAGCCAGGTCCACATGAGAAAGTTTTTTTTGTGTGTGGTTGTAAACTGTTGTGTCATCTGCAAATATGTCAATGAATGACAACAACACATGATCTGGTAGGTCATTTATGAATATTGGAAACAGTGTCGGACCAAGTACAGAACCCTGGGGAACACCAGCATTTAAAGTGTGTGTGTCGGATGATTGACCATTCAGTACGACCTTCATGGAACGACCTGTGATGAATGATTTCATAATCCCAAACACCCTACCAGCAATTACATAGGCCTGGAGTTTACGCAGGAGTCCCTTATGCCAGACTCTGTCAAATGCCTTGGAGATGTCCAGGGCAATGAGACGGGTAGAAAATGACTGATCAAGGGCACTACTAATGCGATCTGTAATGACTGTCAGGACATCGGCCGTAGACCTGGATGATCGAAAACCATACTGCTTATCACTGAGTAACTTACAGTCATCAAGATGTTTTTTGATCCGTTTATTTACTAGTGCCTCAAAAACCTTGCTTACGATAGGCAGAAGGCTTATCGGTCTATACTTGCCAGGATCGCATTTCTCTCCGGTATTTTTATAAACTGGACAAACAGATGACTTCTTCCAGGAAGAAGGGAAACACTTCTCCTTAACGCAGCGATTGAAAAGCTTAGCCAAGATGGGTGATAGCTCTAGCAAGAGTTTTTTTTTAGCACAATCACCGGAATTTCATCTGGACCTGTGGCTTTTGACACAGATAATGAAGAGACTACTGATTTTACTTGCTTCACAGTTATTTTCATCCGAGATAAAACAACTTCTGTCCGAGAGAGAAACTCAGGTAATGGGTGATTGGAATCATCCATGTTAGAATTTTCAGCAAATAACTTTGCGAATAGAGAAGCTTTGTCAGAAGAAGATGTGAGAATTTCTGGTCCATTGACAATGGTTGGAATTGAAGACTTTCCACACGGTTTAAAACCTTGTTTGTGGTTCTCGAAAATTCTTTAGAACCAAGAAGTTGCTGATCTATCCTCTCTCTGACTGTTGATTGGTAGCTCTCCTTAGCTGCTTTCAATATCCGACTACATCTGTTGCGGGCTCTACGGAATTCACGTTTATTTTCATCGCAACGATTTCTTTTGTAGGTGTGGAAATAGTGATTTCTATGAGCGATTGCCGCAGCACATCCAGGTGTAAACCATGGTTGAGAATTAGGTTTCTGTTGGTAACACTTATGAGGAATAAACTGGCTCATTCCCTCATATATCCAGTCAGACACCAGGGATGCAATTTTGGGTGCACAGTGACTAAAAATGTTCTTAATAGGTGCATCAGCAACAAATGATCGAAATGAATCCCAATCAGCTTGGTTGTATGTGTATACAGTACGATGAAATGGTGCTTCAGGTGTCTGCTTTGGAGGTAACTTCAGACATACGGACACAACGCAGTGATCAGATTTACCAAGTGGAGCTCCAGTTGAGACTACACACTCCTCAAGGGTAGAAGTCAGGAAAAAATCAATTTGCTTGTATATGGGACATGATCTGTGCGCTTGATATTCAGCATAACCCTGTAGCATGAGGTTGGCAAAAGCATTCATTTTGCTTTCGTTTCCTTATCTTGGGAGATCACCCATGATTCACAACTGCTTTTATTAAAAGTAAGACTAATTGCGGTGACAACATGTGAATTTCTCTTATCGTCTTCAGGAGAAACAGAGCATATACTGATCGAAACGTCAAGTTTTACCTGTTTTTATTATAATCAGTCAGAAAGACTATAACGACTCCCTCAAGATACAATACAGACTGAAAGTTGTTTATTGATAATAATTGTATAAAAATTTTAATTTTTTTCCTAATTTTCTCTAATTCCTATCATACTCTGTTTTCACTGTTTTCACTCATCACTTGCTTTCCTCATTCAGCCTCACGTTTAATCCCTCTTCATCCATTCACGTTTAATCCCTCCTTTGTCCGGTCCCAGGCCCAGAACTTGACTCTGCTTCTTCTATAACCCTCTTCTCTCGTGTTCCTTTCACACATGACTAACTTCAGCTCACTCCTGCGTGTTAAGTTTGTGTGCGCATGTGTATATCGCCCATGTTGCCTTTGAGAAAGAACCTGCTCAGTTCGAAACGTAAGGCCATTACACAGTGGTTTCAGACCATTGATGGATCTGGGAGCTAAGGGGATGTAGCCCCCAAAATCGTTTAAAAAAAAAAAAAAAAACAGAATCTGATACAAACGGTAAGGTATTCCCCTCATGTTTCCTCATTTCCCCTCACTGTGCTTTGTTTTTCTCGCCCTTTGATTATTTCATTGTAATTTTTGTAGTCCCCCCCCCCCCCCCCCCCGGAGTGTCGCGGCCGAGCGGTCTAGCTTACCGGACTCAAGTTCTGGTGTTAGCAGCAGATGTGGGTTCGAATCCCGGCCGTGACACTTGTGTCCTTGAGCAAGACACTTAACCATAATTGCTTCTCTCCACCCAGGGGTTAAATGGGTACCTGTGAGGGCAGAGTTGGTTGATACTATATGCGCTGTAATGGCAGCAATTGAGCTGTATACTCCCCAGGGAGCTGAGATGGTTTCAGGAATGATTTATGAGCCTTATGAGCAGGGGTAATAATATAATGCGCCTTGAGCACCACTCAGTTGGTGGATACGTGCGCTATATAAGTTCACACATTATTATTATTATTATTATTATTATTATTATTATTATTATTATTATTATTATTATTATTATTATTATTATTATTATTATTATTATTATTATTATTATTATTATTATTATTATTATTATTATTATTATTATTATTATTATTATTATTATTATTATTATTATTATTATTATTATTATTATTATTATTATTATTATTATTATTATTATTATTATTATTATTAAAAATATTCTGGATCCGCCCATGAAGACCCAGACATTTCATACGATTTTTTCCAAGATTTTGCTTCTAAACTGTTCAGCAGTATCTAAGGAGATAGTTTCTAGTCAAAATAAATAAATTGTATTATTGCTTGGTACATTTTACTCAGCACATAATAAATCAATGAATTTAGATATTATTGAAACTGGTTCATTTCAAGTAACACCAAAGACACTGTTATGCAAAATTTATATGTGATCTGAAAAAAAAATACCCGTAGTCTAGTCTTGTAGCCTAGTTTGTGCTCCAATCCAAACCGGAATTGTGGTTTTGAAGAAAAAATATGTTGGAAAATACTGGGGTGCCGTTTGTCAATGAACTAATACATGTCTTTGTTCACCTCCAAAAAAATGTATCTATGTTCCTATAGCCAGTTTCCCTTAACAAGAGAGGGTTAAGGAGAAGTTAAGGAATGATGCAGTAAATATTTTATGATGAGACAAACGACAGGAGAACGTCAATGTTCACCACCAGTGAATGGTTTCGCTTTTAATCCAATAACAAGATGTTAGCCTATAAGTCTTGGTTCAAGACTAAGTTTCCATGTTTTGGATACACGCAAACCGTAGCCCAAATAATAATGGTTCCGTCTCTGTATACACTAAAACGGTGGTACACGAAGGTGAGTCCAACCTGTGCAGGCACAAACCAGCGCGGTGATTGCGGTTCGTCTGAAGATAGCGCCCTCTTGTTGCGATGGATCGTGTAATAGTCTTGAACCCACGGACGAAGCAAAAATGAAGCCTGAAGATCTGACGTCACGCTTTGAGGCTCGTGAATTACGGTACGCCACATATTTTCCCAGAGATTCAACTTTTACCTTGGTTGGTAGCTAGCGCGAGCCTCAATGCGTGACGTCAGATCTTCAACACAACGTATCCAATGAAATCCATTGATTAATTGTGCGCCAAGAGCCATATTCTTGAGGATAAAGACAGGGGACCAGTCTAAGCAAAATGCGGCTCAAAACTTATTTACTGTCCAAAAACCAAGCCACGCAACATACTTGATCGAACGAAACCATTCCCTGCAGACGCGTGGACAAGTAAGATTTGTAGCTTTACGTGGTGAACAGGATAATAATATTATGTAAAGACTGTTTGCCCATGTGAAAAATCTCTTGAGTAGTAATTAGTTCCGAATAAACAATTGTGGTTACAACTGGACGTTAGGATCAGTATGCTCTGATCGTCTTCAGGAGAATTACAGCAACATGTTGGAAATCGAAACAGGTTGAAAATGCCTCCTTTTACAAACCTTAATTAGGTTATGTGTACACAATGCTAATGAAATATGAAGGAATGTTGCTATTTTGAAATCGCCTTAGCTTGTTCTAGTGAAGACGTCAGTCTGTCAGTATATCGGGCTTATTACATAAATATTAAGAGCTTGACTAAGACAGGCAAATGCGTAGTCAGAAATTTTACATGTGGGGGGGGGGGGGTGGGGGATGTTGTATTTTCGTTTCCCCCAAAACGGAAACTTTTGAACGTCAGTCAACGGGGGGTGGGGGGAGGGGGGCAACACTGTCTGTATCTTTTCCTCTTCTCCATTTTTCTCTTTACACTGAAGACAAGTGATTCAGGATCATCTTTTTTGGCCATGCACCTCTCCCTTTATTGCAATTATCGCTTATTATTTAAGTAGATTAATTTTTATGATATTAACCCATGCTATTGCGTACCATATAATTAATTACCATAATAGCTTTTAATCAATTTTACTCTCATTAATTGTCACTGTTGATATAATTGTGAAACGGAAATAAATATTTATGAATTGAAAATCGTCTACCTCTTAAAAGTTAAAATTACATTAAAATTACAACTTAAAATCAGTATTTGCAGTAACGCAAATTCATTAAAACACTCCATTTTTCAAGAAATATAATCATCAAACTAACCTGTCAAATTTTTACCACGATACTCACGTTTTTGAGAGAAAACAACGAAAATATAATACATGTTTTTGAAGTTTTGAGGCTAAACAAAAGTTGCCAGACTTTTTATGACAATGTTTTTTTTCTCAGATGAAATCACTTCATATAAAACTTAAACCAATTAAGTTTTGATGACCCACCAATGGTGTACCTTTCCTTAAAATAAAATAACATTTCTAATTTACTTTTGCTATTGCTACTAGTATCAACGATAATACAAACAAGCATGTATTAAATTTAAATTTCTATTATTATATTTGACATGCAGTTTTACGAACTTATTATTGTTGTAGTTTAACACCACCACAACGAGTAGCCCGCATTGTGAACTAGATTATTCAAAATGAAACTTGTTTTATTTCATTGTCCATTTTATACTGAGCTAAGGAAGAAAATGTTACATGACATACCGTATATAAGATGCACACAGACTTCACTACCAGGAATAAGGAGGAGCAAATTCTAATTCTTATGTCATCTCAGGACTAATGTATAATTACCTGTGCTGGAAAATATGTTTCCATTTTTACTGAACTGAAAGTGAGGCAGAATATTATATAAATGTAATATTACTTTTGTATTTTTTCTTTGGAAACACGTCCGCCATTGTTGTTTTATAATATAATTGTTGTCACCCTCCCCAGGGGTTATGGGGTATGCTCCTACATTTGGAATAAAACAATTCAATAAAATTTAGTTTCCCATATAATTATCATCTTAAACATCAACTTTTTTCAAAACAAAATACACCATTAGCTCGAGACTGTGCTAACTACTGATAAGCAGAATGAAATACAAGATTAAAATAGTTTAATAGAAATAGCAATTTGAATATTAATTTTCTATAAACTACAATACATTTGAAATACGAACTGAGAACCTACATTCAATACACGGCATTATCCTCCAGCTTACTTTAGAAGAGTAACCCTGACTCTATTTTGGGTATCAGACTGGAGTGGGGGTGGGCGGGGGGCGGAATACAATCCCACCCATCGTACCGCCTCCCGTCATGCGCCACGTGTTCCTGGTCTATCCAAAAAATTAAATAAACATTTAAATTACAACACGACCTTTTTTATACATATCAAGATAAATCTTCTTGTGATTCAATGAAACACAATAAATGCAATTCAAGGGACAATAATTGTCACGATCAACAGGCCATGTAATCAGAGTGCTATATTTAGAATAACTCAGTGACTGAAAAATACCCTACATGATGAGGTCGTAATATTAGCGTTGCTGCGGCATTAATGAGCCAGTAATTTTTAGACACTGTGTTGATCTTTATTACGAAACAAGAACACCGATTTCATGCCCTGTTAAAATAATGTATGCTCTAATAGTGACGATAGTGTCTCTTTGTGACCGAGTAACCGAGGATAACCATCGTTCTCTTGTCGCTGATTTTCATACTGTGGCCTAGAACGAACAAACTTAGCTAAACTAAACTAACTGAACTAGCTAACTGTATCAATAGTAGTCCAACACTTTTAAAAGTTAAATCCAACTTTATAAAGAGTTGTCACTGACCGAACTCTTTAAAATGTTGATTCAACACTTTAGTTTTTAAGAGTGTACGTTATGATACTGGGGTCTATTGTTATACCATAAAACAACACCCTCAATTGACAGTTCAGCATGAACTAGGCCGATTTATCTGTCAATCTTCACTGTATGTCAAAAACAGCATTCACAGTTTGTTTAACTGTCTTGAGGCATTGGATATCTGGGAAATATCTATTAACAATTTCACCAATTTTTGTTTACGCCATCTGTTATACCTGGTTTACAAATGCATGCAGAAAAGGCGGATCTAGAATTCAAGGGGGAGGGGGACACCTCAAGGTCTGAAATTTGAAAAAAAGTACGATTTAATATTTTTTTTTCACAGTACTCAAATAATTGTATGCATCCCAAAATGTTTCAATCATCAATCTTGCGTCCATTTGTCTTATTTCTTAATACTTAAGTGGGCAATTCCGCTAATTATATATCTCCATGGATCAGCAATGTTTTATTTATTTGATTTTAACCAACATTTATTTCCCGCCTAGCCAAATTAACTTATACTTCGCGTGTGAGTATGCCGTATGGGCGAACGTCAAATATCCCCTTCGCAGGATCATGCTTGGGCGACAACCAGTATATGCCATCTTTACGGTGGATCTCCAGGTGTCCTGGGTCCGGGTTGACGCGATTTTGCAGGGCAAGTCTGTAAAGCTTACTATTGTATTTGAATATTTTCGAGTACTTATGTTCAACCACTACCTTCACGGAGGGGCTGCTATATACCCCATACCCGTGTCCGTGTCCATCTCCTTTTTTGTAACCAACATCCACTATTCCCCAGATACTGTCAAATGCTGTGCCATGGTAGGTTACCGGCCACTCCCCATTAGTGGCCTCTGTGCGGATGCCGTCTGTTCCAAGCCATTTGTCATCTTTGTAATCTGCATCCCCGAGTACATTCAAAGCGTACCTTTTCCATCCGTACGGGCGGTAGTAGGGGTAGTTACCGCGATGGTAAGTCGCGCCATCATCAGCTTTCCCCGTAAAATCATAGTCGTACCTTGGTGCCAGCGATGAAGGATCTAGTTTAAAAATAATGGCGCCATCACCGCCATCACCGCCACCACCGCCACCACCGCCACTAGCAGGCGGCCGCGGGTAAAACATCATCCCAAGTATCGTACAGTCAGAAGTAATGCCCTGGTACTTGATCTCCTGGTGATCTTCAAGTCGGGTGTTATTGAAGATGAGCATCAGCTGTACGGGGAGGAGGCCTACTTTTTTGGCAGCATCCTCCCTCAATTCCTTGACTGTTGCACTGGATCTCACTTGCACAGTCACCTGCACATTGCTTTTCAGCATGTGAACGCGCACTGCTGCCATGCCGCCTTCGAGGACCGTTCCGGACGGTGGCTGTATCATCATGTAAGTAAGACCGAATAGATCTTTGGCGCTGAGCATGATGACGTCCGGTTTGGTCTGAGCGGTTGCGGCCTGGGTTTCGCCATACTTTGCCTGGGTAGTCCGTTCCGGAGAACCACCGGCGATCCCCTTAAACAACGACGGTGTCTGTACGGTGTCTGTACGGGTTTCGCCATACCTTGCCTCGGGTGTTCTGGTCTTGGTAGTCGGTGCAAAAAAACCACCGGTGATCCAGTTAAACAGCGACGGTGTCTGTACGGGAGGACGTTTCTCCAACCCCAATAGTGAAGTCGGCGCGCTTTTACCTTCATTGGCCACAGGATCCAACAGCGACGGTGTCTGTACGGGAGGACGTTTCTCCAACCCCAATAGTGAACCCAGCGCGCTTTCACCTTCATTGGCCACAGGATCCGAATGATGAATGTTAAGTCCTGTAGCGGCTGTGAAGGCCGAAGAAATTATCCCCAAAGCAGGTGAAGGTGCCGCCATGACACTGGTTTGCTTGTGTATACGCTACACTAGGATCAGACGTAGACTGACTATGCACAGCTCACTCGCTCCGCTTATATGCCTATATCTCTCCAGCTCATACGTCAGTATTTTGCTTTCACAATAACAATGGAATTCCCCTTTACTTGCAATGTCAGTATACGTGATCGGCAATAACATCACATCGAATTAACCATGTGCAGGCACGCAAGATATTCAGGATATGACCAGTGCCAGACTTCCGCTTTCAATTTAGTAGTTCTTACTAAATTGTGAAATACGGGAATTCCGAAATGGCGTATTGATATTAGTGCTGAGAGTTACCGGTTAGTTCGCTAACCGTCTAACCGAATCTTTCACGGTCGGTTAACCGGACAACTGTGCTCAGCTCACTCGCTCCGCTTATATTATATGCCTATAACCTACGGTATCTCTCCAGCTCATACGTCAGTATTTTTCTTTTACAATAACAATGGAATTCCCCTTTCTTTGCAATGTCAGTATACGTGATCGGCAACAACATCACGTCGAATTAATTATGTGCAGGCACGCGAGATTTTAAGGATATGACCAGTGCCAGACAGCGGCGGCACCAGACCTGTTAAACTGGGAGGCGGGGGGGGGGGGGGGCCAAGAGGGGGGGCAAGTTTAAATTTAAGGGGGCAAACATTAATCTTTAATGTAATTTTGTACTGCTGAAAAATCGGGGAAAACATTTCGGGGGAAGTGAAAATGGGGGGCATTTGCCCCCAGTAGCGCCGCCGCTGGTGTCAGACTTCCGCTTTCAATTTAGTAGTTCTTACTAAATTGTGAAATACGGGAATTCCGAAATGCCGTATTGATATTAGTGCTGAGAGTTACCGGTTAGTTGGCTAAACGTTTAACCGAATCTTTCACGGTCGGTTAACCGGTTAACCGAAAGACGGCTCGTGACGGCCACACCACAAACTAGATCGTCGGCAAATGGTACGATATGTATAAATCTTCGGTCACTAGAAAGCACCAATAAACTTCACACAATGATTCTTTAATAACCAATGGGGCAAAAAGAAAGTCTAGAACAACAAAATTCTACCAAAATTGTCGGTCGTATTTTTTTTAAAATATTGGTTTCGGTTAGCCGGTTAGTAAATTTATGAACGGTTAAATGCAGTTTATGTCGGTTAACCGGTTACGTCCCAACACTAATTGATATAAACCTCTCCACAGGGCTTTTGAGTGGTACTGATATTCCTTGATCCCACTGCTCTCTCGCCCTGGGATGGGACGATTGCATTATCCAAAGATTTGGGATATTTACCAGTAGTTATTTTAAGTGCATTGCATGATTGCAGCCGATGTGTTTTGGGTTCATTGGGTTATCATCTGATCAGAGAGGTCTACAGTAAGATGAACTCGTGCTGCGGTTGATAGGCTGGGATTGGACCAAATCGCTCCTAATTCCTCGTAAAAAATTCTGCAACAACCTACATTCCTTATTTTCACCCCCCTTTAGGCCAAAAAACGTCTCAGGTGTCTGGTCATCATGACGGGTCAGCTTCAAAAGCGGTGCGGTGACGCGTTTTTAATTTGGTGATGTTTTAAGTGACACATGTTATCATGCACACACAGTTATTGCAGTGGCGTACCTATGGGGGCACGGGGGTGGGGACGTTCCCCCTCCGAGTTCCCCCATTGAGAATTTTGAAAAAATAGGTCCTCATTTGAAGCTGCAGGATACAAAATGTTCAAGTATTGACATGCATCTCTAGAAAAAGTGGTGCACCCCCTAGTAACCCCCTGAAAATTGGACCCTAGTTACGCCAGGGCGTTATTGGAACCAGACCAAATTTCCATATACAAAGTATGGTGGCTAAGAGAGGCCGCGCATATCAGGCAAACGGAAACCAAAAAATAATGTCGACGCTGGCGTCTGAGGCGAAGTTTTATTTGAATCCGAGACTATTACGACAAGTTAGAACATGAAAGTCCGAGTACCCCAGATGTTTATTGTATTGATACGGTAGAGGGGCATGACCCTATGATAACATAGGCTATGGTCCATGTTTTCACAAGGCCTAATTCGCCATATGCTTAATAATTACCGGTACCGGTAAAACAAACAGATCAAGTCGTTATATAGATATCAACAAACGCAGAAAGAACGTAACAAATCAGGCACCTCGTTAGTTTCATTATATATCATAGTTTTAATTAAAGATGTATCGCTCGTGTTTTGTGGCTTTTTTATCTGCAACTTCCACAGACGTTCTTTTTCATCGGAGCATTGCTATTTTACTTGAGAAAGTGAAAACAAAATGCTTCAAAATGACACGTTTGTCAAAATAATCACGAGAAGCTGACAGTCAATGTATAGTGAGTCCCGCCATAAATTTATTTTGGCATTTTTTAAAAACTGTTAAACAAAGCTTCAAGTGAACTAGTTTGAAAAACATATAATTTCAAAATTATCAATTTTCCAGTGAAAACAAAACATTCTTAAAAATTCTGGTAAAACACGGGTCTAAATCTTTAAAGATGTAAGTGATGGATCGTGTAATAGTCTTGAACCCACGGACTAAGCAAATTGTAGCCGGAAGATCTGGGCCCAATTTCATGGAACGCGTTACCGTAAGCGAAGAATCGCCGCTTACTATAGCAGAAAATATTTGCTTACGGTAAACGTATTTCACGGCCAAATTTTTTTTTTGCTACGTTAAGCAAGAAATGTCATGCCAAATGCGCATGCGTAAGCGAAAAGTGAAAAAGTAGATGTTGTATGTCGTCTGCTAGCTATTCGTATCTATATCCGTGCGCTGCCGTGAGTGACAAAATGGGTGACAAAACAGACAAAATAAACAGAAAGGCGACACCCTTCAGCAGTGACATGGATGTTGCTCTTGCAACAGCGTATCTAGAAGAAAAGGGGATAATTGAGGCGCCTCTAAGGGGCACAACAATAACAAAAAGGGAGAAGAAGGCTGCATGGGAGCGAGTCCGGGATTGCGTGAATTCGTAAGCTAGTAATTGAGATTAGTACTAGGCCTAGTACTAGTAGAAGTATGTTTCACTGCACTGCAGTAATTAAACTAAATAAATCATATAAAATGAATTAGGCCTACTCTCTAAAATCTACTACTTGTACTAGTATAATCAAGGGAATAATGGGACGTTTTTTCACATTGCTACATGCTTTTAGTTAATTCGGAGAACCGACGCCGGCCCGGTTAGGGCTAAAAAAAATTGTATCGATACTACTGCACGAACTACAGTAGTCGATACTATACGACGGTGCGGTGGTACCTATTGAGGGCGCCCAAAGTTGACCCATGCACTTTCAATTTCATGATTTCTAGGATTTTCGTCACCGCAATTTGAGAGCTCCATTGCCACGGGAAGTTTCTTTACTAAATAAAGGATGTGTTCCCGCGATCGAATGGCTGTGGCCAGTGTGGGCCATTCGATCGAGGGAACACCCAATATGCCCAAATTTGAAATTACTCTACATTGGTTTAGTTCAGTGGTCATGTTTCATTTTTTTTTCGTGTGCTATTCCAAGTGTTGCAGGAGGAAATATCAAGAGTGTCGACCAGTGCAGAGATCGACAGAGGAACATGGTCAGTGCAAGTAAGTACATATACTAGCCCGCCTAGCTAGGCCTGCTCACAATAAATCAGTTATTGTAATTATTAATAATTTAAATATTTCGATTTTCATTGCGTGCAGTTTCCACCTTAAAAAGATAACACTTTTCACTGTCTGTAGTCTCCGAGTCCAAGACCAAATAATTGAAAGGATCGTATACTATAGGTAGGAAGGTTCATGAAAAATGCTTTAAAAATAGAAGTGGGTCACACATTTTGGTCTTAAAATTCATATCTTGGAGACTGCCCTCTAGGCCTATAGCTTGATGTGATACCTAGGCGCACCCTTATCATCCATTAAAAAATAGTGGCTATTTGTTACTGCAGACTATTTTAATGCGTGTCCAATGGCTATTGACACCACAGTTATGTACGTGCAGTGATGATATCACACAAACTGTTCACTGCTTGTGTAAATGATTGTATACTATACAGTATAGCTTAGCCTTATCATGCTTACGTGTGGATTGGAGGATAGGGAGGGGGTATTGCTGCATCATTCATTAACAGCTATGCATATTTTATTGTTTGTTTGTTTGCAGTCACCAAACGTAAGGGGCAGGTTGTGAAAACTGGTGGTGGCAGCGAACCATCCCCTCTTACACATGCTCAAGACATCATGTCTGAAGCTGTATCTAAAGATAAACTTGAGGGAATCAATGACCCCATTGATGTTTTCAAAGGTACGTTTAATTTTGTGGATTCATGTCTGCTTTGTGAAGGGATTATCAGTATGATTAATTTGTTGTAAATAAAATAAGCTTAGAATTGTTAATAAAATAAGCTTAGAATTGTTGTTGAGCAATGTTCCACAAAAGACAAGAACTGCCCCATTTCATGAACCATACATGTACAGAAGTAAACAAAACTAATTAGTGTGTTTTGTTTTGTTTAATTCACTTTTTGGTGTTTTTTTTTTTGGGGGGGGGGAGGGGGTGCCTATCAGTCAGTAGAGATAAAAAACCATATAAACCATATAAAACCGTATAACTTCATCCTGTCAAATATGGAATTGCTCCCTAATCACTTCAATTTACAGTTTATGGTCTTGATATTCGATGTAACCACATTAAATAAAATAATTATTTCTTTTTGCAGGTTCAGTTGGCCTTGACAGCTTCCTACATGTAGGAGACGTGGACACAAGGTTCATTGTTGGGGACTCTGGTAATTTTAAAACCATTCCTTATTCAAGAGCACATTTTGGGTGCTAATCTCTATACTGTTGCAAACATGTCAGTCACACTACATGTGTGTAAGCATAGATAATCTTGACCAGTCTGCATAGAGAATTCAAGTTTGCTTGAAGATAAAACTTGATATTTCTGTATTTATCACACGAAATGAGCCCAGACAACATGTCATACAAATGACGAAATGACTTCAACATTATGTTTTCCAGTATAATTGTACTTTTTGCCAGCGTTATTGTATTACAAATTATGTACAGTTTGTTAAGGAAAATTTAAAAAAACATCCCACATCTTTGTTTTTTCAAACAGTATTTGATTCTTGGGAGGAAGCATGTATTGAGGTCCAGCAGAGACAAGAAAGCACCTGTCCATGTAAGTTATCCAAATTGTAATAATGACTGTAACATGCACGCGCAAATCCTAAGTATTCAAAATATTAACCCATTATTACCATGAAATAATTTTTTAAGTAAGATGTCACCAGATGTCGCAAGTGGCTAACAAATTTACTGAATAGCATTTAAAATTAAGAGTAAAAGAGAAATGATTGGAAATTAATTCAAAACAATAATATGGAATTCACATACAGTTAAGAACCACAAGTTTAATGGAGTTCATGGTTTGCAAGTTGAGTGCGTGCCTTTCCTATTTCATCAGCTTAAAACATTGAATGCCTCCCAAAGTGATCCATGGAGTTCTATTTTTGTCGAGGAGTAGGCTAGCAATTACTTTACCATGAGTGAATAAACAGGTCTAGTCCTGTCTGAAAAATATTAATTTGGTAAATTGTAACTAAGCTTAATTGTAACATTTATAGAACATGTGATTTTCTCAAATTTTGGTGTGACAACTGCTCTGGTGCATTTCTTTTCAGCCAACTGCGAGTCATCTCAGCCTGGGGCAAGTACTGGAGCAGGTAGGCTATAATAATCAAGTGCACAATATTCAGACCTCTGTTTTAGTTTACATGAATTGACTTACTTTTTCAGGTGCATGTAAAAACAATTGAATAAGATAAAGAGCCATACATGTGAAGTGTCTGTTGATTTGTAATACAAATATATTCATTCATAATAATAGTAATAATGAATATTTCTATTGTACTCCCTAAGCATTGTTACTGAACAATAAAAATCCTTCAAAATCCTCCAACTGCTTTTGTTGTCTAGGGAGTTAGGGTTAAAGTACAAAATGTTCACAGCAATTTATGATTTTATCCCTTTCAGCCAGATGCTCTTCCCCACCAGTTGGAGATGAGGCTCCACACTTTCAAACCATAAACATTGATGGAAATGTGCCCTCAACATGCACACACCCTAAGCTACACCAAGGTAGTGCAGCAGGTAGGCTAGATCCAGCATACATATCGCTCAGTTTCTTGCTTAGATTCCAGTTATCTGATAAGCCAAATGTTTGTCATGTGTCACTTGATAAAATTGCCCATGTTACAAAATATCGTCCCTAGGGGATCTCAAGACCATGCTGTATACAGCATAATCTTGAGATCCCCTTGTGACGATAGTTTTTACCATGCGCCCTCATGGCAGTCAATACTATTCACTTGAAATCAAACATTACACTTTCAACATCCCCAACTGAAACACTAGCCAAAATGAAAGTTTTCCTTTTTTCCCAGGACATGATAAGAAACGAAAGTGCTCCAAAAAGGAGGTATCATCTTTGGTGGAAGATGACTACATGACAAGAAAAATCATAATTCTTGAAGAAGAGCACGTTCTCCGTAAGAGAGTACTTGAAGCACAGGCAAGGTACTATGAGGTAAAAACTGAGGTGTTGTTAAAAACTCTTCACTAGATATTTATTCAGTGAAGAGTACTAATAACACTACATTTTTTTTCATTAACCCTAACTCCCTAGACAACAAAGTCAGTTGGAGGATTTTGAAGGATTTTTATTTTTTAGTACAATGCCTAGGGAGTTAGGGTTAACCCTATCAGACCTGGTATTTTTGGGCATTCTGATCATAGACCTTTTTCCTTATGTCATTGATAGGGGTGGTATAAATGTTACAATTAATTTCGGAAATCCCCCAACGCCCCCCCCCCCCCCAAAAAAAAAAGAAAAAAAGTTTTTAATTCCCTAGGTGTCGATCATTGAACATAGACATTGCTAGCTCGTCTCTTAGAGCCTTGCCAAGAGAAGCACTTGTATTACGCCCTTCATAGAAGAAGAGCAGATCACTCTCTGGCCTGTCATCAACATCCTCATCAACTGGCATGAGATCGCCTAAAAAAAACAAGAATTTATAACATCTAATTTATAACATCCTCAGATTGTGTCTTGTGCAATTTATGATATGAGATTCAATTTATCAATTTTTCTCATGTTTCAATCTTGTCAAACGTCGCTGTGATAAAAGTTTGTTGAAGTTCAAATTAGTTGTCAGGATCAAGTCTTCAGCGGTAACTCATTGCCGTTTTTCAAGTCGGGTCTGGTGTCTGGTTTCCTTTCACATGCAAAGGCAAAGAGAGTGAATGAAAAAATTATATTCGGAAAAAGGGATAAAAAGAACACATTCCTCTTGCCTTTAAAACCATGATTTTTCATTCACACAAATATTATGTTAGACCCATTTAAAAGCCTGAAATAAACAATACATTTATTGTCTACTGATTAATTGCACTTGATGAACACCTGAAATAAAATCAGTGGTGAAAATGTTTGAAATTTACCTTCATCAATGCCGAAGTTGTGCAAGAGACAACAAGCTAGGATTTCTCTTGCTGCCTTTGCCATGGTCCTGACTCTTGTGCCTGTTTTCATCAAGGCAAAGCGCCTCTTGACAATGCCAAATGTCTGTTCTATGAGACACCTGCAAAAGTTGATTGGAAACAAAAATCATAACTTTGAGGACTACATGTATTGAAAAAAAAACAGAAGTAACCCTAACAACCCCAAGTCCGTCAAAATCCACCCCTGGTTTTGTTTGATTCTGATGGATTTAGTACTGATGTAAATTTGGATTTGCTACAGTAGTGTAAACATAGCAAACTGACACCCAGGGCTGCCAGTGTCATATAAGCCATGTGTACTGAATCTCACAAAATCTCTCAGATGCTCGGCAGATTCTGATGGATTTAGTACAATACCAAAATGTGCAGTGGCAGATTTTGACGGTTTGGGGGAATTCAGTACTGTAGCATTTTTTTTGTTTGGATTTTGTAAGATTCGATAAAGTTCTTAGCCAAAATGCCTAGTTAGGGTTAGTGTACCATGGTATGAATTTATTGAACGTAATCAGACAATACAATACCTTGTGACAGCATGGCTTGTGTTGTACTGTATTTCGGCCTCTGTGGCAGGGTCTTGGTAGGGTGTCATCATAAAAATCCTTTGGTAGTAGGCTGAATCTCCTAGCATTATACAGTGAGGCCATCTGTCTTTAATGGTAGCATAGAATGCACAATGTAAATAAATACCATTCTTTGTCATTGTCATTCTTTTTGGTTTCTTTAGCTTATTTATATGGTACTAGGTCAATGTAATTTCATACATTAATGCATGTTTTGTTTATAATAGTTGGCAATATACAATGTACAGTTGTATGTCATGGGCGTGAAACAATGTTGACATGGTTATCAGTTGAAATACATATATTTAGACAGATATTTACTAGCTTCAAAAGCTCTGCCCAAGGCACTCTCCCTCCACATTCTGCTGTCATGGGCTGATCCTGGGTATTTGACCGTCACATCCAGGAAGCGTCGTCGGTGATCACAAACCATCTTTTACATGAAAAGAAATAATGATGATTGATTTAACACCGATACAGTGTAAAGTATGTTGTGAGTTAAACAAGTTTAAATATGATGAATTAATTAAATTAAATTAGAACAAACCTTTACAGCAAATGACAGCACTGAAAAGGTGATTGATCTAGGATTTTTCTTGGGGGAGGGTGCACATTTTTGTGGTGCTTGTGGTGCTTTCTTTCTGCACTCTCAAAGTACGGGGTATGAAATATTTATTTTATAAGGGCAAAACGATTGAAAACACACGTGTACCTGGCAGTTAAGAGAGGGGTATCCCTTCCTGTTGATGTAGTCATGTCTCACCTCACTTGGTGGTTCAACACGCACATGAGTCCCATCTACCGCCCCAATAACATTGGGAAATCCTATCAAAATCAATATTAACATTTTTGGTCTTCGATATACTGTAAAGTGTGTTTTAAGTAAATTAATATACACCACTAGTTTGTCCAAAATGTCCAAAGTTGCCATAAGATGAATGTTGCAATCCAATGAAATTATCAAAGAAGCTGCATGTTTATTAGTAAATTAGCAGCATATTTCTGGGAACAAAATATTAGCAATGTTTTCACAATGTAATGTAAAGTAGGTCGTCTTGCAAAAATTGTCAAAAAGTGGAAAATTATTTAATGAATATTATACACTGTACAGTATTTAACTTTTTCAAAATTTACCTTAAAGTATTTATTGACTGTTGTGTGTGTGATTATATTTTTGAAGTGTTCAAAATTTAAATTATTTTTAAAAGTATATTAGTGTATGTAAAATATGTTTTTATTAATAGGTTGTCTATCTATACTAATAATTAAACAAGTTTCCAACATGGTTCAAACATGTTTATTGTATGTGATATAAATTGTACAATTATATTATTCAATACTTATTTTCAAATAAATAATTTATAATCTAATATATGTAAACCAAAAAGGTGTATATTTTATTAAAGGTTATCAGTGAAGTGTTGGAAGTAAAACAGTTGTTTTTGGTGGATTTGTTTGT
This sequence comes from Zoroaster sp. YZ-2022, assembly GCA_029582265.1. NCBI lineage: Eukaryota > Metazoa > Echinodermata > Asteroidea > Forcipulatida > Zoroasteridae > Zoroaster > Zoroaster sp. YZ-2022. Next base: position 36,473,813 of record CM055820.1, read on the forward strand.
TTTATGCCAAACACCCCAATAGGAAGCACAACAATCAAAAAGAGACGGGTTTCCCTGGGTAGAAATGCATTTATTTTGCTGGTTTTTTCTTTGTTGGGGAGTTTGTTTGTTTGTCTCTTGTTGTTTTTTGTGCTTTTTTTTGGGGGGGGGGGGCGCAGGATCTAATATAATAGTTTACGGAAATCTATACAAAATGAAAAACGGTCCATAACCGTGGGGACTTGAAATCCCCCACCCACCCCCACCCGCCCCCCCCCCCAAAAAAAACACCCCCCAAAAAAAAACTTTAAAAAAACTCATTCGTGTCCGTGAACAAAATCAGCTCTATGGGGTCACCCAATGTAGGCCACACTAAACTTACGAAGTCGTAATAATAAATCAATATTTTATATTTGCATAACTGTATTACATTTTGTTATTTTTATTCTAGGCTAGGCACTATACACGTACTACTAGTACTATACTAGCTAGATACTAGCTAGCTAGCGCGCGTTGCATTAGCTAACGGTATACGGTACGCGTAAGTACTAGTACTACCGCAGTAAAATTGTCAATATTTTTGCAGTGTTTGCACAAAATCTCTGACATGTCGATGAAGTTATATTAATTATTAACTTCGGATCCTCTACCCGTATACCAACAAGTCACCATTGACTTCCTTCATCATTTGAGCATCATCTAGTCTAGAACCATGGATTAATAACCACCGGGCCATCAAGCTAGGCATAGGGGCCTTTATTTAAGGTACGTACTAACGTAGGCCTGAAGTTTACTATTGCAACGACGACGGCCTGCCGGCCACTGTACATTGCTGTATGAATGATAAAGAATACGGAGCATGGTGTGGGTGTTGAATTTATGTATTATTATTAGTATTAATGATCAAAGTACTCTAGTTATTTGTTAATTAGCTTACCAGCAATCCTGAAAAATCCCTGTTTCAGTGACCTCAAAGCTTGATCATCATTTGGGTCGGGGAATCGGATATATTTCCGCTCCCCTCCGAGAACGGCGAGTATGGCACGGATTCCCCTGTTGATGGCTCGCCATGCTGTTGAGGGGCTCACAAGGGGCACGGTGTCCCCGACAACTATGGCAAATGCGCCAGTTGCCAAATACCGTATTGTCAGACATACTTGAAGAAGGGGAGGTAGTGCCTTGCTGTTCTCTGTTGGATGCTCAAGGAATTGGGACAGCATTCCGGTCAAAATTAGCACTGTCTGTGGCCAAAATCGATACCTTGACCAAACTTGTTGTGGGGAAAAAATATCAAGGAGATTTTGCCTATACCTGATCACTCTTGGAAGGGGGCCTTGACGATTTCGACGGCCGCGACGACGCCTTTGAATTCTCTGAACAATCGCCATTTTCCTCAGTTAGCAAAAAAAGTCGGCTTTAAAGCGAAGAAATTCTGCGCTATCTGCATAAGCGCAGAATCCTTGCTTACAGAATCCATGAAATAGAATCTGCGCTGACGGCGCCCGTAAGCACAGAATTTTGCGGTAACGCGTTCCATGAAATTGGGCCCGGATATCATGCTTTGAGGCTCGTGAATTACGCCAGACACTGGCCGCGCGGCCACCATGTTATTTTCCCGTAGATTCAACTTTGACCTTGGTTGGTAGCTAGCGCGAGCCTCAATGCGTGACGTCAGATCTTCAGCACAACGTATCCAATGAAATCCATTGAATGGTGCGGCAGGAGCCAGTCTTTATCCTTGAGGATAAAGACAGGAAACCAGTCTAAGCAAAATGGGGCTCAAAATACACAATCTGCCAATCCAAAAATAAGACTCGTCATCATACAAAACAGTTACTGCCCCAAGAGCCCAAAACCATGCCAGGTAACATAATAATAATAATAATAATGCATTTATAATGCGCCGTCTATCTAGGCATGCCTATTCCGAGGCGCAACAATTAACACAGTATGAACATTATAGAAAGTACATAATAAATTATACACGCACACATACACATAATTATTACATTATAGGCCTACATACACATACATACATACATACATACATGCACATACATATACAGTGTATACATTTAATTTATATATACATATGATATATACACATATTAACTAAAGATGTATAATTATGTAAAATAAAAAATCAAGCAAAACATTACATACGTGTATACATATCCAAAAATCAAGCACAATAAGCAGTGTTAAATAAACGAGTCTTTAAATTGTTCTTGAAAACATTGTTTGAACTGCAACTGCGAAGTTCTACTGGCAAGTCATTCTAAAGTTTAGGAGCAGCTGCATAAAATGCACGATCACCATATGAAGCTAGATGCAGTACTTGAACGAAACCGTTCCCTGCAACAGCGACGTAGCCACGGGGGGGGGGGGGCTGGGGGCATGTGCCCCCCCACAAATTTCCAATGCCCCCAGGTTCCCCCCACGAAAAATCCCGATAGTGCCCCAAAAACAGAAAAGAAAAAGAAAAAGAAAAGGGAAAAACCCATACCCCTGGCCCCCACTGAAAAGCAATGCCCCCCCCCCCTGTGCCCCCCCCCCCCACTGAAAAAGTCCTGGCTACACCGCTGCCCTGCAGACGCGTGGACATACAGAATAATTTAAAAAAAATAGACAGCAATTTGTTGGAAACAGCAGAAAAAAATATCCACACAAACCTTAAAGGGCCAGTATTGTCACGATCAGAAAGCAGACATTCAACAGGGCATGGAATCGGTGTCCTAGTTTAAGATGGACACAGTGACCGAAAATTACTGGCTCATTTATGCAGCAGCAACGGTAATTATGACCTTATCATGTGGGGTATTATTTTCAGTCACTGAGTTAAAGTTAAACTAGCACTCCGATTCCATGCCCTGTTTATCGTGACGATATTGTCCCTTAATAAAGCTATGTGTATAAAATACTAATAAAATATTAAGGAATGGGACTATTTTGAAATTGCCTAAGCTGTAAAGACATCAGTCTGTCGTACTTATTACTGAAAGATGAATGGTTTTACGATAGTAAGATAAGTCATTCACTGTGATCATTTGTTGCCATCTCTTTCTTTATTGCACATGATTTTCCACACTTTAAAATATGTATTAACTCATACTATTCCTAACAGGATATGACTCTGTCTTCGTTTCGCTCATGTGATCATGTGATCAATAGCCTTTAAGTTTCTCTAACTTATTCTCTTCATCATGTTTTAATCAATTTAACAATTTCCTTTCAATGAATTGAAAGGCGTCAACAATTAAGTTTTAGATAATAAGTCGTAGTTTTGATGATCCACCAATACTGTACCTTTTCTTAAAATAAAATAACTTTTATAATTTTAAATTATTTAATTTTTAAAAGCTATTTACATCCTTTGTAATTACGTACAGACTGTTTGCGGTGACACATGTAGAAGTTCTCTTTTGAGTAGTAAATACACAATGTAGTTCTGAAAAGAACTGGTTGGTCTTCAGGAGACATTCTCCTGAAGACGATCAGAGCATACTGAGTGAAACGTCGAGTTGTAACCAATCAGTTATTTTAAAAACTATTTACTACTCAAACGAGAATTTCTACATGAATTCACCGTAAAAGGTCTTTACTTATCCTTTTCACCATGCAAAGTCTTCCTTTGTAATCAATTTTACTATTGCTACACTGCTATCAACGATAATACAAACAAGATAACATAAATTTAATTTGTATTTCTATAATTATAGTTGACATGCAGTTTTACGAACATATTCATTGCACATACTTTTCACAGCCAATACATCATCTTTAACATCAAAATACCTCATTAGCAATCACGACTATGCTAACTTTATAGTTCACAATTTGAATATTTTTTTCTACACTTTAATAAATTTGAAATACAATACAACGAATGGTGAATCTACAATAAACTGAATGCTAAATTTACAGGTAAAACTGCCTCTCCAGTCGAAGCCTCATTAGCCCATATCATTGTATGTCTATCAAGAAAAAACAACACAAAACACAAAAAACAGATGTGAGGGCAAAATCAAATTAATTGTTTATCACCCGACACAAGAATTTAATCAATCTATCACAATCAATCTATCACTACATCGGTAAACGTTTTCCGGTTGTTCTGTACACTATGGCAATTACAATATCAACATTTTCTTTTTTTTAAACTAAAAATAATAACAATAATAATAATAATGTGGACTTATATGGCGCACGTATCCACCAAACTGGTGCTCAAGGCGCATTACATTATTAACCCCTGCTCATCAGGTTCTTAAATCATTCCTGAAACCATCTCAGCTCCATGGGGAGTATACAGCTCAATTGCTGCCATTTCAGGGCATATGGGCTAATCACACACAACAACCAACTCTGCCCTCACAGGTACCCATTTACCCCTGGGTGGAGAGAAGCAATTATGGTAGTTTGTCTTGCTCAAGGACACAAGCACCCCGGTCGTGGCTGGGATTAGAACCCACATTCTGACGACTCAGCCATCAGAACACAAATCTGATGCACTAAACCGCTCGACCATGGCACTCCATCCGAAAAAACAAAGAAACAGACCAAAAAAATAAAACAAAAATAAAAAATACACTGAAAAAGGGGAAAAAAATAAAAGAACATTGGATCGGGTTCAGATGGTTGATTTTTAAAGGAAATATAATGTTTAACACGCATGATCTCGCCCATGTCATTTTTTTCCCTAAGGTTGTCAAAATGTATGACTGCAAAAAAACAACTTAGTAGTGCAACGATTACTCGGTACTCGTTTAACCGAATGTTTATACTGTTATTCGGTTACTTTTCACGGTTATCCGAAAACTATTTTTAAAGTTTATGCTACCGTTTTTATGCAGTAACCCCATAAAAAAATCCACCATCATCTCTTCAATTAATCGACAAAATTTACCATATATTTATATTGAATAACATGAATTTAACATCTAATCCCTTTTTCCTACATTTATTTTTCTATACCATCTTCGAATTTTATGTTTTAAAATTCGGTTCGGTTAGCCGATGAACCCAGTATATTTTATGTTCGATTACTCAGTTATACACGGTTAGATCCCTTTTCTTACAGCACTACTTGTTTTATTTGTAATAAATGTTGTCAAGCAGCTTACGCACTATATTAGGCTATACTCATATTATTTCTCACAACCTCCTGGCTACCTACAAACGTACAAATGAAAAAAAAAAAAAAAAACAAACAAACGAACAAACGAAGGGACGAAGGAAGGGACAAACAAACCAACAAACGAACGAACAATAATCAATAACCAAAAATAATAATCAATAACCAAACAAGTGGAGTGCCATGGTCGAGCGGTTTAGTGCATCGGATTTGTGTTCTGATGGCTGAGTCGTCAGAATGTGGGTTCGAATCCCAGCCGTGACCGTGGTGCTTGTGTCCTTGAGCAAGACACTTTACCATAATTGCTTCTCTCCACCCAGGGGTTAAATGGGTACCTGTGAGGGCAGAGTTGGTTGATTAGCCCTATATGCGCTGTATACTGAGCTGTATACTCCCCAGGGAGCTGAGATGGTTTCAGGAATGATTTATGAGCCTTATGAGCAGCGGTAATAATATAATGCGCCCTGAGCACCACTCAGTTGGTGGATACGTGCGCTATATAAGTCCACACATTATTATTATTATTAAATAGTAATCAATACTGTGATTACTGATATGCACAATGAAATACAAGATTAACGTATTGTTTAAGTTTATAGAAATAACAATATAAAATATTTATCCGAATTATTTATTTTCAGTATTTTAATTTATTTTCAACTCTATATAATTATGTGAACTCCAAATTAATGAATGCTGACTTTACAGGTAAAACTGCCTCTTCAGTCGAAGCCTCATAAACCCATATCATTATATACCTATGCCAAGAAAAAACCAACAACACAAAACACAAAAAAACAGATGCCATCCATTGCACGCTTATACCGAATATACAAAACACAGCAGACTTAAAACGTTGCCATGGTGATCATATACAGTATGAAGTGGACTAGATACGTTTGTATGGTAATCGTTTTCACACAGACGATGTTACACAAAAGAGCCTGCAAAAGTGACAGCCAAACGCTGTATTTGGCATACTCCATAAAATTATTAACTCCTTTTTGTTTTTAGATGATGTCAGCAGGTTTTATCATTTTGTTGAGTAATATTAAGGCACTGTAAGGTTATGGTAAGGCATTATACCTCAAATCTTATTCATTGATTTTTAAAATTTTGTTTAAAAATGTTTTTAACATTGATAATTATATTATTTTGTTTTATTCAATACCTGATATTATATGTACGAAATGTGGCAAAACTGCATATAAATACATACACACCAGCGCCTGCTGTGAAATCACCTCGGTGCTCGTGTATACGAGTGAGATATTACCATTTTATATCACACAAATGTTATTAATTTTCGCGGTAATGTTAAGGCACTGTAAGGTTATTATGTTAAGGCATTATATCTAAAATCTTATTCATTGATTTTTTATTTTGTTTAAACAAATACTTTTAACATATTTTTTTTAGACAGTACCTGACGATATGTGTACATATGTAACATGGCATGATGCTTACGCGTGAGATATTACAATTTTTTTTATCGCCCTCATTATAACTGACATCACTAAGGATTGATTTGGATTTTGCCTTTACAACGACGTAGGCCTATGTATGAAACACTGTTTTCCGAGTGTCTGTGAATGGTGGCACGGTCGGGATTCGAAGCCACGACCTCCTGTTTAATCATGCAGACGTCTTAACCTCTCGACCACCGAGCTTGCCCGATGACGATATTTAGTAGCTGGTTCTACCATATTTATAGATGGATGAAATTCTTGCGTTGGGTGATGAACAATTCATTTGATTTTGCCCTTTTCACCATTTTGCGCTTACATACGTCGGTATTCAAATCAAGTGTTTCTCACCCGACGCAAGAATTTCATCCATCTATCACTATTACTCTATCACTACATCGGTAAATGTTTTCCGTTTGTTCTGTACACTATGGCAATTAGAATATCAAAATGTTCTTCTTTTTTTAAAACCAAAAACAAGGAAACAGACAAAAATAAAATAAAATAAAATAAAAAATAAACTGAAAAAATTAAAAATAAAACACTGGATCGGGTTTAGATGGTTATTTATTTTCAGAAAACATTTTAACGCAAAAAAAGCAAAAAAACAAGGTCAGTCTTTCACCGAGGTGAGAGGTCAGCTTCAATTCTTCCCATTAAATTCGGCGTGATTTACGGTTGGAACGAGTCATCAGAAACACACCTTTTTTTCTTTTGGTGGTATCGTGATCGGTAAGAAAATTAGAATATCCAATGTGTTATCTTACATTATTAAACCAAAAAAAGATGGGATGGTGTAGTAGTGCAACAATTACCGGTACTCGGTTTCTCGTTTAACCGAATGTTTATACGGTTATTCGGTTAATTTTAAATTTCTTTTGCTACTTTTTTTGTGAAGTAAACCATACAAAATTCACCATCATCTCTTCAATCAATCCACAAAATTTACCATATTTAACCGAGTAATCGAACAAAAAATATATACTGGGTCCATTGGTTAACCGAACCGAGTTTTAAAAACATAAAACATTCCAACATGGTATAGAAAAATAAATGTAGGAAATGTAGGGATTAAATGTTAAATTATTTAACATTTAATCCCTACATTTCCTACATTTATTTTTCTATACCATGTTCGAATTTTATGTTTTTAAAACTCGGTTCGGTTAACCGATGAACCCAGTATATATTTTATGTTCGATTACTCGGTTATACACGGTTAGATCCCTCTTCTTACCCCATCTGTTATTCCTGGTTAATAACTGGATGCAGAAGGGATGGAACCCCTTGTTAATAACTGGATGCAGAATGGGTGGAACCAGAATTCAGAGGGGGAGGAACCCCAAAGTCAGAAATGTTAAAGAACAATTATATGATTTCATCGTATTATTTTTCACAGTACTCAAATGCATGCACCTCTAGATGTTTCAATCATCAAGCTTTCGTCCATTAGTATTCTTCTTTTACTTTTTATTTTGTTAAGAGAAGGGGGAGGGCGAGGGTGGGCAGTTGCGCTAATTCTCTCTCCCTCGTCAAATCAACTTATACTTCGCGTGTGAGGATGCCGTAGGGGCGAACGTCACATACCTCTTCCTGATGATCTTGAAGAGGCGACACCCAGTACGGGAAACCAGGAATACCAGTCTTCTTTGGGCTGATGACCTTCAAGTGGTCCGGGTTGATGCGATTTTGCAGTGCAAGTCTGTAACGCTTACCTTCGTGTGTGAATGTTTTCGCATAGTTATATTCATCTACTTTCTTCAAAGATGGGCTAGTATATATCCCTGGTCCGAAGCGTTGTCTCTGTCCTAGTTTGTAACCCTCCTCCACTATTCCGCGGACATTGCACTTTCCAGTGCCATGGTAGGACACCGGCCACTCCCCATCGGTGGACTGTGTGCGGATGCCGTCAACTCCAAGCCATTTGTCGCTTTTGTATTCCCCAAGTACCTTCACAGCGTACCTTTTCCATCCATACGGGCGGTCATAGGTGTAGTCACCTCGATGGTAAGTCGCGCCATCATCAACTTTCCCCGTAAAATCATAGTCGTACTCTGGCGCCAGCGATGAAGGATCTAGTTTAAAAATCCCCATCTTTTGGCCACGTGTACACTTCATCCCAATTATCGTACAGTCAGAAGCAAAGCCCAGGTACTTAATCTCCTGGTGAGCTTCAAGTTGGCTGTTATCGAAGATGAGCATCAGCTGTACGGGGTGAAGGCCTACTTTCTTGGCAGCATCCTCCCTCAATTCCTTGACTGTTGCACTGGATTTAACTTGCACAGTCACCTGCACACTCCTTTTCAGCATGATAACGCGTACGCTGATCACTGCTGCCATGTCGCCTTCGAGGACCGTTCCGGACGGTGGCTGCATCATCATGTAAGTTAGGCCGAATAGATCTTTGGCGCTGACCATGATGACGTCCGGTTTCGGTGCAAACAAACCACCAGTCATCCAGTTAAACCACGACGGTTCTGGAGCCTGAGGACGTTTCTCTGCCCCGCACAGTGGACACCGCGTACTTTCACCTTTACCGGCCGCATGATCCGACTCTTTAAGTTTTAGTCCCGTAGTGGCTGTAAAAGCCGAAGAAATGATCCCCAAAGATGAAGGTACCGCCATAATACTAGTGGTGTGCTTATATGCTGTACGATATACTACCAGACGTAGGCATTCATGTAGACTGACTGACTATACACATCATTCGCTCAGCTTGTTGTGCCTCTCTGATCTTCATAGATAACATCAACATTTTGCTTTCACCATGACAACGGAATTCCCCTATGATTGCAATGTCAGTGTACGTGATAGCCTGTACTATTCGGTAACACCATCACATCAAATTGATAATGTCCAATCACGCGAGTTTTCAGGCTATGGTTGGTGCCAAACTTTCCCTTCAATTCAAGAAGTTCTACGAAATTGTGAAATACGGGAAATCCCAAATTAATGCTGTATTTATTGAAACCTCTTTCCCAGGGCTTTCAAGAAGTAGCAGTATTCCTCGATCCCACTACCCTCTCGCTATGGAATAGGAAGGTTTCAATATTCAACAATCTTTGACATTTCATTTAGATGCATTACAGCCGATTTGTTTGGTTATAGTCTTATAAATGGTTACTAAGAAGAGCGTGTGCTGTTTTAGGGAGGCTGGGACTAGGCCTTCCAACTTTAAAATCCAACGAATTGCAAGTCTGCATTATGCATTCAGCATAACATGAATCATACACACATTAACTAATTTTTATTTATTTATTTATTTCCTTTATTTATTTATATTACTTATTTTTTTTTTTTTTTACAAATACATATATTTTTTACAATCTATTTATTTTTGTTATTATATTTATATATTCTTCTTTTTATATGTGTATGTACGTTTGTGCTTTGTGGTTTTCATTGCTCATTGTGTTGGGGTGATATTTTTTCTCTTTACATGTTATACCCACTGGTGTTAAATGTTTTCTTGAGTCCTGTTCGTAGTTATGTGTTCGAGGTATAGCGCGAACAGCGCTTGTTAATTAATCTTCTTCTTCTTCTTCTTCTTCTTCTTCTTCTTCTTCTTCTTCTTCTTCTTCTTCTTCTTCTTCTTCTTCTTCTTCTTCTTCTTCTTCTTCTTCTTCTTCTTCTTCTTCTTCTTCTTCTTCTTCTTCTTCTTCTTCTTCTTCTTCTTCTTCTTCTTCTTCTTCTTCTTCTTCTTCTTAGTGAGACATATACAGAGACACAAACATAGTTGCAGAGTTCATATAACCTTAAATCTTAACACATAGTTAGACCTTAACATGTATCCTAAATTGTGACGTCATGGTGAGGTCATCAGATATCGAATTATACTAAATTAAAATTTAATATTTCAAAAAATTATATCTCACGAACCACAGAAGATATTTTCACAATTTTTGCGATGTCACATTTCGTACACAGACATGACCCTATTCTGACCTCTCCTTCCGGTCGAAATCGGAAGTTTAAGTGAACAACTATTCAGAATCGCTATTCTGTAAATATATTTGTACAGCCAAAACATAGTTGCGGAGTTCAAAGAACCTTAAAACTTAACACATAGTTAGACCTTAACATATAGTTCCAGGTAACGTTGTGACGTCATGGTGAGGTCATCTAATTAATTATTACGTAATTAATTATAATTAACAGAATATAAATTATATCTCATGAACCACAATAGATAATTTATTGATTCCTTAATAATTATACAGAACATGGAGGACTCGACATTTGATACAAATACATGACCTATTGACCCTTACTTCCGGTCCAAACTGGAAGTTCAAGTTTAAAAAGCTCTTTATAAATTGACGCCAATCTGAAAGGATATTCGAAAAAAGCATTATGGGTTTACATGTTTAGTGGGATCTGCTCTTTTCAAAAATATATTTGGTGACGTCATCGCTTTTAACAGCGCCCTCTAGCGGCAGGTTTAAAAAATCACTTTTTTCTATCTTGAGAAAAATTAGACAGAATTTTACCAAATTTGGCATAATGCATAATTGACATCCATATTATGAGGAAAAATGAATGACGTCACATGATTGAACCGGAATTTACGGTTGGAAGAATTAAAAATTATATGGGATGACTGAACCGAAATTTAATGTATTCATTATAGCACATGTTATTTTAATTATATATTATGAAAACTCATATCTCTTTTAACAACTTTAGGTGATGACGTCAACACATATGATGCACACTCGAACACCCTGAGTTTGTTTTCTACAAACTCAATACCTCTATAGTTATATATTTGTCTCTGTATGTAGGGATTGCGCTGGTAGGTTGGAGTGTGGGAGATATGGGGGACTTTATGGGTTGTTTTCCTTGGTTATAGCCCATGTACTTTTACCCACCTGTTATGTATGTGTTTATGTTTTAATCAATCAATGTCTGTTGATCTTTTTTTAATTTATTTATTTTTTTTTAATTTAATTTTTTTTCTTCTTCATAATTCTGTATATACAGCGGCACAGCGAGGACGTTACCGGTAGTTTTTTTAAAAAGTGCATTGCATGATTGCAGCCGAGGTGTTTTGGGTTCATTGGGATATCATTTGATCAGAGAGGTCTACGATTACTAAGATGAACTCGTCCTGCAGTTGATAGGCTGGGATTGGACCAAATCGCTCCTAATTCCTCGTTGAGGGCGCCCCATTGGATGGCAGCACCTCTACTTGTCTCCTAACTTTGTGTAAGAATTTTGCTGTTGTAGTTATTACTTTGCCTGCAACTTTTTACCAGTTGTAGAGTTTTATCTGTGGAATCTGTTGGACTTTTTATGTGTACTTTAACTAGATACTTTGTATGCAAGAAGTGAACGAGTTTTGTGGATTTCAAACGTATTGCTTGATCACTGCACCCTGGTCACTCAACCTTGACTGTGATTCATCCTGATTTGCATATGCTTTACAACTGCTTTCTTTTGTGTGGACAATGCCTATTCAATCTGGGACAAGAGCTCAGTTGGTAATCCTCCTTATCAACTTGCTGCTTTTCAAAGAACCAGTTTGCTTATCTGATGCTAAGCATGCAAATAGATCTACATGTAGTTCAACCTACTGGTCTCCACTAGTACCTGATGTACCATACATTGTCACATGTAACTATAATTATAGGAGTTTACCCAAGTCTCACCATCATAAGTTCCTTGGAACAAGGATTTTATATTACGGCAACACAAGTGCTACTTTTCAGTTGGAACTTCTTGTTGCAGGGGATATAAATCCCAACCCTGGCCCAGATTTGACAATAGGTAGACAAACAACTGATGTTGTTAATACATGTAACACTAATAAAATAACTTATGATCATCATCTTCTGGCACTTAACAAACTCCACTATCAAGCAGCTGCTTCACCATTACCAACAACTTTGTGGAATTGTCTGAAATCTCTTCGGATAAATTCATCTTACCGTGCCAAATATCGTGGTAAACGAGGTGGCCGTCGCAAACCATGGCAGAACATTAAATATAATGATAATTTGAACCAAGGTTATAATCCAATCGCAGTCATCACTTCTTACCGTCACTCTCCCAACAAAAGCAAGAACATACCTAGATCAGCTGACCTCAGTAATTTACGACACATACTATGCAAAGAATTCTCACGTCTCAGTATTAAACTCTGGAATGCCCATTCAGTGCGCAACAAAACCACCTCAATTGCTGATTTTGTCATTGATCATGATGTTGATATTTTATTTATCACTGAAACTTGGCTTGCTCATGATGACTCTGTTGTCATTGGGGAACTTACTCCCTTTGGATATTCTTTTCTTAACCACCCACGCTGTACATCTAACCATGGAGGAATTGGCATTTTGTTTAAAGCTTCGCTTAAGCTTTGTGTCAAACCAATGGATTTTAAAGCTGAAACCTTTGAATATGTTTGCATCACAAATGGTAGTAACAGTACAACATTTGCTGTTATCTATCGCCCTCCCCCTTCACCTGCAAATGGACTTAAAACAAAGGATTTTCTAGAGGAAATGAATTCATTTCTTACTGATCTCAACCTTTTACCAATAGATATTGTAGTACTTGGAGATTTCAATTTACACATTGACACTCCGGATAAACCTGATGTAACTCACTTTAGAAACACACTTTCTTCAGTTAATTTGCATCAACATGTTCTTGATCCTATGGCCATGTTTTGGATTTGGTTATTACACGCACTTATCTGTAACTGTTCAGTTCATCGAATTCTAGAATCGGATCACTATGTAGTCAGTTTTGAATTAAACCAAAGCAAACCGAATCATCAGAAGATTATTATTATTATTATTATTATTATTATTATTATTACACATTTCTGGTAATGAAACCAAGGATGCCTCAAAAGCACACTTAAGCACTGTAGCTCGGAAGCCTGAGGAAACCTGTAAACAAGGGCGCTTGCTATGTGAACCAGAAACACCGGGGTAAACCCCTACTCTTCCACGATAAGTGTTCTGGGTTCTTTTACGTGCATTACTTAATCTAGTACACGGGACCTACGGCTTAACGTCCCATCCGAAGGACGAAGCAATTATGGTTAAGTATCTTGCTCAAGGACACAAGTGTCACGACCGGGGCTCGAACCCACACCCTGCTGCTAGCAACACCAGAACTTGAGTTCGGTGCGCTAGACCGCTCGGCCACGACACTCCACCGTGGCCGCAATTTTACTAATATTGACATGGATGCTTTTCACATTGACCTTGCTTATGAACTTGATAGATCGATTACATCAGATACATACGATGCCAATGATGCCATTCTTGTCTTTAACAATGGAATCAGAAGAGTAGTAGACAAATTTGCTCCTGTTGAAACTAAAACTCGCACACTTCGTCCCAAACATCAATGGTACAATAATGAAATTCATGAAGCTCGCCGACAACGTCGTCGACTTGAACGAACTCTTAAGAAACATAACAATGAGATCAATCGTCAGCGCTATCTTTCTCATCACAAACATGTCATCGACTTGATTCAGATTGCAAAGCAGGAGTTCTTTAATAGCGAACTGCAATCTGCTGATATGAAAAAGGTGTTTCAAATCACTAATACTTTGCTGAACAAAAATAAAAAATATTTTCCTGTATGTGATTCAAATGAACACCTGTCCAACAAATTTGCAGACTTCTTTGAGAACAAAATTGTCAAGATTCGTATAGATCTTGATAATGACACTGATTTGGCAAACTCCATTCCACTTGATAATGTGTCCGACACTGTGCATGCAATAACTGTTCTGAATAACTTTGAACCAGTTGATGAAAATGAGATTTGCAAAATTATCTCACGATTAGCAAACAAGTCTTGTTCTTTGGACATCTTGCCAACATGGATGGTTAAGCAATGCACCAACATTATTGTACCAAAGCTGACTTATATTGTTAACTTGTCTTTATCAACTGGTGTATTTCCGGATGTTCTAAAGCAAGCTGTCATCATGCCCATTCTCAAGAAACCATCTTTGGATACTAATCAACTGAAAAACTACAGACCAGTTTCCAATATACCTATGTGGTCTAAAGTCATTGAAAAGGCTGTTGCTTCACGTCTAAATGATCACCTTGCTGATAATCATCTGAATGAGACTTTCCAGTCTGCTTATCGTGCCCTACATAGTACAGAGACAGCATTGCTTAAAGTTAAGAATGACATTATGTGTGCTTTGGATCAAAGGAGAGCTGTCTTCGTTGTACTCCTTGACCTTAGTGCAGCTTTTGACACTGTTGATTATCATATTTTCTTAAAACGTCTTTCTGACACATTTTGCATCAAGGATACGGCCCTCCATTGGTTCTCCTCTTATCTACAAGGTCGACGAAATCGTGTTGTAGTTTCAGGATCGTATTCTTGTGAACATATTATGGACTATGGACTGCCACAAGGTTCGGTCATAGGACCTATGGGTTTCTCTTTACACTCATCCTCTTGGCGAAGTTATTCGTCGGCACCATGTCAATTACCATATGTATGCCGATGATACGCAATTGTATGTTGACTTCGATCCAACCGTGCTAGGTGAAAAAGAGAAAGCCTTGAATATACTTATGTCATGTATAGATGATGTTATAGTCTGGATGCGCAGAAATAAATTAAAACTAAATGCTGAGAAAACTGAATTCTTTGTCGCTGCCTCTAAGAACAATTTATCACATGTTCAAGATGTTTCTCTTAACATTGGAAATGCTACAGTAACCCCCTCAACCAATATTCGGAATCTGGGTGTCATGTTTGACCCTGTCATGTCAATGTCATCTCAAGTCAATTCAATATGTAGCTCTACTAATTACCATCTGCGCAACATTGCAAGGATTAGAAAATACATTGATCATGATACTTGTCACCATGTGGTTCGTTGTCTTGTCACTTCTCGTCTAGACTATTGTAACTCTCTATTATATGGCATCACCAAAGCACATCTTAAACGTCTCACTGGTATTCAATACAGAGCTGCCAAACTTGTTCTCGCCGTTAATTGCTGGAGAGCTCATGGATCTCCCTTACTTGCTCAACTACACTGGCTACCCATTGAGAAACGTATCCAGTTTAAAACTTTGTTATATGTTTTCAAATGCTTGAATGACATTGCTCCACCTTATCTCTCTGATATGTTTCATCTTCACCAAAGCAACCGTCAAGGACTCCGTTCTTCCTCTGATAGAACTCGGCTTACCATTCACAAGTCCAGATTATCTTATGGCAAACATGCCTTCTCACACTCTGCTGCTGAACTTTGGAACGGTCTCCCCATTATTGTCCGTGATTCTTCTTGTGTAGTAACATTTAAGAGTAAACTTAAGACTTATTTGTTTCCTAATGTGTAGATTTTAGATTTTGTTTTGTTATGTTCTTGTCCGTTTTAATTTTTCCAATTCTTTTGTTATGCGCTTTGATCATGCTTTGGAAAAGCGCAATATAAATGCCTGTTATTAT
Source organism: Zoroaster sp. YZ-2022 (assembly GCA_029582265.1). Taxonomy (NCBI): domain Eukaryota; kingdom Metazoa; phylum Echinodermata; class Asteroidea; order Forcipulatida; family Zoroasteridae; genus Zoroaster; species Zoroaster sp. YZ-2022. The sequence goes on from CM055820.1 coordinate 36,489,842, forward strand.
TATTATTATTATTAAAAAAATACCCTATACATTCCTTATTTTCACCCTCTTTAGGCCCAAAAAACATCTCAGGTGTCTGGTCATCATGACGGGTCAGCTTCAAAAGCGGTGCGGTGACGCGCTTTTATTTTGGTGATGTTTTTAAGTGATACACTCTTAAAACTAAAGTGTTGAATCAACCTTATAAGAGTTCGGTGAGTGACAACACTTTATGAAGTTAAATCCAACTCAAAGAAAGTATTTAATTAACACGGAGTCAAGTTAAGTCTAACTTTATCAATGTTGATTCAACCATGGAGGTAGAATTCTACCTCCATGATTCAACACTTTCATTTTGTAGAGTATACATGTTAACATGCATAAGCAGTTATTGCGGTGGCGTAACTATGGGGGAACTGGGGGGGGGAGGGGGGGGGCACGTGCGCCCGAGGTCTGTGAACCTCCGGGTGCCCCCATTCAGAATTTTGAAAAATAGGTCCCCATTTGAGGCTGCAGGATACAAAATGTTCAAGTATTGACATGCCCCTAGAAAAAGTGGTTCATCCTCTAGTGCACCCCTGAAAATTGGACCCTAGTTGAGTTATAGGAACCAGACAAAATTTCCCATATACAAAGTATGGTGGCTAAGAGAGGCCACGCACATCAGACAAACGGAAACTAAAAATGTCGACGCTGGGGTCTGAGGCGAAGTTTGATTTGAATCCGAGACTATTACGGCAAGGTAGAACATAAAAGTCCAAGTACCCCAGATGTTTATTGTATTGATATGGTAGAGGGGCATGACCCTCTGATAACATATGATCCACGTTTTCACAAGGCCTAATTCGCCATTATTCTTAATAAGGTACCGGTAAAACAAACAGATCAAGTCGTAGATATCAACAAACGCAGAAAGAACGTAACAAATCAGGCACTTGAACTCGTTAGTTTAATTATCATAGTTTTAATTAAAGATGTATCGCTCGTGTTTTGTGGCTATTTTATCTGCAACTTCCACAAATGTTCTTTTTCATCGGAGCATTGCTATTTTACTCGAGGAAGTGAAAACAAAATGTTTCAAAATGACACGTTTGTCAAAATAATCACGAGAAGCTGACAGTCAATGTATGGTGAGTCCCATCTTAAATTCATTTTGGCATTTTTTAAACTGTTAAATAAAGCTTCAAGTGAACTAGTTTGAAAAACATATAATTTCAAAATTATCAAATTTCCAGTGAAAACAAAACATTCCTAAAATTTCTGGTAAAACACGGGTCTAAATCTTTAAAGATGTAAGTGATGGATCGTGTAATAGTCTTGAACCCACGGACTAAGCAAATTGTAGCTGGAAGATCTGATATCATGCTTTGAGGCTCGTGAATTACGGCAGGCACTGGCCGCGCGGCCGCCATGTTATTTTCCCGTAGATTCAACTTTGACCTTGGTTGGTAGCTAGCGCGAGCCTCAATGCGTGACGTCAGATCTTCAGCACAACGTATCCAATGAAATCCCTTGAATGGTGCGGCAGGAGCCAGTCTTTATCCTTGAGGATAAAGACAGGGAACCAGTCTAAGCAAAATGGGGCTCAAAATACACAATCTGCCAATCCAAAAATAAGACTCGTCATCATACAAAACAGTTACTGCCCCAAGAGCCCAAAACCATGCCAGGTAACATAATAATAATAATAATAATGCATTTATAATGCGCCGTCTATCTAGGCATGCCTATTCCGAGGCGCAACAATTAACACAGTATGAACATTATAGAAAGTACATAATAAATTATACACGCACACATACACATAATTATTACATTATAGGCCTACATATGCATACATACATACATGCACATACATATACATGTACAGTGTATACATTTAATTTATATATACATATGATATATACACATATTAACTCAAGATGTATAATTATGTAAAACAAAAAATCAAGCAAAACATTACATACATGTATTGTTACATAGGCCTATACACATAAACCGCGAGTATTCGATAATCCGTGCGTGACCGCGTGTTGACCCCAAGGGGGCGGGATTATGTTTACCGTTAATGACGAGAACGTTCTGTGAGCTATTGCTAGAACAAGCATAGAACTCTCTAGTGTTTTTTCTATAAGTAAAATAAAGAAAAATCTCTCGTATTTTCTAGAAGAGACTAAAAACTATAAATATGGGCTGGTAGAGGATTTTAGGTGGGACTTGAGCAAACCAAGACTTCGGTAAAAGACTCGACGAGAATATATCGATTCTTCAGTGTACATCCACTAGGACCTGTGACGTCGCTTACGACTCGTCTGTGGAGTGTTTTGAGAAAGTTCGTATTGACCGAGTGAATTGTCTGAGAGCTGAATTTGTTTCCGGAAGAGACATTTCGTGAACTAAATCTACAGTTCAGTATTTTTGGGATTTCTGCTTTCCCATATTTTTGTCACGGTAGTCGACTTGTGTCCCCGTGGTTTTGTCTACTTTCCAGCCGTTTGTTGGAGGTGAATTCGCCCCACGCCCAGCTCTGTTTACATCGTGTCAGAGAACTGATTTTGAATCGTTTTCGCTGGAGCCCGCTGCTCAGTCCTCAGCCTGTAAGATCTTCTTATTTAGTGTAAGACCTTCTTCTTATTTAATATAAAATCTTCTTCTTATTTAATATAAGATCTTCTTCTTATTTAGTATAAGATCTTTTCTTAAAGTAAACTTTTTACCCTAATCATTGTACGCTTGTTAAACCCATCGATATTTGTAGCAGTTGATATTTTCATTATTAAATCACTTTGTTTATGTGTTCTTTATATCAGTGTGACCTTGTTTGATTTCTTTGTTGCATCTGAGAAAATTCAAGCTTTTTGAGTAATTTGCATTCACCTATAGTTTGAAGATTTTCGGATCGTAACAATACATATCCAAAAATCAAGCACAATAAGCAGTGTTAAATAAACGAGTCTTTAAAATGTTCTTGAAAACATTGTTTGAACTGCAACTGCGAAGTTCTACTGGCAAGTCATTCTAAAGTTTAGGAGCCAGTGGCGCACCCAGGATTTGATTGGGGGGGGGGGGGCTCAAAATATTTTTATTTGAAATCCAATATGGGGGAGAGACATGGCTGACCCAAACCATAACCGCTGGCGCGGCTGCAGCCATGTCCCTAGTCGTGCGCGTCAGTGAACCTACGGCACATGTTAAATGTTTCCTGGTGGTTTCTATAGTCATAAAAAGAAGACATTATGGCATGATTCGGACTCGTAGGGTTTTACCTTCCATATAATTTCCTCCTCTTGATGTAAAGAACTTGAGCTTGTTTCGTCTGCAAGATTTCTATAGTTAAATACTTTCATTGCGTGGACGTAAAGTTTGTGATCATTCCGGGCGGAGCTAAATTTTTTCAAACACGAATTTGGCGGCAAAACCAAATCCCAATATTATCCAATCGGTGTTTGCTAAAAAAGTGTCACATAATCTTTGTAAATTAAAACCCAATCCTGGGCCATTGTGTACAAACTGGAAAGGAGTTGATTATAATGCGGGCGTGTTTAAATTTTACGAGTAACCTCAACGACAGTCAACGACCTCAACAAGAGAAACGGACAACAGAAAATGAAAATAAAATTAAGTAAAGCTGCTCCTGATCAGGGTGCACCATGGCAGGGGAAATGTAAAAATGCTTGTTATATATACTGGTGGCCCTTCAAGCTTACATGCACATGCATACGCAACGCCGTAAAATATAATAGTGAGTGGAATAAATGGAAAACTTTTGGAGGGGAGCTTGAGTCTCCTGAGTCCCCATCCCTTGTACCACTGCCCTATACTCCTTGCCGAACTCCTCTGTAGACAAGACTTGGGCTCAGATTTTGCTCTCTTTCCTGGCTCCTTCTTTTAAAAAAATAAAACATCAGCGGGCCCTTGGGGCGGGGGCTCGATCCCCCAAGCCACCCCCCTTGGGTGCGCCACTGTTAGGAGCAGCTGCATAAAATGCACGATCACCATATGAAGCTAGATGCAGTACTTGAACGAAACCGTTCCCTGCAGCAGCGGCGTAGCCACGGGGGGTGGGGGCTGGGGGCACGTGCCCCCCACAAATTTCCAATGCCCCCCAGGTTTCCCCCACGAAAAATCCTGATAGTGCCCCAAAAACAGAAAAGAAAAAGAAAAGGAAAAAACCCATACCCCTGGCCCCACTGAAATGCAATACCCCCTGTGCCCCCCTCCCCCCACTGAAAAAGTCCTGGCTACGCCGCTGCCCTGCAGACGCGTGGACATACAGAATAAATAAAATAGACAGCAATATGTTGGAAACAGCAGAAACAAATCTCCACACAAACCTTAAAGGGCCAGTATCGTCACGATCAGAAATCAGACATTCAACAGGGCATGGAATCGGTGTCCTAGTTTAAGATGGACACAGTGACTGAACATTACTGGCTCATTTATGCAGCAGCAACGGTAATTATGACCTTATCATGTGGTGTATTATTTTCAGTCATGGAGTTAAAGTTAAACTAGCACTCCGATTCCATGCCCTGTTTATCGTGACAATATTGTGGCTTAATAAGGCTATGTGTATACTAATAAAATATTAAGGAATGGGACTATTTTGAAATTGCCTAAGCTGTAAAGACATCAGTCTGTCGTACTTATTACAGAAAGATGAATGGTTTTATGATAGTAAGATAAGTCATTCACTGTGATCATTTTTGCCATCTCTTTATTTATTGCACACTTTAATATCTGTATTATTAACTCAAACTATTCCTAAACAGGATATGACTCTGCCTTCGTTTCGCTCATGTGATCATGTGATCAATAGCCTTTAAGTTTCTCTAACTTATTCTCTTCATCATGTTCTAATCAATTTAACAATTTCCTTTCAATGAATTGAAAGGCGTCAACAATTAAGTTTTAGATAATAAGTCGTAGTTTTGATGATCCACCAATACTGTACCTTTTCTTAAAATAAAATAACTTTTATAATTTTAAATTATTTAATTTTTAAAAGCTATTTACATCCTTTGTAATTACGTACAGACTGTTTGCGGTGACACATGTAGAAGTTCTCTTTTGAGTAGTAAATACACAATGTAGTTCTGAAAAGAACTGGTTGGTCTTCAGGAGACATTCTCCTGAAGACGATCAGAGCATACTGAGTGAAACGTCGAGTTGTAACCAATCAGTTATTTTCAAAACTATTTACTACTAAAACGAGAATTTCTACATGGATTTAACGTAAAAAGTCTTTACTTATCCTTTTCACCATGCAAAGTCTTCCTTTGTAATCAATTTTACTATTGCTACTGCTATCAACAAAAATACAAACAAGATAACATAAATTGACTTTGTATTTCTATAATTATAGTTGACATGCAGTTTTACGAACATATTCATTGCACATATTTTTCACAGCCAATACATCATCTTTAACATCAAAATACCTCATTAGCAATCACGACTATGCTAACTTTATAGTTCACAATTTGAATAATTTTTTCTACACTATAATAAATTTGAAATACAATACAACGAATGGTGAATCTAAAAAAAACTGAATGCTAAATTTACAGGTAAAACTGCCTCTCCAGTCGAAGCCTCATAAGTCCATTATCATTGTATGTCTATGCCAAGAAAAAAAATCCTCACAAAACACAAAAACAGATGTAAGGGCAAAATCAAATTAATTGTTTATCACCCGACACAAGAATTTCATCAGTCTATCTCAATCAATCTATCACTACATCGGTAAACATTTTCCGTTTGTTCCGTACACTATGGCACTTACAATATCAATATTTTCTTTTTTTTTAAACCAAAAACAAAGAAACAGACCAAAAAAATAAAATAAAATAAAAAAAACTGAAAAAAGGGGAAAAATAAAAGAGCATTGGATTGGGTTCAGATGGTTGATTTTTAAAGAAATATAATGTTTAACACAGATGATCTCGCCCATGTCATTTTTATTTCTAAGGTACATGACTGCAAAATGTATGACTGCAAAAAAAGAACTTCAGTCTTTCACAGAGGTCAGACGTCAGCTTCATTTCTTCCCATTTGGTACGTTAATAATTTACGATTGGAACGATTCATTGGAAACACACCCTTTTTTTCTTGTGGTGGTATCACGATCGGTAAGAAAATTAGAATATCCAATGTATTATCTTACATTATTAAACCAAAAAAGGTGGGATGGTGTAGTAGTGCAACGATTACTCGGTTACTCGTTTAACCGAATGTTTATACGGTTATTCGGTTACTTTTTACGGTTATCCGAAAACTGTTTTTAAACAGGTTTATGCTACCTTTTTTATGCAGTAACCCCATACAAAATCCACCAACATCTCTTCAATTAATCGACAAAATTGACCATATGTTATATTGAATAACATAAATTTAACATCTAATCCCTTTTTCCTACATTTATTTTTCTATACCATCTTCGAATTGTATGTTTTTAAAATTTGGTTCGGTTAACCGATGAACCCAGTATATTTCATGTTCAACGGTTAGATCCCTTTTCTTACAGCACTACTTGTTTTATTTGTAATACATATTGTCAAGCAGCTTACGAACTATATTAGGCTATACTCATATTATTTCTCACAACCCCCTGGCTACCTTTAACACCAACATGAACGAACAAACGTACAAACGAACAAAAAAACAACAAAAAAACCAAAAAAAACAAAACAAACGAACAAACGAACGAACGAAGGGACGAACAAACCAACAAACGAACGAACAATAATCAATAACCAAAAACAAATAATAATCAATACTGTGATTACTGAAATACAAGATTAACGTATTGTTTAAGTTTATAGAAGTAGACTAGATACGTTTCTATGGTAATCGTTTTCACACAGACGATGTTACACAAAAGAGCCTGCAAAAGTGACAGCCAAACGCTGTATTTGGCATACTCCATAACATTATAAACTCCTTTTTGTTTTTAGATGATGTCAGCAGGTTTTATCATTTTGTTTAAAAATGTTTTTAACATTGATAATTATATTATTTTTTGTATTCAATACCTGATTTTATATGTACGGAATTTGACAAAGCTGCATATAAATACATACATACCAACGCCTGCCGTGAAATCACCGCAGTGCTCGTGTATACGAGTGAGATATTACCATTTTATATAACACACATTTTTATTAATTTTAGCGGTAATGTTAAGGCACTGTAAGGTTATTGTGTTAAGGCATTATATCTCAAATCTTATTCATTGATTTTTTTATTTTATTTTGTTTAAACAAATGCTTTTTTATACAGTACCTGACGATATGTGTACATATGTAACATGGCATGATGCTTACGCGTGAGATATTACAGTTTTTTATCGCCCTCATTATAAGTGACATCACTAAGGATTGATTGGATTTTGCCTTTACAACGACGAAGGCCTATGTATGAAACACTACTTTCTGAGTGTCTGTGAATGGTGGCACGGTCAGGATTCGAAGCCACGACCTCCTGTTTAATCATGCAGACGTCTTATCCTCTCGACCACCGAGCTTGCCCGATGACGATATTTAGCGGCTTGTTCTACCATATTTATAGATGGATGAAATTCTTGCGTTGGGTGATGAACAATTCATTTGATTTTGCCCTTTTCACCATTTTGCGCTTACATACGTCGGTATTCAAATCAAGTGTTTCTCACCCGACGTAAGAATTGCATCCATCTATCACTATTAATCTATCACTACATCGGTAAATGTTTTCCGTTTGTTCTGTACACTATGGCAATTAGAATATCAAACAAAATTGTTTAAACCAAAAACAAACAACAAACAAACAGACAAAAATAAAATAAAACAATAAAAAAATTAAGTGAAAAAAGGAAAAAATTAAAGAACACTGGATCGGGTTCAGATGGTTGATTTTTTTTCTTCAGAAAACATGTTTAACGCACATGATTTCGCCTATGGCATTTTGATTCCAAGGTTGTCAAAATGTATGATTGCAAAAAAACAAGGTCAGTCTTTCACCGAGGTCAGCTTCAATTCTTCTCATTAAATTCGACGTGATTTATGGTTGGAACGAGTCATCAGAAACACCTTTTTTTCTTTTGGTGGTATCGTGATCGGTATGAAAATTAGAATATCCAATGTATTATCTTACATTATTAAACCAAAAAAAGATGGGATGGTGTAGTAGTGGAACAATTACCGGTACTCGGTTTCTCGTTTAACCGAATGTTTAAACGGTTATTCGGTTAATTTTTACAGTTCGGTTATCCGAAAACTATTTTTAATCAAGTTTATGCTACTTTTTTTGTGAAGCAGGGTGGGCAGTTGCGCTAATTCGCTCTCCCTGATCAAATCAACTTATACTTCGCGTGTGAGGATGCCGTAGGGGCGAACGTCAAATACCTTTTCCTGATGATCTTGAAAAGGCGACACCCAGTACGGGAAACCAGGAATACCAGTCTTCTCTGGGCTGATGACCTTCAAGTGGTCTGGGTTAATGCGATTTTGCAGTGCAAGTCTGAAACGCTTACCTTCATGCGTGAATGTTTTCGCATAGTTATATTCATCTACTTTCTTCAAAGATGGGCTAGTATATATCCCTGATCCGAAGTGTTGTCCGTGTCCTAGTTTGTAACCCTCCTCCACTATTCCTCGGACATTGCACTTTCCAGTGCCATGGTAGGACACCGGCCATTCCCCATCGGTGGACTGTGTGCGGATGCCGCCAGCTCCAAGCCATTTGTCGCTTTTGTATTCCCCGAGTACCTTCACAGCGTACCTTTTCCATCCGTACGGGCGGTCGTAGGTGAAGTCACCTCGATAGTAAGTCGCGCCATCATCAACTTTCCCCGTAAAATCATAGTCGTACTCTGGCGCCAGCGATGAAGGATCCAGTTCAAAAATCCCCATCTTTTGGCCACGTGTACACTCCATCCCAAATATCGTACAGTCAGAAGCAAAGCCCAGGTACTTGATCTCCTGGTGATCTTCAAGTTGGCTGTTATCGAAGATGAGCATCAGCTGTACGGGTTGGAGGCCTACTTTCTTGGCAGCATCCTCCCTCAATTCCTTGACTGTTGCACTGGATTTAACTTGCACAGTCACCTGCACACTTCTTTTCAGCATGATAACGCGTACGCTGATCACTGCTTCCACGTCGCCTTCGAGGACCGTTCCGGACGGTGGCTGCATCATCATGTAAGTTAGGTCGAATAGATCTTTGGCGCTGAGCTTGATGACCGGTTTAGTCGGTACAAACAAACCACCAGTGATCCAGTTAAACCACGACGGTTCTGGAGCCTGAGGACGTTTCTCCTCCCCGCACCGTGGACACCGCCCACTTTCACCTTTACCGGCCACAGGATCCGACTCTTTAAGTTTTAGTCCTGTAGTGGCTGTAAAAGCCGAAGAAATGATCCCCAAAGATGAAGGTACCGCCATGACACTGGTATGCTCATATGCTGTACGGTATACTACCAGACGTAGGCATTCATGTAGACTGACTGACTCGCTCAGCTTGTCGCACCTCTCTGATGTTCATAGATAACATCAACATTTGCTTTCACCATGACAACGAAATTCCCCTATGATTGCAATGTCAGTGTACGTGATAGCCTGTACTATTCGGTAACACCATCATATCAAATTGATAATGTACAATCACGCGAGTTTTCAGGCTATGGTCGCTGCCAAACATTCCCTTCAATTCAAGTAGTTCTACGAAATTGTGAAATACGGGAAATCCCAAATTAATGCTGTATTGATGGAAAGGTCTTTCCCAGGGCTTTCAAGAAGTATCAGTATTCCTCGATCCCCCTGCCCTTCATTTAGATGCATTACAGCCGATGTGTTTGGTTATAGTCTTATAAACGGTTACTAAGAAAAGCGTGTGCTGTTTTAGGGAGGCTGGGACTAGGCCTTCCAACTTTTAAATCCAACGAATTGCAAGTATATATTTACAATTCTGCATTATGCATTCAGCATAACATGAATCATACACACATTAACTAATTTTTATTTATTTATTTATTTCATTTATTTATTTATATTACTTATTTATTTATTTTTTTACAAATATATATATTTTTCCAATCTATTTTTTTAAATTTTTATTATATTTATATATTCTTCTTTTTATATGTGTATGTACGTTTGTGCTTTGTGGTTTTCATTGCTCATTGTGTTGGGGTGATTTTTTTTTCTTTTTACATGGTGTGTATATCGAGCTCTCGGATTTTGTAAGTTTTTTGTAGGATTTAGACCTTGGATGGTCCTAGTTTTTGTAATAGGTTAAAGCTTATGGTTTTCTGATCCCACTAGACTCTTTATATAGGTTACTTATTAATATTTAGTGAGATTATAAGTATTTTTATTTCGTTTTTTTTGTACAGTTCTTAGCCTGACTAGCCATCATGGCTAGTCAAGCGAAGAAGGATTTGCATAACAAACCCATTGATCCTTTTGTTAATATTACCCGCAATAATGCTGTCGTGTGTGACGCCAATGAACACATTCCAATTTCAACGTACATTAACGCACTCGCAGAGACAATATCAGCCGATGAAATAGTCTCCGCCTCAAGAATTTCCAACAAAAACGCATTGCCATGTACCTATCTTCTCACGCAGCCGCCGAAGAAGTCGTTATGCTCGGTATGCGTATGGATCACGATTTCATTGATTTACAGCCACTAGTAAAACCCACAACCAGACTTGTTTTGTCTAATGTGTTCCCTGAAATACCAAACAGCATTATTGAGGGTAATATAAAAAGTTTCTGTAAACCAGTCTCACCCATTCGGCCCATACCCCTTGGGATGAAAACAAAACAACTATCACACATCATGTCCTTTAGACGACAAGTCCATGTCATTATTGAAATCAATGTCACTCTACCAGTGGAGTGTCGTGGCCGAGCGGTCTAGCGCACCGAACTCAAGTTCTGGTGTTGCCAGCAGCAGGGTGTGGGTTCGAGCCCCGGTCGTGACACTTGTGTCCTTGAGCAAGGTACTTAACCATAATTGCTTCGTCCTTCGGATGGGACGTAAAGCCGTAGGTCCCGTGTGTTGTATAATGCACGTAAAGTGGATTGTCGTGCGGTCTAGCGCACTGAACTCAAGTTCTGGTGTTGCCAGCAGCAGAGTGTGGGTTCGAGCCCCGGCCGTGACACCTGTGTCCTTGAGCAAGACACTTAACCATAATTGCTTCTCTCCACCCAGGGGTTAAATGGGTACCTGTGAAGGCAGAGATGGTTTGCTCTATATGCGCTAGAAATGGCAGCAATTGAGCTGTATACTCCCCAGGGAGCTGAGATGGTTTCAGGAATGATTTATGAGCCTTATGAGCCTTATGAGCAGGGATAATAATATAATGCGCCTTGAGCGCCACTTAGTTGGTGGATACGTGCGCTATATAAATCTATACATTATTATTATTATTATTACCAGACTATATAAATTTCACCTATTCTGGAGTAAATTACCGCATTTTCATCTCCACAGAATCGGTAAAATGTTTCAACTGTGGAGAAACCGGTCACATCAGCAAAACATGTAAAAAAAACTAACACAAATGTGAATGATCAAAATAACCCCCAAAATGCGAAAGCCTCTACTTCAGAAAATCCCCTAAATCCAACACCGGTTTTTATCAATGGAAAAAAGTCAGACCCTAAACATCCACCGAAAAACCCAAACCACCGCCCAACCACATCAAACGATGGAAGAGAGGTACAACCCCCTCCTCCAAACCAACAGCACAACCGCACTCTGCGGCAACATGGGCCTCAACACCACCCGTACGGGCGGATCCTTCTCCCACCTCCCGAACCCTCCTTTCACCCCACCCCCCGAACCCTCCTTTCACCCCACCCCCCCAACCCTACCTCCAACCCTCTCTCCAAACCTCCACCCAGCCCTCTCTCCACACCCTGCCCAAAAAACATGGCAATCTGGGGATCCCCACCCGCCCCCTCAAGGAGAAAATCTCCCCTTTTCTCCGAGGTCGTCACAAAAACGAAGAGGAAACAAGCTGTTTCCCTTTCACCCACAGTATCATCCGGGCTTGTCGCCCTGAAATCCCCCTCACCCCCAAGAAAACTAACCAAATCAAATGAAGATCCTCCTGCAGAGGATCCCACTATCACTCAAGTTCTTGACATGAGTTCACAACAATCCATTCAAATGTCAATTGACAGTGACGAAGAGTCAATTTCATCTGATATAAGTGCGCAAACTTTTGGCGAAGACCATGACGACCTTCAAATTTTGGAAGGGCCTCTCTCAAGCCAAGAAATGGTCACTTTCCTCAAATGTGTTAAATCCAGAAAAAAAACTGTGGATATTGCTAAGAAATTCACCCCAGACTTAAAAGGACTTGTCAAACAACTGAAACCCTTGCGCAATAGCCCACTTCTACAAAAAAGAATGCAGCAGAGAATCCGAAAACTTATAACACACCTTAATCCCGACGTTTCAAGCAACATACTCTCAAAATGAATGTTGTAGGGAATTTTATGTTATGCATTATGACACTTTCTATTGTAAGCCTTAATACTGGAGGGTGTTCTACACCTATAAGAAACTCTTCATTTCAAATTTATGTTAAGAACGCCTTAACTAAATAACCCCGATATTATTCTTTTACAAGAAACAAATGAACTTACCTCTCAGTCCCTTTCTTGGAAAAATTGGCCTTATAAAATAAATTGTACAAAAGGAGAAACACGTGGAACTGGAGTGACCATCATGATAAACAATAATGCCGACGCTAACTTGATAAGTTTCTCTACCATTTTTGAACATTATGTTAATTATATCGAAATTGAATCTCAATCCACTACATACCATATATACAATGTTCTCGTCCCCCAAAACGATAGCCAAGCCATGCGCGCATTACAAGCCATTCAAAACCATTGTGATCTACATAAAGACGGTGTGATTATCATTGGTGGTGACTTTAACTGCACGCATAATCCTTCTTTAGACCGTTTTTGTACGACGGATGAAAGACGTCAGAAAATTGCTTCAACTCTTCAAAAATTGTCACAGAATTTTCTCTGTGTGACGTCTGGCGCAGATTGAACCCAAATTTAAGCAAATTCACATGGTTTAGAAACAACCCACAGAAACCTGCAAAAATTTCTAAATCAAGACTGGACCGTTTTTATGTCCCTATTAACTTCATGTCGTCTGTGATCTCTTGTGATATTAAACCTTGTGCTCTTTCGGACCACAGTGCCGTTATTCTCAAAGTCAAACTTCCAACCTCAATAATTCCTTGCTCGAAGATGAAACGTATAAAGACATTATTTATCAATTTTGGAAAAATTGGCAGACCCAGAAATCTGAATATGCCAGTATTTGTAACTGGTGGGACTTGGGAAAGTCTCACATTAAGTCAATAACGCAAATGTATGGTGCAAAAGCTGCCAAAGAAAAAAGAGCTATGATTAATAAACTAAATGAGAATATTGATGATTTACAATCTGCGCCAGAATTAACACCTGAATTAATAACAATCCTTAAAGAACAACGTGAAACTTCTAAAAAGTGAGGCTCAGGGTGCACTGATTAGATCACGTTTTCAATATATTAACGAAGTAGATACTTGTTCAAGTTTTTTTCAACCTTGAAAAATCAACTTCCATGTAAAAAAATATTACGAAAATGCGTTTATCTAACGGAAATATAACAGAAAATACGTCTGAAATAAAATCTTTTGTCCATCAGTTCTATAAAAATTTGTACAGTAAAACCTCCACTGATGTGCAGGCTCGTGAAACCATACTCGAAGGTTTACCAACTCTTGATCCTAGTGACACTGAAGATTGTGACAGACCACTAACACCCGAAGAAATTGAAACGCAGTTAAACAACTCAACCAAAACAAATCTCATTTTGATACAAAAACTTTTGAAAGAAAACACCCACCCATCTTTTATATTCCTTAGTCATCATCTCCGTCAATACCGTAATCTCAACTTAGATTTTCAACTTTTTTATATTGATTTAGAACCTAAGTTTTTGTCTCACTTACCCACCTTCCATAGTGAAATCATACGTGCTTGGATAACATCGAGAGCTCGAATAGTCACACCACCTAATTCAGTTTCTTCTGTTCTTAACTTACCTTTAAATAGCACTTATATCAACCAATTTAGAGAACAACAGGTTCTCTCACCCAGACTGCTGGCGTGTGGAATGAGACTAGTGCGTGATATCATAGACCCAAAAACAAGACAGTGGAGACAAGCGAAACACCTTAATCAGGAACACCTTGGACCACACCCCCCATCAACAAGGTTACTTGAGAAAGAGCTTCAAAATCAACAAAAACTCCTTATAGAAATATTCCCCAATGTGTTCAACAACTGGATACCGTCTAGCATCTCATCACCTGGCGAACTTCCCAGCATTTCCAGTACCTCCCCCAGAAATCAACATACCCCCAGACGTTAATGGAACAAACGCTGCTACAAAAGTCATATACAGCAAATTAAATGCTGAAGTTAATTCCCTTGAAGAACAGACGCTGACGCACTGGCACAACAATTCTGTCATTCCACTGAACATGAAAATACCATGGAAAGAAATTTACCACCTCCCTACATCAAAACGGGAAGGCAACATCCAGTACCGACTTTTTCACAATTGTCTACCCAACCTAACAATTTTACACCATATCGACCCAAACATACCCCCCTCGTGTGGTTGGTGTGGAGAAAAGGGAACGACCATTCTTCTTCTTCTTTCCGGACGTGTTTCGACCGAGCTCCGCTGTAAGTACATATTTCTTTGCTCACAGACCTCGTATGGTCCTGTTTTTACCGCTAGGTTCCTCTACCTGGGTCATAGATTACACTAGACCGATCCCACTTTGTCAGGTTTTACCATTTTTGTGAATTTCCAGGTTTTATTTGGAAATTTTTTGTATTAGTATACGCTGGACTGGCCATTATGGCCAGTCAAGCAGAACGGCGACGGTTAACAATGAGCCGTTCAAAAACGCCACCAGGAACAATGCCGTAGTTTTCAAAGCCCACGACAATGTCTCCGTTCAATCCTGCATGGACGCTTTCACTGATCAAATAGACCCAGACTCTATAATCTCAGCGTCGCGTATCTCTAATGGCCGCGTTGCAGTCTATCTGAAAACTAGAGAAGACGCTATTGATGTCACCCAATGGGGACTAAATTTCAATAAAACATATATTGAAGTATCCCCCTTGCAACAACCCACAACTCGATTAACTCTCTCAAACGTATTTCCAGAAATTCCCAATTCCGTCCTGGTGAAAAATCTATCCAGTTTCTGTAAGGTTGTGTCTCAAATACGGCCCATACCCCTTGGTCTGAAACTCAAAGACAAAGAAACGACTCATGTCATGTCCTTCAGAAGACAAGTCCAGGTCTTAATTCATACTAACATCACACACCCAGACCATATAAATTTCGTCCATGCCGGTATTAGCTATCGTGTTTTCCTTTCCAGCGAGTCGGTGCGGTGTTTCAGCTGTGGAGAGTTTGGGCACATAAGCAGATCGTGCAAAAACAGTCCAACTTAGATAAATCAAACCCAGAACATACCAATTCTCTGAACCCACCACCCACCTTCGTTCACAAAAAATCAGATCCAAAACACCCACCAAAAAACTCCAAACCCCCTCCCACTGGCCCGTCAACATCTACGGTCTGTAGCTCCCCAGCGGAGGTCCCCACCCACAGTGCGCAAGCGAGCTCAAGCGCCATCCCCTCTTCGGTAGTGGGGCCCTCGGCGGGGCCCTCCACCTCCACAGGGGTGGGGCGGCGGGCCCCTCCGCGCCGTCTACTGCCGGGGTGGGCTCCACCGCGCCTTTCGCAGCTCCCATAAGGGATTCTGCGCGGTCCTCTACATCGACCTCGCCGGAGGTGTCTGGTCCCTCTGCACCGGAATCTGCTGGAGTCGGAGACAGCGCTCCCGTTGGGGCCCTTGCGGAGTCCCACATCCAGGACTCCCCAGTCAGGAAGGGGAACTCTACCAACAACACAAACTTGGTCTCAGTATGGGGCTCACCACCTGCCCCCTCTAGACTCTACTCTGAAGTTCTTACAAAACGGAAACAACCCCCTCAAGTCCCACCACTAGCTTACAAAGCAATTCACCAAAATTGATCCCTCTCAAATCCCCCTCCCCGCCCAGGAAAATGGCAAGAAAGGTCAGCGTCCCCATGCAAGGGCGCAACCACGTGTTGAAAGTTGGGGGGGTCCCAAGCAGCCATTGTGATGTCATGAATGACATTACTAGGATCATGTATACATAAAATACCAAAATGTTACAGAAGTTGGGGAGGTCCACATAAAAGTAGGGGGGGTCGTGACCCCCCGACCCCCCCAGTGGTTGCGCCCTTGTCCCCATGCAAACAACATCTCCCACTTTATCTCAAGCTCTGAACACCACAACCCCTACCGTCTCCAACCCAGCCTCTACGGCTGACGCCGCCGAAACCGACTCTAGCATGTGGGAAGACACACAAACCGCCAACGATGACCTCACCATCAATCTACTTCCCAAATTGAGAGGCCCACTTTCTAATGAAGAATTAATAAAATTTCTCTCCAATGTCAAATCACGGGGAAAAAAACGGAAGACATTGCTAGGAAATTCACCTCAAACATACCTGGACTTGTCAAACAACTAAAGCCCCTGCGCAACAGCCCTCTCCTTCAAAAAAGCCTGCAGCAGAGGATTCAAAAACTAATAAAAAAAACTGGACATGTAATCTCTTTCGTCATGGATAAGATAATCATGCTTTTTCTCCTTTTAACGATGGCACTGTCACTGCTAACACTAAACACTGGAGGCTGTTCGACTTCCACTCGAAACGCGGCTTTTAAAACATATGTCGAACAACTTCATAATAACCCAGACATCGTTTTCCTACAAGAGACCTACACCCTCAGTGAAAATTGTTCGTGCTGGTCTCTGTGGCCTTATACCCCTTTCTGCACCCCCCAGTCCAACACGCGGATTGGGAGTCACTACTCTCATTAAAAATAAAGACATCGATGTCTCCAACTCCCATGTTGTTTATGAAGGTCATATTCTATATCACAAAATCGAACTCAATAATATAACCTACCATATTTACAATGTCCTCATCCCACAAGAAAATAACTCGGCTGTAGCAGCCTTACGTGCCCTTTTTAATTACTGTGGCAAAATAAGTGACGGTATCATGGTTATCGGAGGTGATTTAAATTGTACGGAGAATCCATCAGTTGATCGTCTGTGTATGCCAACCGAGCATCGGCCCAAGATCGCCATGGCTCTCAAAGACCTTTGTATTTTTTACGATGTGTGCGACGTCTTGCGCAGACTGAACCCCCTAGAACAAAAATTTACATGGCTTAGAAACAACACAAACAATATCAATGGTGTTTCTAAAGCCAGACTAGATCGTTTCTATGTTCCACGTAATCTGGTCTCCTGTATTCGGTCCTGCGATATTAAACCATGCTCTCTGTCCGACCACTCGGCTGTTAGCCTTGTTATAACGTTATCAAACTCCCTATCCAAAAGCGGCACGGAAGTGCTTACTGGCATTTCAATAATTCTCTTCTTTGAGACAAAAATTACACGGATATTATTACTCAATTCTGGACCAATTGGAGAACTAAACAAAATGAATTTCTCAATATTTGCGTTTGGTGGGACTTTGGCAAGTCTCACCTCAAATCCCTATCTCAAATGTTCGGGTCCAAAGTCTCCCGTGAAAAACGCGAACTTTTCAGCGAAATTAACCAAACTATAGACAATCTTCAGTCTGCGCCAGACCTCACCCCCGACACGGAACGGGCGCTCAATAAACAGAGAAATAACCTTAACAATCTTCTTAAGAACGAAGCTCGGGGCGCTCTCGTCAGATCGCGCTTACGGAGGTTGGCACGAGCTCCTCCTATTTCTTCCAACTAGAAAAATCTCAATCTATCTCCAAAACTATGTCTTACACTCGTCTGCCTTCTGGCATAATCACTGAAGATCCAGCTGAGATCAAATCACATGTACGGGACTTCTACAAAGATCTCTACACTCAGGTCCCAACTGACGAGTGCGCCCTGAACACTCTCTTATTAGACTTGCCAACTCTCGATCCCCAAGACTCGGAGGACCTTGACAGTCCCCTGACTAATGAGGAAATTAATGCGGCTGCTAAGCAACTTGGTAAAAACAAAACACCGGGCCTGTACGGCCTTTCCTGTGAATTCTTTGAGACCTTCTGGCCTATTCTCAAAGATGATCTCCTGTCAGTCCTCAACTATGCCGTTACTTGTAGAAGCCTCCCTTTCTCCTTTCACAGAGCAGTTATTTCATTAATCCCCAAAAAGGGCGATCTCTCCGACATTACCAATTGGAGGCCTGTCTCCTTACTTAATACAGATTACAAAATTTTTGCCAAGTTGCTTGCGAACAGACTCAACTATGACAATTCGTTGGAACTATAGTTCAACCTGATCAAACGTACTGTGTACCAGGTCGCTCTATATATGATAATATTCATCTTACTAGAGATATCTTAAATTTCTCTAATTTAAATGACACCCTGTTAGCCGTGATCAACCTTGATCAAAAGGAAGCTTTTGACAATGTTGACCATGCATATTTATTCAATACTATGAGAGCCATGGGCTTTGGTGACCGTTTCATCTCCTATTTACAACTCCTGTACAGCGGTGCGGAGAGCCTTGTAAAGGTCTGTGGCTCCTTGACCGCCCCTTTCCCTTTCGAAAAGGGCATCCGGCAAGGGTGCCCACTCTCCGGACTACTATATTCGATTGCCATAGAGCCATTCCTTCACAACCTTCGGAACAAAATGAACAATGACGGCTTCCCCTTCCGGGAACCAAACAATTTTGCTCGGTCTCCGCATACGCCGACGACGTTTCCATTTTTATCACCGCCGACTCCGGTTTCAAAATCATTGATGAGGTTTATAATCATTTCAGTAGGTCCTCTGCGGCATGCTTAAACTCTCAAAAATCCCAGGGATTATGGGCTGGTTCATGGACCAAACGAGCCGACAAACCCCTAAACTTCCGGTGGAATAATGAAGGGCTCCTCTTCCTCGGAGTTCACTTGGGAAACACCAGTAATTACATCAAACAAAATTGGAACAACTGTAAAACTAAACTCAACAAAACCCTCTCCCGCTGGAGAGGGATCTCAGCTGTCCTATCTTACAAAGGCAAAGTTTTCATCGCTAACCAAATCGCAGCTTCCAAAATATATCACTGTTTAGCCGTTCTCTCTCCTCCTGATACGATCCTGAGTGAACTCCAGGAAATGCTTGTCGACTTCGTTTGGTCCAATAAGAGACACCTCCTTAAGAAACAGTTATTATACCAAAAACCTGACAAAGGGGGGTTCGGTCTGGTTAGCCTACAAGCACGCATCCTCACCTTCAGACTATCTCTTGTCCAACGTTACCTCAATATGTCCCTCAATCCAGCTAACTCCATGCTGATTTACAACCTCCGTAAATATAGAAAACTCAACTTAGACTTCCACCTTTTTCTCACACACACTGACCCTAAATTTTACACCAACCTCCACTATTTCTACGGTGAACTGATGCGTGCTTGGACGGCCTCAGGAGCTCGTGTCGAAATACCTCGGGATTCTATCAACCATGTGTTCAACATCCCTATAAACAGTCCCGTTCTCACTAACAAACCTGGTGACGACGTTTCCCTCCCTGCACGACTCACGGCATGTGGAGTCACTCTCACCAGACATCTCGTCAACCTCGACACCGGCTCATGGATCAACGCTGAGGTTCTCCAGCATCCATTTCACGGAATGCGCGTTCCCTCTCTCCGCCTTCTCAACCACGACTTACAAAAATTACAAAAATTGCTCATCAAGCCCTTTTTCATCAACATGGTTTCCAGCTCAATATCAATCTTCTCAAGAACCTCCTCGAACGCCCAGACATCCCCATTGACTTCAAACTCCCATCCAGTACCAACGGACTCACCACAACATCCAAAATAATCTACTCCATCTTCAACAATGTTGTCAACTCTCATCCCCCCGTTACATTGTCATACTGGCATACCTCTGGACTGTTCAATTTATCCCAACCCATTCAATGGAAGGAAATCTACGCACTACCAACTTCAAAAAAAGAGGGGGAGATCCAATTCAAACTTCTTCACAAAATACTCCCTTCACTCCCAGTACTTCATCACATCAACCCGGATATCTCACCTACTTGCTGCTGGTGCGGAGGAAGGGGTACATTACTGCACCTTTTCATCACCTGTCCATCTATCCAGCCTGCACTTACATTGCTCCATTCGCTTCTGCATCGTCTCCTTCCTGAACTTGATCTGAACTTTGACCTCTACTGGACCCTGATTCCACATGCCAAAGGTCGTTGCAGGGGGACCGTCCAACTAGGCAACTATCTCATCATTAGTGTAAAAAATGTTATATATTGGCTCTATCGTACTTCTCGCTCCCCCAATCCTCTCATCATCTGGCGCAACCGATTACAACGTAAAATCCTCCTTGAATTCCATTATTACAAACTTTGTGACAATATTCCCGTTTTCCTCAAGAAATGGTCGATCAATAACACATTATTTACCATCACCAATAATGAAATTACATGGTTGATCTGATCCTGTCCTTTCTCTCCCCTATCCTTTCTCTCCCCTATCCTTTCTCTCCCCTATCCTTTCTCTCCCCTATCCCTTTCCTCATACTTCTCCCCCTTTCCCTACATTCCCCTCCCCTCCCCTCCCCTCCCCTTCCACACTCCGTGTGGGTTTCGCCCGTCCGATGTGACGGGACAAGGTGAGTCCTGACCCATACCTGCATTATCCCTTCCCCATACCCATCCCCATCCCTTCCCCATCCCCATCCCCTCCAATCTCCTCGATCCTTCCCTCCAGTCATGTTTACGTTTATTTTCAATTAACATTATTGTTTGATTTAATTTTCTATTGAGAAAATGCTTAAAATTTACTAAGTTTATTTTTTTCCCTGCTGATTCAATACAATTCATTTATTATTACTGATTGGCTCAACTATTTCTTACCATGGAATATTGTTTCTAAATACTCTGTTAACGAATCTTTTATTGTATGTTTTATGTATATATGATTTATGTATATGACATAAAACACAATAAAGGGGGCCACTTTCCTACCGTCACGTTAGCAGTTTTTCTAATGGTTGTAATTTTTTTTTAAATATCTGAAACCACCCAAAAAGAATTTCAACATTTGAATAGACATGCATGCTTATCCTGAAGATAATTTGAGTTGATTATGACTATTATTTTTTTAATTACCCTAAAATTTCCATCAATAAATGGACGGAAAAGTGAGGTAACTTTTTCCGTCCAATTTTTATGGAAATTTGAGGGTAAAAAAATAAATAAAAAAGTAAAAAAATAAAATAAATCAACTCAAATTAGTTATAGTATCAGCCTGCATGTCCATTCACATGTTGAAACACTTTTTGGTCGGTTTCAGGTACTTAAAAATAAATAACAACCATAGGAAAAACTGCTAACGTGACGGTAGGAAAGTGGCCCCCTTTATTGTGTTTAATGTCATATATGCTTTCTGAATAAAGTTTGTTCTTTGAATACATTCCTTATTTTCACCCTCTTTAGGCCAAAAAACATCTCAGGTGTCTGGTCATCATGACGGGTCGGCTTCAAAAGCGGTGCGGTGACGCGCTTTTATTTTGGTGATGTTTTTAAGTGATACACTCTTAAAACTAAAGTGTTGAATCAACCTTATAAGAGTTCGGTGAGTGACAACACTTTATAAAGATAAATTCAACTCAAAGAAAGTATTTAATTAACACGGAGTCAAGTTAAGTCTAACTTTATCAATGTTGATTCAACACTTTCATTTTTTAGATTATACATGTTAACATGCATATAGCAGTGGCGTAACTATGGGGGAACTGGGGGGGGGGGGGGCACGTGCGCCCGAGGTCTGTGAACCTCCGGGTGCCCCCATTCAGAATTTTGAAAAATAGGTCTTCATTTGAGGCTGCAGGATACAAAATGTTCAAGTATTGACATGTCCCCTAGAAAAAGTGGTTCATCCTCTAGTGCACCCCTGAAAATTGGACCCTAGTTGCGCCACTGAGTTATTGGAACCAGAGCCACGCACATCAGGCAAACGGAAACTAAAAATGTCGACACTGAGGTCTGAGGCGAAGTTTGATTTGAATCCGAGACTATTACGGCAAGTTAGAACATAAAGTCCGAGTACCCCAGATGTTTATTGTATTGATATGGTAGAGGGGCATGACGCTATGATAACAAGGCCTAATTCGCCATTTTATGCTTAATAAGGTACCAGTAAAACAAACAGATCAAGTCGTTATATAGATATCAACAAACGCAGAAAGAACATAACAAATCAGGCACCTCGTTAGTTTAATTATCATAGTTTTAATTAAAGATGTATCGCTCGTGTTTTGTGGCTATTTTATCTGCAACTTCCACAAATGTTCTTTTTCATCGGAGAATGGCTATTTTATCTGCAACTTCCACAAATGTTCTTTTTTATAGGAGCATTGCTATTTTATCTGCAACTTCCACAAATGTTCTTTTTTATTGGAGCATTGCTATTTTATCTGCAATTAATGTTCTTTTTCATCGGAGCATTGCTATTTTATCTGCAACTTCCACAAATGTTCTTTTTTATCGGAGAATGGCTATTTTATCTGCAACTTCCACAAATGTTCTTTTTCATCGGAGAATGGCTATTTTATCTGCAACTTCCACAAATGTTCTTTTTCATCGGAGCATTGCTATTTTATCTGCAACTTCCACAAATGTTCTTTTTCATCGGAGAATGGCTATTTTATCTGCAACTTCTACAAATGTTCTTTTTCATCGGAGCATTGCTATTTTATCTGCAACTTCCACAAATGTTCTTTTTTATCGGAGCATTGCTATTTTATCTGCAACTTCCACAAATGTTCTTTTTCATCGGAGAATGGCTATTTTATCTTCAACTTCCACAAATGTTCTTTTTCATCGGAGAATGGCTATTTTACTTGAGAAAGTGAAAACAAAATGCTTCAAAATGACACGTTTGTCAAAATAATAATGAGAAGCTGACAGTCAATGTATGGTGAGTCCCGTCATAAATTTATTTTGCTATTTTTTTAAAAACTGTTAAACAAAGCTTCAAGTGAACTAGTTTGAAAAATATATAATTTCAAAATTATCAATTTTCCAGTGAAAACAAAACATTCCTAAAATTTCTGGTAAAACACGGGTCTAAATCTTTAAAGAAGTAAGTGATGGATCGTGTAATAGTCTTGAACCACGGACTAAGCAAATTGTAGCCTGAAGATCCGATGCCACGCTTTGAGGCTCGTGAATTACGCCAGACACTGGCCGCGCGGCCACCATGTTATTTTCCCGTAGATTCAACTTTGACCTTGGTTGGTAGCTAGCGCGAGCCTCGATGCGTGACGTCAGATCTTCAACACAACGTATCCAATGAAATCCATTGAATGGTGCGCCAGGAGCCAGTCTTTATTCTTGAGGATAAAGACAGGGGACCAGTATAAGCAAAATGCTGCTCAAAATACACAATCTTGTCGATCCAAAAATAAGACTCGTCATCATACAAAACAGTTACTGCCCCAAAAGCCCAAAACCATGCATGAAATCGGTGTCCTAGTTTAAGATGGACACAGTGACTGAAAATTACTGGCTCATTTATGCAGCAGCAACGGTAATATTATGACCTTATCATGTGGGGTATTATTTTCAGTCATTGAGTTAATCTAAAACTAGTACTCCGATTCCATGCCCTGTTAATCGTGACGATATTGTCCCTTAATAAGGCTATGTGTATAAAATACTAATACAATATTGAGGAATGGGACTATTTTGAAATTGCCGAAACTGTAAAGACATCAGTCTGTCGTACTTATTACAGAAAGATGAATGGTTTTTACTATAGTAAGATAAGTCATTCACTGTGATCATTTTTTGCCATCTCTTTCTTTATTGTACATGATTTTCCACACTTTATAATCTGTATTATTAACTCAAAACTATTCCTAAACAGGATATGACTCTGCCTTCGTTTTCCTTATGTGATCATGTAATCAATAGCCTTTAAGTTTCTCTAACTTAAACTCTTCATCATGTTTTAATCAATTAAAAAATTTCCTTTCAATGAATTGAAAAGCGCCAACAATTAAGTTTTAGATAATAAGTCGTAGTTTTGATGATCCACCAATACTGTACCTTTTCTTAAAATTAAATAACTTTTATAATTTTAAATTATTTAATTTTTAAAAGCTATTTACATCCTTTGTAATTAAGTACAGACTGTTTGCGGTGACACATGTAGAAGTTTTCTTTTGAGTAGTAAATAGTTCTTAAAAGAACCGGTTGGTCTTTAGGAAACATTCTCCTGAAGACGATAAGAGCATACTGAGTGAAACGTCGAGTTGTAACCAATCAGTTATTTTAAAAACTATTTACTACTCAAACGAGAATTTCTGCATGAATTCACCGTAAAAGGTCTTTACTTATCCTTTTCACCATGCAAAGTCTTCCTTTGTAATCAATTTTACTATTGCTACTGCTATCAACGATAATACAATCAAGATTACATAAATTGAATTTGTATTTCTATAATTATAGTTGACATGCAGTTTTACGAACATATTCATTGCACATATTTTTCACAGCCAATACATCATCTTTAACATCAAAATACCTCATTAGCAATCACGACTATGCTAACTTTATAGTTCACAATTTGAATATTTATTTTCTACACTATAATAAATTTGAAATACAGTACAACGAATGGTGAATCTACAATAAACTGAATGCTAAATTTACAGGTAAAACTGCCTCTCCAGTCGAAGCCTCATAAGCCCAAAAACCCCCACAAAACACATAAAAAACAGATGTAAGGGCAAAATCAAATTAATTGTTTATCACCCGACACAAGAATTTCATCAATCTATCACAATCAATATATCACTATATCGGTAAACGTTTTCCGTTTGTTCTGTACACTATGGCACTTACAATATCAACATTTTATGTTTTTAAAACAGACCAAAAAATGATAAAGAAATAAATAAACTGAAAAAAGGGGAAACATAAAAGAAAATTGGATTGGGTTCAGATGGTTGATTTTAACTATAATGTTTAACACACATGATCTCGCCCATGTCATTTTTATTTCTAAGGTTGTCAAAATGTATGACTGCAAAAAACAACTTTAGTCTTTCACAGAGGTCAGACGTCAGCTTCATTTCTTCTCATTCGGTATGTTAATAATTTACGATTGGAACGATTCATTGGAAACACACCCTTTTTTTCTTGTGGTGGTATCACGATCGGTAAGAAAATTAGAATATCCAATGTATTATCTTACATTATTAAACCAAAAAAGGTGGGATGGTGTAGTAGTGCAACGATTACTCGGTTACTCGTTTAACCGAATGTTTATACGGTTATTCGGTTAATTTTTACGGTTATCCGAAAACTATTTTTAAACAAGTTTATGCTACCTTTTTTATGCAGTAACCCCATACAAAATCCACCATCATACAATACAATGCAATACAATGAAGGCATTTTATAATATATAGCGCTCTTACACAAACGGTATCACAGCGCTTTACAGTGAGATGCAAGTACAATTTAAAAATACAAAGTGCCTAAAATAAATGAGTCTTGAGAGATGTTTTAAATTGACTCAATGAAGAAGCATGACGAATACCAGATGGTAGTTCATTCCAAATGCTGGGTGCATTTCTTCAATTATTCGACCAAATTTACTATATATATTATATTGAATAACATAAATTTAACATCTAATCCCTTTTTCCTACGTTTATTTTTCAATACCATCTTCGAATTTTATGTTTTTAAAATTCGGTTCGGTTAACCGATTAAACCAGTATATTTTATGTTCGATTACTCGGTTATACACGGTTAGATCCCTTTTCTTACAGCACTACTTGTTTTATTTGTAATAAATATTGTCAAGCAGCTTACGAACTATATTAGGCTATACTCATATTATTTCTCACGACCTCCTGGCTACCTTTAACACAAACATGAACGAACAAACGTACAAACGAACAAAAAACAACAAAAACGAACGAACGAAGGGACGAACGAAGGGACGAACAAACCAACAAACAAACGAACAATAATCAATAATCAACAATAATAATCAATAACCAAACAAATAATAATCAATACTGTGATTACTGATATGCACAATGAAATACAAGATTAACGTATAAGTTTATAGAAATAACAATATAAAATATTTATCCAAATTATTTATTTTCAATATTTTAATTTGTTTTCAACTGAATATAATTATATGAACTCCACATTAATGAATGCTGACTTTACAGGTAAAACTGCCTCTTCAGTCGAAGCCTCATAAGCCCATATCATTATATACCTATGCCAAGAAAAAACCAACAACACAAAACACAAAAAACAGATGCCATCCATTGCACGCTTATACCGAATAAAAAAACACAGTAGACTTATAACGTTGCCATGGTGATCATATACAGTATGAAGTGGACTAGATACGTTTCTATGGTAATCGTTTTCACACAGACGATGTTACACAAAAGAGCCTGCAAAAGTGGCAGCCAAACGCTGTATTTGGCATACTCCATAAAATTATTAACTCCTTTTTGTTTTTAGATGATGTCAGCAGGTTTTTATCATTTTTGTTGAGTAATATTAAGGCACTGTAAGGTTATGGTAAGGCATTATACCTCAAATCTTATTCATTGATTTTTAAAATTTTGTTCAAAAATGTTTTTAACATTGATAATTATATTATTTTGTTTTATTCAATACCTGATATTATATGTACGAAATGTGGCAAAACTGCATATAAATACATACGCACCAGCGCCTGCTGTGAAATCACCTCGGTGCTCGTGTATACGAGTGAGATATTACCATTTTATATCACACAAATTTTATTAATTTTAGGGGTAATGTTAAGGCACTGTAAGGTTATTATGTTAAGGCATTATATCTCAAATCTTATTCATTGATTTTTTATTTTGTTTAAACAAATACTTTTAACATATTTTTTTTAGACAGTACCTGACGATATGTGTACATGTGTAACATGGTATGATGCTTAAGCGTGAGATATTACAATTTTGTTATCGACCTCATTATAACTGACATCACTAAGGATTGATTTGGATTTTGCCCTTACAACGACGTAGGCCTATGTATGAAACACTGTTTTCCAAGTGTCTGTGAATGGTGACACGGTCAGGATTCGAAGCCACGACCTCCTGTTTAATCATGCAGACGTCTTAACCTCCCGACCACCGAGCTTACCCAATGACGATATTTAGTAGCTGGTTCTACCATATTTATAGGTGGATGAAATTCTTGCGTTGGGTGATGAACAATTCATTTGATTTTGCCCTTTTCACCATTTTGCGCTTACATACGTCGGTATTCAAATCAAGTGTTTCTCACCCGACGCAAGAATTTCATCCATCTATCACTATTACTCTATCACTACATCGGTAAATGTTTTCCGTTTGTTCTGTACACTATGGCAATTAGAATATTAAAAAAAAATTAAAAAAAAACC
>CM055820.1:36517956-36933283 GCA_029582265.1 Zoroaster sp. YZ-2022
CATGTACAGTGTACATGTCTATGTAAACTGTACATGTAGTTACATCGATGATCAGTTTAACCATAGAGAAAGGACACAGAAGGAGTCACAACTGGTAAACCTTCAAAGGTTCTATCTGTGTTACCGCGATCGTAAAACAGCTGGATTTGCCACCGCAGCTAATTGCTCAATAAACGGCTTTATTCTCTGGGTAATACTTACACCAGCGTGCAGTCGTGGTAGATTCGGCGTCCCTGTCAACCAAAATGGCTGCGCACTGAGGAAAGGGCGATTTTGTATTCGAAAGGTTTTGATGACTACAATTTCTAGCGATTTTAGTGATTTTTCTGAGCGATGAAAGGCAAGAAAAGAAACCGAGATTGATTCATCTGAACTCTGAGGCGTGCGCATCAGTATTGCGTGTAGCGGTGGTACATTGACAAAAATATGATCGGATCGCGACGGGCATAATTGCCCTGGCCGGTGAATTGGCACCTACGAATGTGCAGAGCGATGACTGTACACGATCCCGGACAGACGATTGGTACTGTTCCCTGTGCTCTTCCAGAACAAGATTCGTCCAGGTAAGATTTGTTTAATGAAAACAAAGGGACATATATATTTGATAATGCAGATCTTGTTGTCTTATTAAAATATACTTGACTATGGTGTACAAAAATTCATGGTCCATTCTATGTTGCTGGATTTATTAATTCGATTCTGTTGGCTGCCATTGCATTGTGGAAGATACCATTTTTATTACAGGGAGAATTCGACAAATTCTACTTAAATTCCATCCCTCAAAATTACAAAATAATGCAATTAATTGCCTCATTTCAATGTTTGCCCAATATTTAATATGTAAAATCAAGCGTGGTTCATTTAATTTTAAGCACTTGAGTTAATGTTGGAGTCAACAACTCTCTCACAATGCCCTCACCATAGAAAGGAATCCACCATCCATCTTATAAATGGACTGGAAGCTTTCCAAATGCACAATACTCCACGAGTGTACACGTGGTGCCCTTCCATTTATTTTGTCATATTTGATTGTTTATTATATGAAAAGACTACCATTAAGATTATTTACGGCCAAACTCCAAATAGTTTTGCAAGAAGAATTTTGTTTTACCTTTATTCGTTTATTTTGGTGTGCCTGTGTATCTCAATGGCTATATTAAGTACACTGCTCAAAATAAAATAGGACTCAAAAGTATTTCTTGGTCCATTTTGTCCATGTGAGGACACAAAAGCAGTTTTTGGTGGAAGTAAAGTACTAAAGGTTACTCTGCAACATTATAAACACTTTTCACGTGTTGTGCATGTCTAATAGACGGTTTTAAACTGGCAGATCATGTGATAAGGCATGAAAATGCAGATAACAGGTTGATGTACAGTACTCAATATCAAACTTGGCTAATCAGCTTTATTTCTTCATGGGTGACTCCACAATTGACTTCAGTAGAGACATGTTGCAGCACCCGGACTTACATTAATACCTGCTGGCACGCGATCCCTCGCATGAATTAACAATACGGTGTTCCGGATCACAGCTTAGTCAGGGAGTTGTTCCACTCATCCTGTAGAAGCTGCTGTCAGATTGTGCAACGTTCACTTACAGGAGGAGTTGTGACTTCTGACTCTTTAACTGGGAGAATTGCCCAAATGTTCAGCCAATAGGGTTAGGTCTGGTGAAATGGGCAGGCCATTCCAGGCGCCTGGAATATGGTTACCTCGTGAAGGAACGCTGTTATGATTCTTGCTCTATGAGGAGACGGGCGTTGTCATCCATTGAGAATGAAAACATCTCCCATCAACCTGTTATCTGCATTTTCATGCCTTATCACATGATCTGCCGAAGGTTTAAACCGGTCATTAGACATGCACAACACGTGAAAAGTGTTTATAATGTTGCAGAGAAACCTTTAGTACTTTACTTCCACCAAAAACTGCTTTTGTGTCCTCACATGGACAAAATGGACCAAGAATTACTTTTGAGTCCTATTTTATTTTGAGCAGTATAAAACATTGCTAAAGTTTGAATCTGAAGTTCTTCTTCAAAACCAACTATAACGTTTCTACTTTGTTTTCATGTAGATCCTTCATTGTTACCAGCTTCAACTTGTGCCACCTCAACTCAAGATGTCAACTTGGGATCAACCATGGTGCATCCCACATGACCAACAAGCAGCGACCCTACATCCAAGGCCAAGGGCAAGGAAAAGGTATGTATTTGCCTTGGGTTTTTAAAAGCAGATGTGAAAAGTACAAAGATTTCCTTTTCCAAATAATTTAAAAGCCCAACAGAATTGCACTAATTAACTTTTTGTTCATATTTATTGTTTACCCTCAGCTGGAGCTAAAACAAGCGAAAACCAAGCAACGACTGCAGAGGCTACAAAAACAACAAATGATGGGAAAGTGAAAAAGAAAGCAAAGACAGAAAGGTAATTAAAATATAAAATACCAGGCATTTATTTAAAGTTGTGCCCTTCCAAGGATTTATTAAGTGACACTTCAAATTCGCATGATTCATTGTTATGGAATCAAACCAACTCTAGTGCCTATAATAAAATACTCCATTGCATCCACACAATGCAGCTGGTGTAAATCAATTTTTTTTTTTAAAAGCGTATATTCAATGACAAACGTTTATAATTATTACAAGTTAAAAAATTATATAACATTTTACCCTTCACTGTAGCGTATTTTTTAAGCACTGTATACTCTCAGTACTTTCCAAGAGCCTGTGAGAGAAAAAGAAAATCAGCAGGCGACTCGGGCGGGAGTTCGGTTTAACGAAAGGAGCAAAATTTAAACAGGAACTCTAAACAATAATAAATTATGTAAGTTTTCCCATTTTCTGAGAGATCATATTATGGTCCACTAACTAAAATAAAGTACTTTTAACTTTTTGAGCAACGTAAGCCTAACTTGTAATAAGCCACTTCTTTTCCAACCCTGTGAAAATCCTGGTATTCAGAAAAACATTGATGTTCAAATCGAGAAAAAACAATAGGCGAAAAAGGCAAAAATAAAACAATTATTGAAACGTACAGAATAAGGCTGTGGTACATCCCATATCCACGCAGTTTACATTATGTCATCGTATTTGTTCTAATTGCTTGGACGTATACTCAGAGGTCAACTGCCTCATTTGCATACAAGAGAACATTTTCGGCATTGAACCGAGTGTAAACAAGACACGAAACCAAACATTTGGAGTCGCTTTTTTTATTGCCAAATCGAACATTCTTAATGGAAATCAAATCGTAGTATAAATGATTTCCAATCTGTAATAAAAAGTATAAACGGTCTAAAGAAGCTATCGTTTAGAGTCCCTCTTTAATAAATTGTTCAATATTCCAGATGCAAGAATTACATCAATGTATTAAAAATTATGTATATTATTCCTCCAATCAGCACCTGAACGCCCAAAGGCCTCTTTTACCAAGGAAGACGCTCTCAACTGTGCAACAGCATTATTTGTAACCAGCCTGCAAAGCATGAAAGATCATCCGATCTTCACAAAAGAATGGATCGATGCACAGAATAGAGGTAGATTGTTTCGAGTTTCCGATGTTGTGTATTTGTTTTTTCGATCCATGGAGTTAGTCAGTAAGTTGTTTCTAACTACTTCAAACCTGCAGAAAATGTCATCACTTAACATTAACAAAGTCTTAATGGATAACATCACAACGAGCTATAGAGTGCAAACATACTGGTGTGGTTTGATTGATGATAAATTGAATGGTAATGCATCCAAAAACTTCATGGAAATCATTATCAAATTTTACATCAAACTAAGATGCAAGTCTTTTTTAAAGGTGTACCTTGATATAAGAAAGGCAACTAAGGAGGTATCAAAGAAGGGTGAAAAGGCCCTACGTAAAGACTTGTAAACAGTACTGCATAAAAAACAGTAATTCCAAATGTTACTGCATGCACAAATGATTTATAGCGGCTTTCAATCCAACAACTAAATTGAAGTGGTACTACATGTACATGTGTATTCCATATTCCGCGTGACACATTCATTTCTGACTCACCACTTCATTAAATTTACAAAATTCAATATGATGAGTGCTACAGACTACATGTACATTTAAAGCTTATGAGCATATGGAACCACCTCAGTTCAGTAGTCGGATCAGTGTATACAGATTACAATATTTATACATCATTAAATTGACAATGTCATTCACTATTGATTGATTGCTTGTATTGTATGACCTAATTTTACTTTTGTTTAGGTCTTTTGGGGAGGGGTGTATCGTCAATGCGCGGGGGACCGTTCTCGTCCCTATCTCGTCCCGGATGCAGTCTGTTTAGCCAAAATCTGCACAAAAAAAGAAAGAGATGCATGTACAACTAGAGCTCAATTGTATTCGTGAACGAATACCCAGCTGTTTCGCTATTTTTTATCATATTAACTTCCACTTTGAGCCGTGAGGACTTTTGAAATGTTATGACATCATTGAATGGATTGTGATACAAATAATTAGCTACAAGATGACACAATTGGGGAGGGGGTCGGGGAACTTAAGCAATGCGGTTAACCAGCGACGTCATCAGGATTTGGGTCTATTGTAAACACATAAAGTGCATGTCACATCTTCGAGTAAATGGCACACAAATGAGTGTTGTAAATCTTTTGACTTTCAACAAAGAAAGGGGCTCGTTGAAGCAGTCTATTTTTTCAAATAGCCATTATTTTTCATACCAAACGGAACAGAACAAAACACAAATAATGTTTTTGAGAAATATTTTGGAAATTTCAACTTCTGGTTTGGACCTGAAATAAAGGTCAATTTTAGGTCATACCTGCGTCACCAATACACTTCTGATCATGTACATTTTGTAAAAATCAAAAGTGTAACAGAGTTATGATATTTTTAAATATAAAATTTAAATCTAAACCAACAAGAAAGATATTACAAAGTCGTTGAACATAGCTCCTTGATTTATTGAAACTTAGCAATTAAATGGGTATTCGAAAGGGGTTTTAAAGGAAAGAACAAACACTATTAAAAGGAGGTGGCTTGAGTGTAATTACATGACAAAAAAATTGTTGTAACCAATACAATGACGAACACCATTAGAACTCGATCTTCAACCAGAAGAGGGCGCTATTTCATGCAAAACTCCGAGCCAGCCGTGTGTAATTGTTTTCTCTCTGCAGCACACGGTATCTGTAGTGCTCTAACAACATTGCTATATTTGAACTTCTGGTTTCGACCGGAAGCAAAAACGTCTAATAAGGTCATATTTCCACGAATTGTCAAGTGGGTAACGACCTACAATATGGCTCAAAGATCATAATTATAGCTATTGTGGTTCCAAAAGTTATAAATTTTTAAATAGTTTTCAATATTAATATTTAACTTAGTGTAACTTGACACCTGATGATGTCATAATGGCGTCGTGTATTGTGATAGTTAAGTTGATTCATAAGCTCCAATATGACATATCATTTGGGGTAGTGTGACGTGGGCAAGTGTACATGTGAAAATAACGTCTTTTTAAACCTGTCGCTAGAGGGCGCTCTTGCATATGATGACGTCATCAAACCTACTATCCAAAAGAGTACACCCTACTGATGATTACATACACTGAAATCATAGCATTATTTTTTATCATACTGGCTGTAGAGCTCTTTTAAACTTGAACATCCGGTTTGGACGGAAGCTAAAGTCAAAAATAGGGTCATATCTGTGCTGAAATACGAAGTGGGTATGACCTACATTATGCCACATAGATGAAATTGATAGCATATGTGGTTCAGGAGTTATTAATTTTTTAATGTTTTTTATTATTAATATTTGATTTAGTGTAACTTGACACCTGATGACGTAATTATGACGTCATTGCAATATGCACACTATTGCACTATTGCCTTTGGTCCCTTAAGTTTCATTGCAATCGCATTTATGGAACACTGCAAAATGGCGTTCAGAATGAAACATGTGTTGTGCAATGCACTTCACGATGCGAGCGCTGAAAAAGAAAAATAAAAGAAAAAGGAAAAAAAACTTTAACAAAAACAAGAGCTGTTTCGCTGCGCTTCGCTACGAAACAGCTAATTATTAGAGCAAACATGATCTAAAAAGTTACTGGCAGCCATGCAGGAGAAAAATAAAAGATAACATTAATAATCGAGTGGCATTTGATTAAAATTGCACTATATTATTTGTTTTGTTTGATTTCAACACTTAAAATATGAAATACTAATTATAAAAAATATAATAATTCATTTATTGTTAATGAGCCAAATAAACTTTTTTTTTTTGCATCTGGAAACCAGGCCTATAATTAAAAAAATAAAATAAAATTGTAGGGGGCCTAAAAAAATATATTAATCTGAAAACTATAATTTGTTATAAAAAATATACTGTGAAATGTTACCAATTTATACTATTCAGGTTTTAATGTGGCCAAATGAATGTTATTTCATGTATAAAGAAAAACTAGGTACTAAAATAGCCTAGTTCAATATTCAATTCAAATAACCCAACATAAAAAGTTAAATACACACACAGGAAACAGTCGTTGGCTTCTTTCCCTATACAAGCGTGCACAAAAACATATAAGATAAACGACTGTTGCGTGTATTATTCTGCAAAAAATCATTCATGCCCGTCTTCACAGAGCTTATCATGCCCATTTTGGACAAGACATGCCCATGAAATGAGGTTTATTTGACGATTTTTAAACAATGAAATAACGTTTAAATTATATAAAGTTGCAATTTTGATAAATATACTACAAAATGTACATCGTTACAAAATCTCAAAATGTAAAAAATGAGAATTTTCAAGGCGATTTTCCCGATTGTGTAGTTCTGTGTATGAAGTCCATACGGATATTAACGTGTTGAGAAAACACTTACGAAAACATCAACATGTTTGTCTGACGTGAGGGAGCCGTGAGGAAAACAAGATCTACATAAAATAGTAATATCATATTGTTTAGGTTTTCATGTTTCACTTCCTGATATATTACGTCGTAACTCACCAAGAAATCGGCCGATTTTGGCGGTTCAAACTGCGACAGAAAGCGGCCGATCAACTCAACGAAAGCAATCCATGCCAAGCACAAGCGCTAAACAACGCATGCGCTGTACTTGTTTGTTGAGAGAAACTCTGCTTCAGTAAGGCATGAGTCAGGGGAAGAAAAAAGACGAGGACCAGCGATGAGCAGCGAAACGCGGTAACACACATAGGACGCAAAGGGCTTGCTGCGGTAAGCAATGTTTACACGAGCCGCGGGAGGTCCCATAGACTTTATACATAGCGCTAATTGGATTGTTGATTGCTGGGGTAATAAAAACGAAGTTGTGACTCCTTCTGTGTCCTTTCTCTATGGTTTAACTTGTCCCTAGCCTAAATTGCCCCACATCTACAGTGGGGATTTTTAAATAAACTATCGACCCAACAACCACTCTAAATTCTCATTCACCATGGGGCATGGGAAAGTGAATTAATATTAAAATAAAAACTCAGCACAAATTGTTTTCACAAGTAAAATTGTTGTCTTAATTGAGTAGGATTTTGCAGTGGTGATGGTGTCACTGGATTTTACAGGCTGGGAGGGGGGAGTGCTTAAATTGCTCCTGCGGTATTCTTTGCCACCCCATCGTCAATTCTTACCCGAGTTATCTCATACTCAGGTCAACTCATACGCCCAAAATCTTACCCAAGTCAACTCGTAACCTAGTCAACTATTACTCGAGTCGACTCGTACCCAAGTCAACCCGGAAAGACCATCACTTATGTAATTTCAGTTGTTTAATTTCAAAGTACTGAACATTTTGAATATATCATCTGTATTTCAGCTTTCTTTAAAACAAATTATGTACGAGCTGGCATGATTACGATTTGGTAAAAGTATGGGTTGACAAAAATGAGTTGGAACGTATACTAGTTGACCAGTTTTTGTTTATATTTATTTTTTGGGGATGGGGTGTAGCTTCAGTGATCCACCTCCCACTCCCTACTACTCATGTCTAACTGTGCATACTCATACATATTTTGTCTTTCAAAGGTAATCCTGTGGTTACTGTGTGTCCAGCCATTATTGGCAAACAGGATCTGCAGGCTAAATAAATACCAAAGACTTCACAAAAGATAACAGCACTAGATATGAATATGGAGGACCCCAACTCCCAAACCCTGATTAGTTATGCATGATTGGTTGAAGTCGTCTGCCTCCACCCCGGTGTTCTTGGAAATGCATATCTCCATCCAGTATCAGGCTATCCAGAGATGCAATTAAATAGACACTTGACCAGTAAGTGTATTGTTTGTAGTTTTAAAATTGTTAAAATAAAATTGATATGTTGACAATGAACACCATATTTTACCCATTGTTGACATCAAGAAATTTGCTTTACTTTCAGTGACCACCCCCCCCCCCCCAAAAAAGGGCGTTTTAAATCAATTGCATTCATGTACACAAAGACAACACCCACTGCCCTCCTGGTACAGTGTACTAATTATAGTGGTAAAAAAAAATCAGTGTATGGGCTTTGTATTCCAAATGCCTACATTTTTGTTTATTATAGCTGTTTTTTTCACAAATTATAAAATGTTTTTATTTAACTTTATGTCATATTGCAGGAAATATCACTATGATGGTTTTCAGCAAGTTGGGGCTTGTTAGGGCTCCCTGGGGATGTTCAACACAGTGCCACTTCTGTCACGCATCATGGATGTCATCCGCACAATTTTTGTAGACCCTAAACATAACCTTCCCAAATCCTACAAAATCCTCTTTGCTAAAGTGAAGGATTTTGGAGGATTGAGGTAATGAGGCATACTTGCCTTTCCATGGTACATGTACATGTACATCCATGTTTGTTGTAGTGATTGCAAGGTCAGTGTTTGGGTCAGTGGGAGGGTCCCTGGCCATGTATATGCATCACAGATTAGAAACACATGTGTACATACATGTCATGTGCTTGCTTTACCACCTGAAGGATTTTGGAGGATTCAGGTTATGTGTAAGCAAATGGACCTAGGGAGTTACAGGGTTAGCTAATGGACAATATAAGGGATTTTCATATCTACCAGTAAACTAGTTTGCAAAATATGTGACCCGCTCTGCGAAAAAGGGTATTAAGGGACGCTATGCTATTACCCGTAAAGGGCTGTTCTATGTGGAGAGGGTGAAAAAAAAATTCACAACGTGATTTTTTTGTTGTTGGTTTATTGGCTTCTATTATATCAATACTTTCATAATTTATTTACAGAAATATTATTATTGATGAGTAAAGATGAAAAAACAAAAGTTTAAATTTTACACATTATGCAAATTAGCAAAAATATTTAGAAAAAATACTTCAAGATGCTTGATAATTCAAATTTATATTGCACAAGCATTCCTAAAGGAGCTCAAAAGGAACATAACTGTTGCTATGGGCATTCAAGAGAGTTTCTTCTTAGCTCATTTCTTTTTCCACTTGCTGTGTTTAAAGGGCTGTATCTCTGAAGGCACTTCCGTTAATTTGTACAATATGAATATGCAAAAATCAGTATATCTCCAGAATGCAAAATGCCACAGGGTTCAAACCTACACCAAATTAAAGCTTATAATGTAACCAATTCAGCTATGTATGTAACTCAATTTTTTAATTTTGTCCCATAATACCCATATTTGTGGAGCTGGTCACATACATGTATGATGCCGATCTCTGTGTTTTGACAATATTTTCCCCTTGCAATTAAGAAATTTGTTTCCATATTGGTGAACGTTCTGTAAGCTACATGTATTTTGCTTTTATCCATCTTTGCACATAATCCAAGTCAACTGGCTACTTGGCTATTTCATGCAACTGTTCAAGTTTAAAATAGAAAAAAGGAATAAGTGAACTAATTTAAATACAGGTGTAATTTGTGAATGAATTATTCCATTTGTGTACTACATGTACCATCTTAAAGGGACAGTATCGTCACGATCAGAGAAGACTTTCAACAGGGCATGGAATCGTTGTCCTGGTTTAAGATGAACACATCGACTGAAAATTACTGGTTTTTATGCAGCAGTAATGGTAATAATGACCTTATCATGTGGGTATTATTTTCAGTCACCTAAGTTAATCTAAAACTATCAGTGTTGATCGTGACGATACTGTCCCTTTAACTTTCAGATAAAAAAATTATCATCATTCGCAGTTTCTTTGTGAATTACACCCCATTTAAATTAATCATATAAAGGCCCTTTCACACGAGACCGTTTTAACAAGGGACCTTGACTAAAAATCGCATCCATGTTAAAAAATAGCAAATCCCAGTCGTGTGAAAGCTATCCTTGTTAAATAATTACCACGGACCCTCGTTATTTATAACAGAGATCGAGACCTCCAAAAAATCGCATCGATGTTAAAATCGCCACGATAGGTCGTGTGAAACGCTTCGTGCGCCCAAACAGGGGACCCTTGCTTTGGCGGTATCATTTCGCATGCGCAGAACGCGTCACTAGATCAGCTTGCAATAATCCCGGATGTGTGTTGGTAAACAACTTGTACGTCCCCATCACGTTGATCAGTGAATGAAATGGTTTCATCGTAACTCCAAGAGACTTTCTTGGCCCGGACACGTTTATTTTTCTCGTTGGATGGCCTTACGTTAGAAATCTGGCTCTGTGAATCCGTCTGAATTGTTGCAAGTATACTTGATTCGATATCCATAATAAAACGAGAATAAAATTGTCGGGAAATGGGAAGGAAATGAAAGCAAAATGGGGAGAAAGTAATGTTAGACTTCGCACAATGCGTATAATTATCTTCGCGGGAATACCACTGGTAACGTAGAAGATCAGAAAGCGTTCAGTGAAAAAGCTCTGCGCGCGGTACCAGTGAAATATTGGATTGCACAATCATGACCTTTGACTCTCCATGGAAAACGAGGGACGTTAGTTTTGGCGTGAGTGGAAAGTCGTGTGAAAGTTTGTTAAAAAATCGCAAACGACCGAGGCGACAGACAACTGGCGCCCATTACCAAGGACCTTTGTTATCGGTGCTCGTGTGAAAAGGGCTTAAGTGACAAATTCCAATTCCAATCTCTTTTACCAATTAATTAAATATTTTATTCAGACTTTGTCCAATTTTATTGTTTATAATGTGGCTGTACTATTGCTAATTTGACAATTATGGATAAATATAAGTGAGATTAATGAGATTAATGAGAAGTGAAATATGTCAATATAATTCATATTGTGCTATTCAGATAATTATTTCTATATTTTGGTTTCTAACATTTATAAGATGTATATTATAATATATGTATGTTATAAATTGTCTTAACTTGCATAATAAACTTTCCATATACAATACATTGTATTAGGTTTAATATGGGTGTGTATTTAAAACAGTACACACCAAAAAGAATTATTCTTACAGAGAGAGTTATTAAATTTAAAGAAATTCCTAAATATAGCTAGTCTTGTAATAATTTATTTTTAGTTACAAAGTCAGCCGCCGCCCCCCCACTTCATGTATAGAGTACCAAAGTGTGATGTCATGTTCCCTTTACAGCATGGCTGCTGGTTCTGTATTCTTTATTTTATTCAATGAACAACATTTACAAAATTGTTCAGTGTTTCCATTCACATGACAGGGTTCGTACGGGTCATGGAAAACCTGGAAAGTCAGGGAATTTTGCTTTTGCATTTTCCAGGCCTTGAAAGTAATGGAAAAGGGTAAACTTATTTAAAAGTCATGGAATTTTAAGACTTATTAAAACCAGTTCGCGTCGGAGGCCGTGTACACACGCAATTTTTTTTCGCACCGCGGATCGGAGAGTCTAAACACGCCATAGGAAACTCGGGAATATTTGTATGCATGCTCGGTTGACGTGATAACAAGCCACGTGCGTAAAGTGACATGCACGGAAGACGTGACCACACGCTGTGGAAGCTTCCATTGTCCTTTCGTGTGACGTGAAAACACGCCATTTTGGCAGAGCTCGTGCTTCGGTTGACGTGTTATTGTGCAACACTTGTTCGGCACAAGAGCGGGGGCCGTGTAAACACTCTCGCTTCACATGGGTGGTTGTGCGGGTGCACTCGTAAACCTGTTCCTCACCTTTGTCTTTGTCTCCATTGAAATCTGTAAAGCTGCAGTATACTAAGATTTCTTTAGACCAATTACCGTGCACCATTGTTACTCAGTACCATGCCACTCGGATAATGGGGAAGGAATCCTTCCTCCATGCTCGGTTGACGTGTAAATACGACGAAGAATTCTTTCGAGGGCTCGGTTGACTTCTAAAGACGCAACACCAAATACGCCCTCCTGGCAATAATTCCCACGGGAAACTCGCCAATTTATCTGCTAATAAGCTAAATGGGGGTGTCTCGTCTTATGGTTTCATTGACGTAACCAAAATAAATTCACGCAAAAAAAACGCGTTTGTGTGTGAAAAAAGAAACCCGCACAGGGGCCCAGAAAAACTGTTTTATTCCTGACGCAAACTGGTTTTAAAAAGAAAAAGAAACGAGACAACCGGCAACCAAAAAGACACAATTTCTGGGTCACAAGTTCACATCAAAGAAATGTCTGCCGACTTTGGAATGTTTCTTGGCTGGTTTACAAGCTATTATAAACTAAACACGCGTGGGTCCCACTCTGCCTGGCACGCGGGTACCCCGCTCATCTGGTTTTTGCCTAAGCAGTGTGGTAGCGGAACCAGTGTCGTTTAACGTTGAATGCTTATAAATAGATCGCGGCAGGCCGCATAGTTACAAATGCGGTGCATCAAAAACATTCTCTTGAAAAGAAACAAAGTTGCCGGCCAATTAAAATGTATCAATAAAGCTTCATTCAAGATGAAATAAATCTCTCAGTGGCAACAAATGATTGTTGTTCACAATTAGTTCTCGAACTGAACAAAGGAAATTTTGGGGTGTTTTTTTTCACCATGGAATAAATTATAGCGTATCGATAGCGTATCGGCCGATTTATAGCGTATCGGTATTTTTTTTATAGCGTATCGGGCATGCCTGGCTAGAACACTGGTGTTATGCGAATCTACTTAGATTCGCGTTGTTAATGTTGGGCGCGAATCTTCGCGCGAATCGAAAAGTCATGGAATACTTGTTGTAAAGGTCATGGAAAGTCATGGAAAGTCATGGAATTATCTTATTAAAAAAGTGTACGAACCCTGCATGATGGCATTACTTTGGCTTCTTTACTATAACAACTAGCTGTTATAATAGATTTTTATCTTTTTAGACAAAGAAAACCCCATAACTAGGCTCAAAGAAATATGGCTAAGAAAAGCGGGGTACAACACACAAATCAAAATAAATAAATCTTTGCTACTTGCCAAAGGTACAGAATAACTGATACTCTGGCAAATGGATACATACAGTGGCATAGACAATTATGTCTGTGTGTAAATTCACAAACTTGTTGGTATTTGTGAGTGACATAATTTGTTGGTTCAGTTGAGTTTTGTGTCAGTAAATTACCCCCTAAAAATGCCCCCCCCCCCCCCAACTCTGAAAATCCTGGCTATGCCACTGATACATGTATAGTTGTCATTAGATCTTTATCTCACTGTGGCCATCTTTGCCAGATTTCCTGTTCACATGTACTGTAGCCTAGGAGTATAGAGTTAATTCGTATTGCATCCTTGGACAATACTAATATCCTTGGTTTTATAAATCTTCCTTTGTCGCCTTAAAGGGATAATATCATCACAATCAACAGGGCATAGAATCAAAGTGCATTTTTTATATTAACTCAGTGACTGAAAATAATACCCCACAAGATAAGATCATATAAATACCGTTGCTGCTGCTGCATAAATAAGCCAGTAATTTACAGTCACTGTGTTCATCTTACACTAGAAACCTGCTTCCATGCCCTGTTGAAAGTCTGCTCTGATACTGACCCATTAACTCATACCAACATCTTATTTGACAACATCCATAGTGGTTGCTAGTTGTGTCCCCAACTACTTGTGTCCCCTTTAAATAGAACGCTTCCCTCAAGCTTTTCTCTGCTTTCCTCTTCCCATCATCACCTAGCTTTCTTGGTTTCCTTCAGTCTCGACTCTCATCCCACTCTCACCCCATCCCTCAGCTTAAATTCCCTCCTCTCTCTCTTTCTGTAATTTAAATAGAGTAAAGTAAAAAATAAACATACAGTTCATGACATCAAACATTCAAGTCAAATTTTAGGCTAATTATCAGTAAATTGGTAACCATTTGCAGCATTTGGCCTAGTTTGTAATCAAATACTGTGTCATCCATTAGCAGATCCAGGGGTGATATATCGCCATGAGTATATTGAATGTGCACTTTTTGCGTGGCCCCATTTTTCTGCAGTGCTAAACACAAAATATTGAAAAAATTGTTAAAAAATACTTAGAAGTCCCACAGTTTTTAAAACCAAAAGAAAAAATATTGATCGATATATAACCTTTTATTTTCTTCTCTATTTACTGTCTAAAGTCCAGGTTTCCAGGGAGTTATCCTCATCCCAATGAAAACCACCCTCTACAGTAGTGAAAACGTCCACACTGAAAAGCAGCCATTTTGGAAAAAGGCCTTACGCTTGAAATCAAATTAGAACCACTTTTTCAGGGCCTAGTGTATCCAAAATACTCACAGTTGGAAGTCAAGGATCCCAGGTTATGATATTGGGCCATTTTTACACAATCCATCAAATGTATGGGCCTCAAATCTTTGTTTTTCAGAAAAATTTGAGGGTTTACACTTTATGATAAACAGCTTGGTGCATGAATTCCTCACTATTTAGTGGGGTGCACCCCAACAGTTTACTTGATGTATAATCCATTTTTTTTTTTTTGTAAAACTTATTTGAAATTCACATTTTGGTCCGGAAATTTACAATACATTGTCTTCATTAATTGTTAAAAAATTATTATTATTTGCTTACCTGGCTCATGCCATTCCCGAATGATTGCCTGGCCGTGATGACATCTTGAAACTGAAGCTTGTTTCAGCTTGTAAAACTAAAAGATTTTCAACCCCAAACTAACGTTAGACTTGAAGTTTGACGAAAAATCTCTACAATCCTCGGTAGAATAGGCGCTGCAAATCTTCGATTCACGAACTGCTACAGCCTCTGCTAGTGGCAGAATTCTTGGCAATATTACATGTATGTGTACATCCACCAAAAATACATGAGTTAGGCGTACTAACTGTCTTAATATTTTAAAATAATGTTAAAAACAGTACATTTCTATAGACACCTCAAGTAAACACACCCTAAAAGATAGCTACTTCCGGGTTCACGGTACACACGACTCCCACTGAAGATGTCACAGGCATCCGGGAGTTTTTCCTCTGGTTTTCTTGACTGCTGGTGCTTCAGTATTGATTTCGTATTGCACATGCGATAGGGCTATGCAGGATGCCATGGAAGTGCACCGCCAATGGCGGGAGCGTTGAAAGGTTTTCAAAAACCGAAGAAGGGGGCCCAATTTTTTCAATCAAAATTACGAAACAATCATGAGCGTAATAACATCATATTTACAATGAATTAATACCTTAATATATACTCACGGAACTTAAAAACGCATCATCCCAATATTTCACATATTTTTCAACAGCAGATTATTGCAGTGAGAAATAAGAACATAGGTTAACAATTTATGAGCGCAAATTTTCACATCATACTGACACAATAAAAGTGCTATGTACAATTATGGCTTCAATTTATCACTGCATATAAGTTATACATATTTATTGAGAAATATAAGTTGATGCGTTTTTAAATTCCGTGAGTGTATTATAAACAAGGTTCAAAACTCTTTATTTTAAACTTATCGTTGAAGTCTGGCTTTAAATTTCAGGCCTGCTGTAATAAAATACTGATTCATCTGTATGTTTTTTTCCTTCATAGTTTCTGCCTTATGAGCAAACAAGTATCTTGGAACTCATCAAGACAGATAACAAGGTGAGCATATTTTGCTAAAAAGTCTAAAATACACGCTTTATGGCATATTGCACACATACATGTACATGTAGGATGCGTGTGATAGTTCCCTGTAGCCTTGTACACGTAAATTGTACTAATCAATTTTATAAAGCCAGTACTTGTCAGTACAATTAAGGTGTACAAGTCTGTATGAGTGTAAATGTGCATTTTCTTACTTTTCTGTTTATTAACATTTAAGAAATGGTAAATCAAACATCAGAGAGAAGGAAATGCAAGTAGACATTTTTTATAATATTGTAATTTCATAATTATGCATGATTGATTTATTGTAATAACCATCAGCATTCAGGGTACTCCACTACAGAAGGATTAATACATGTATTTCATTTTCTGTTTTTTTTAAACATAAGTAGGATTATGATTATCTTGTTAATAGTAACTGTCTCACCAGTACGTACATATGGGAATTAAACAAACAAACGGACAAAAAAAAAACCATTTTTGTATTGTGAGAGTGCATATATGTTGGTTTCCTCCTTAGATCTTCAACAAAGTGATGACAGTGTTTGCAAGTCTTTGCTGTGAAATGAATACACTGAAACATGAGGTGAGTTTTATCCAACTTAATACTTTGGAGTTGTTATCGGATCCAGACTTTCACCATGCCTGGCAGGCGCATAACCAGGGGAGATGTACTCATTTTTTAAATAAAAATAGCCCCCAAAAACAATT
This sequence comes from Zoroaster sp. YZ-2022, assembly GCA_029582265.1. Lineage (NCBI taxonomy): Eukaryota > Metazoa > Echinodermata > Asteroidea > Forcipulatida > Zoroasteridae > Zoroaster > Zoroaster sp. YZ-2022. The sequence goes on from CM055820.1 coordinate 36,534,578, forward strand.
TTTGATTGATGTCACAGGACAACTCCCCTTCTTTTAAGAGTAAAAATTCGATCAAATACTTTGCTGTGGGGCAGTATTTTTATTTGTACACGCCCCGCCCCTATGCACCTGATTTTTAAAGAATTTTTTATGCATATTTGCCCGGAACAAGGCTAAAAGCCACTCAAGGTACATGGCTATGATGTAAAAAGTAAATAGACTCATAGGAGCTGAATGTAGGAATTAAGATTTCTCTTGAAACAGAATAGATCATAGGATGGAGGGAAACATATGCACCAGGCAAGGAATTCCAAAGAGATGCAGCATGTGGGAAAGCTGTTCGTATAGCTTATTGTTGTACATCGACATGTAGGTATAGCAAGGGTGTATGGGTGAGAAGAGATGGAAAGCAGAGTTTCATGCTCAAACACCCTAACAGGTGGAACCAAGTTGGATAGACTGGTGGAACATTTACCATGATAATATCAAACTAAGGGTGGCAACAGAACTACATGTATGGTGTGAAAGTGATTGTAACGAAGAACCCAACTCATCGCCAATCAAATTAACAATACGCTTCTGCACCCTATCTAATAAAGATAAGTGACATGCAGAAGCACTAGCCCTAATGTGACAACGGTACTCCATTAGGGGACGTATAGTTGTCTATATACAAGATAGCATCAGGTGGTAAATACTGTACTTACGAGCTCAATATAGACAACCAATTCGCATGGAGGCACTCTTAGCAATAACTGAGATATACTTCTCCCAATTAAGATTAGAGGAGATGTCAAGACCAAGGAGATGTAGATCAGATACCTCAAGCAGTGTCAATGGACCCATATGTACAGATGGAAATGTACCATCTCTAGATAGGGACAACAATTTAGTTTTCTTTGCATTGAAGGTTACCAGCCAGTCGTTCCCCCACTTCAACACATTCTCCAAATCGTTAAGTGAGACACCCACCTCACTGCGAGAAGTGCTATAAGAGTCAGAGGAAACAGTAGATAGAGTGTGGAATCATCAGTATACATGACAAGCTGGGACAAAACATTATCAGACAAATTGTTTATATAAACCAGAAAGAGAGTATGATGCCTGGCAGATTTTTAAAAAGAGGCAGATCCAGCTTGGCAAAAAATGGCGGTCACAATACCACAAAGGGGGTGGAGCCAGCCGATTGCATCACAGACCAGCAGATATAACAATAGATCTTTTGTTCACTGCTCAATGCAAAGAAGATCCAACAAAATTTATCATCTGTTGGATTTTGTGGGATTCAGCGTGGCAAGCAAATTCCCGGTCCCAGCTCCCACCATATACATACATATATACATCTGTACCTCATGCAATTTAATGTCTTACTTTTTCCCTCATACTTTTTATTTTACAAAGTATGTCACAACATGCAAAGTAAAAAAGAAAATATATATATATACAAGTACATGTATATTTAGCCACCTATCCACCCTTAAATTTATTTTCAGTTTAATAGGAAACACCTGTTAGTTAACAAGTTGTTTCCCTCTTCTTTTTTTAATATGGTGTTTTTGTTTATTTTTAGGCAGAGACAAGGTTCTACCCAGGTGTTATGTTTTATGGAGAAGGAGGTAATATGTTTTATTACTATTTAAAATTATGATATGACTTTTTATGTACGTACACATTTAAGACAAACCCATGAGGGAAATCATTTTGGAAATTTAAATTCAGCAGCAATAAATAGTCATACATATATTGTTTATAAGAGTGGGAGATGCTACCATTTCATCATCAATGCATGTGCGTAATTTGGGGTCCTGGTTCGATTCAAGGTTATGCATGGATAAGCACATTACTAGTACATGTTCTGCATCATTCTATCATATTCATAACATCAGAAAAATTAGTAAATATCTTTCTAGGGATGCTCTAGTTATCTTAATTCACGCATTTATAACTAGTCGCCTTGACTATTGCAATAGTTTATTTTATGGTCTCCCAGATTCACAATTAATCAAATTACAAAGAGTTCAAAATCGGCAGCCAGAATTGTGTATGGTGTGTCACGACGGAGCCACATTACACCAATAAAATCAGCTGCATTGGTTACCAATTTATTTTCGTATTCAGTTTAAAATATTACTATTGACATTTAAGGCTCTTCATAATTTAGCACCTAGGTATATCACTGATTTGTTAAGTATTAAAACCCATTCTCACTATTCATTACGGTCAAACACAAAGGTGCAATTAAGTTATCCAAAAGGAAAAATGCAGAAAACAACTGGGGACAGGGCATTTTCTTCAGCGGCACCCCACTTGTGGAACCAATTGCCACTTGAAATTCAGACAGCTCAGTCACTTGCCATTTTTAAGAGTAAACTTAAAACATTTCTTTTTAAGACTGCATTTTAAGACTCCCTTTTGGGTTATTTTGTGTTGTGATTGAATTTTTATGAAGGTGGTACTTGGTTTTTAATGTAATTGTTTGTTTTGTTTTTTAGTGGTTGGTGTTTAATTAGTTTTACCTATTAAGTTTTACTTTGCTTATTGTAATGCGCATTTGAACATTTTTTATGGAATCTGCGCAATATAAATTAATAATTATTATTATTATTGTTTAACACGTTCATTACCATTGATAACTTTAGTTGACCAAGGTCACCACACACACAGCACTTAATCCAAAGTACCATCCTATACATGTGTAATATTGGATCTATCTAATGGTGTAGTTAGTACTTGTACATGTACACAACATATGTATTATTATCACCACAGAAACTGTCAGAAAGAGACAAAACAAACATGAAAACTGAATTACTGTATTACTTATATGAACAACTACATGAAATGTATGTACATTTATATGTTGAAACAAGAATCCCCTACAATCACTTTATCATATATCATTTATCAATATTAGGCCAGTGATTATTTAATACCCATATATGATTATCCTTGCAGAGCCAGATACTGGTCTGGAGGAAGGGGAGGCCCAAGTACAGATGGGACGCATGATGCCGTTTATGCAGGTAACCAGCTTATTATCTGGTATCTTATATTTGGGAGCCACCAGGAAGATGAACTGCTAATTCCCCAGATAATGCAGTTACCATGGTTACTCTACATGAGAGGACTTTAAAAGCCAAACAAAAAATAACCAACCCTTTTCTTGACAAAAATTGTATTGTCTTATCCTTCACTGAAGACTTAGCCGTGCTCCTGAGACAACCAATGTGGAAGTTTGTGCAGCATTTCTTGAATGTTTTATTAGTAAGTAATGAGATTGGACCTTTGTGTTATTCACTGCGTTTACATGATTCCATGATAGGTCAATTGATCAGAAATAATTAACAAGCATGAACAAATACTGAAGGCACTTTGACAAAAAGTTTCCAACTTAAAAGAAATTAACATTTTGAAGGGGTAAGGAAAAACTATGGTTGCAAAATAGTAGTTATTGGCCTTACATTTCGAACCTGGCAGGTTCCTCCTCAAAAGCAAAATGGACGACATGTTCACTTGAGTGGATGTTTGTCGTTATGAATCATGGCTGCTATGGTAATACATAGTCGAGGGTCATGTTGCACTTTGTATAAAGAACATTATTTTATAACTATATTTCTTTGATTTTCTGGCTTATCTTTTCACAGGAAGTGTCATGTTTTGTCAACCGTTGTTATGAAGTCATCAAAAGCACTGTTCATCAGCTAGCCTCACTCTACAATAATTCTAAGTAAGTTGCTAAACTCACATAGTTTTGTTTCATTATTACCATATTTTAAAGATGTATTTTTTTATATACATGGCTGCTCAACCAGTCCGATTGGTCAATGGGATTTGGAATGAAAGCTGTCGATTGACCAATTATAAAAAGCACAAGGCATCTTTGACCATTTAAGAGCTATAATGTAAGTGCATTCAAGTTGAATCAGCTGATCTACAATGTTAATAACAACTATTGTCAGATCTTGACACAGCAACATATCTGATTGATCAGACTCATCAATAAAGCCCTCTCTCCCACCGTCCCATGTTGAGTGCTTTGAATTTTGCTGGGATATAGCGCCACCAAATGTTTCCAAGGAAAATATGGTTTAACTGGACGTCGTATGGGAGTGTATCACAGAATAAGATTGTAAATACCAAAGAGAACCTGTCAGTGATGCTAGGTAAGTAGCATGGTTCTTTTAAAATGTTCTAATCTGGTACATGGGACCTGGTACATTTTCTGTCCAAAGAATTTTTTTCAAAAATTCAAGGTTTACTTCTTTAGTAAGGTAACTGGATTTGTATGGTTCCTCAAAAACCATGGTAATTTCTTTTGGGGAAAACAATCTTTAATATTATTCTTCATTTCACTTGTTTTCTATCTTCTTTTTAGAACAGCACCAAAGATCATTGATGTAACTCATGTGCACTTACAGGTAAGCTGGTAATTTTTCACACAATCAAGAGCAAAAAATAAAATGCTGTTTAAACTTGTTGAACTTATGTGAAGGCATTTATACAGTTTTGTACACTACAGTTATTAGGATCAGAAACAAAATGAACTTGGTGCCACCACTGTAAATTTGAGAATGATCCCTTGCTCTATGACCCCTAAGGGTTTTCCAGTATCTAACTCAATCACTTAGTACAAAGTGGGAGACCACTAACCGTACAGTAGGGAATAGCACCTGGCACCTTGGCAGAGCAACCTGTATGGTAAGCAGTATGGTAATGGCTGGTTCATACTGGTTCACACAAATGAAAAAGCGAAATAAATTTCATCAATAATGGTAAAGAACTTGATTTCATTGTCAACATCAAAGTACTTGGCATTCATGTGAAGTTTTAACCATCATTAAATCTCACACTCCCTGGACAGAGTTATTTAAAATTGTGTTGTTCGGTTACTAGAGTACTGGTACTGTCACAGGTTTGAAGGTTTGAATCCCGCTTTAGTGAATTTTTCTTTGTTTACTTTACAAATGTTGTTTGTATTTCAGACGGTGTATGAGCATCTTGGCGACATGCTGCGTGTGTTAATTACTCTGGATGAGATTGTTGCTAATCAGTCTACACTCAAGGATCACTGGACACTCTACAAGAGGCAAGCTTCTCAATCATTGTTAAATATTATTCAATTACGACTTTGTCCTACTTCACACGCATGGGAAATAAAAAAGTGAATTTCTGTAAGGATGACAGTGATCTTCGCTTTGTTTGCTTTGTTTTGCATTTATGTGATGTGCACCAGCCTTTATCTGGTTGGTACATGTGATGTCATTTCAATATAAGCCACTCCTCCTTCTACATAGAGTGAATCCAACACAAACCTGCTAACATATAAAAATGCATTGCCAACATTTTCTTTTATTACAGAGTAATAATATGACACGTCATCTCCTTCTTCGTTCAATATAACATTTATTTCCATAATCTCATTAGAAACAGTGATTCTAAAGGAGATATAACAAGTTGTACATAAAGAGATTATTATACGTGTAAATATAAAGAATCACAAATAAATACATTTATGTTATGTTAGATTTATTTCATGTTAAGTTATATGGCTGTTCATGTAAGCCAACCACAGTATGTTGTTTGTGTTCTAGGATGCTGAAATCGGTTCATCACAATCCCACCCGCTTTGGAGTGGAAGAGGCCAAACTGCGCCCCTTTGAGAAGCTGTTGATGGGCATGCAAGGCCAGCTTCTGGATGGGATGATTTTCCAGGTGGGTGAATCTATATGTTATGTCATCAGCTGTCGGGTCTTTGGCATAGATATGTAACTAGACAGAATAAGTAAGTTTTCATTGCTAATCTGCATATGTAGAATCCATATGCACATCATACAGGGTTACACTTGGTGATATCACTTGCTATATTTTTGTTTTTGTAAATGTACTATAAAATGAAACCATCAAATGCCCCCAAACTCTTGAGCTGAAGTATACTCACGAATTTAAAAACGCATCATCCCAATATTTCACATTTTTTTCAACATTTCACATTTTTTTCAACAGCAGATATTTATGATATTTTAATCAATACTTTCTCAGTCAAGCATGAGCGCAAATTTTCACATCATACTGACACAATAAAAGTGCTACGTACAATTATGGCTTCAATTTATCACTGCATATAAGTTATACATATTTATTGAGAAATATAAGTTGATGCGTTTTTAAATTCCGTGAGTGTACATTTCACCTCTAGAGGGCTACAATATGCAATAAGTGGATAGGTAAACAGTATGACACCCAATGTTTCAAATAAAAGTGTGTGTAATATGGTGTTTAAATTTGTAAACCTTATGTAAAACAGAAAATAAACATTTCTAAAAAGTGTTATCTCCTATTGGGATAAAATAAAATCTGCAAAATTAGTTTTATAATATAGATTTTCCCTGCGATTTTCAAGTCTTTTTTATTTAATTGAATACCCAGCTCATTCAATTTGAAAATGAATACTCCTTTGCAAATTGAGAATTTGTGACTTTCAAAACTCACAACAACAAAAATCATCAGAAAACTCACTGAAATTTGCCAATGACACATTTGAATACTCTTAGGATTAAATTGATTGCCCATAAACGAAAGCAAAAATAAACAACTTCTACAAAATCCTTTGTGCATCGATGATTGTTAATTTGACTGAATCAATCAAGAAAAGATGCGAAACATCCAATTTCAGGATGAGATAAATGAACTAACTAAACGCAGTTGTGAATTACAGGAACGAAATGATGACTGATTGGAAATTAATTTGAATGCAGCAATATAAAAAAGACCAGGAAAGCCTGTATTATTTCTTGAAATCTGTAAGGTTGAAATAAGCATACGTTTCATTTAAACATTCTACATGAAAGTCAAAAACAATTTAAATGTATTATAATAATAATAATAATGTGTGGACTTATATAGCGCACGTATCCACCAACTGAGTGGTGCTCAAGGCGCATATTATTACCCCTGCTTATAAGGCTCATAAATCATTCCTGAAACCATCTCAGCTCCCTGGGGAGTATACAGCTCAATTGCTGCCATTACAGCGCATATAGGGCTAATCAACCAACTCTGCCCTCACAGGTACCCATTTAACCCCTGGGTGGAGAGAAGCAATTATGGTTAAGTGTCTTGCTCAAGGACACAAGTGTCACGGCCGGTAAGCTAGACCGCTCGGCCACGACATTCCTTATTGGCATAAAAGAAATCTTAATCACATTCTTTTCTTGTTTTCAGAATTGTGTTGAACAAGGCTTTGATGATAATAACATCCTTGTATCCAAGAACTCATTTTTTGCTGAGGAATTTGCGTATAATGTCCGCACCATGTTTACTCAGGTGGAACCGAAGATTGGTAGGTCATTTTAACTCTTTTTGGACGGCGTGCCCTTTTAGAAGCCCACGACATAGACCCGACGTCATCACCTGACAACATCATTGTGTTTTGACTTGTTTTGACAACAGAATACGCAACTAACCAATAAGAATTCGAGGTCATGTACCTTCAATGCACATTAGCTAATAAATATTGACTATTGATGACGTTTATGACTACGAGAACTGACGAAACACTCCGATCCGAGAGCTCAGATTGTGTCAAGTTTTTGTTTACATTAATTACATATGCGGTTTACCACACACGTTGAATTAAAAATGGCGGCCTCCATGGAACTCACAACAAGATGCGAAACACACGATATTTTCATGGAATTATGAAGTGGGAAGTGCTGATGAAGGTGATTATGCTGACGATGTTGACTTTGAACACCCTGACAGTGATAGAAGTTTTGATTTTTAGGGAAAAAACGACCGTAAAAGCTGTTAATCTGAGGTCATATGTACCAAGTACAATAGCGATATAGCGATATGTTGTATCAATGTTGTAAATTATGATTTTTGTTACATAAACAGTGGGTTTCAAACCATTATGGGTAATATTATATATTCTAACATAAACGAACCACCTAAGTTGTTTATCATACAATGCATATTTCCAATACCTTGTAGATTTATTGATATTTATTCTGCGGAACGATAAACATAAGTTTATATTTGGATGGCTGCAATGCTTTATGGGTATTCCCAACATGACCCCCATCTCAATATTCACACTCAGTAAGTCATATCCTTTATTTTGATACCTTACTCTCTTCAATTGGCAAAAGATGAAAAATATTATTAATAATTTCCACACTTGACCTTGATGTTTATAGTATCAAATTACAGTATCAAATTACACTAATTACATTAATTCCGTCCACACACGTAAAATAACTCCGGCTAGAAAGAGTTAAGGCAAAAGGTCAAATATCAAATATTACCGGTTAGACTAATCAAGGAATTTGCACCTGAATTAGCTACCCCGCTTACACATATCTTCAATGTTTGTCTCAGTGAAGGCCGCTTTCCTGATGTGTGGAAGTCTGCAACTATAATACCTGTTCCAAAAGTCAAAAACATTTCCTCATATGATGAACTTAGACCTATTTCATTGACTCCTATTTTTGCTCGTATTTTTGAAACATTTATAGCTCAATGGATTATTAATGACATTTCTGATGAACTTGATCCTAAACAATATGGTAACATCAAGGGTAGCTCTACTGTTCATTACCTTGTTGATATGGTGAACTCTTTCCATGAGGGACTTGATAAGCCTAACCAATATGCGTACCTTTCAACCATTGATTTTACTAAGGCTTTTGATCAGGTTAATCATAATGTAGTTATTAAAAAACTCATTGATCTTGGAGTTAGACGTTCGATTGTTCCCATTGTCTGTGACTTCCTTACTGGACGCACTCAAAATACCAAATTCAAAACTCACATTTCAAAGCTCACTACTATTTCTAGTGGCGTTCCACAGGGAACGAAATTGGGACCCATATTGTTTCTTATTCTTGTCAATGATGCTGCTATAGGAAGTCACAGGCGATGGAAATATGTTGACGGTCTGACTCTTGGTGAGATAATTAAGTACGGTGAGCAACCGCAATTGCAAAACCAGCTTAACGACCTCTCTGAGTGGTGTTCAATGAATGATGTCCTCCCTAAACCTGCCAAATGTAACATAATGAAGATCAGTTTTTTAAGACGAGAAACACCAAATAACGTTTTTACTCTTAATTCTGTTGTTTTAAATCCGATTACTCAAATGAAGCTTTTGGGCGTCATCATCCAGAACGATCTTAAATGGGAAAGTCATGTCACAGATATTGTCTCTAGGGCATCCCGTAGACTATATACTCTGTGCATTTTTTTAAAATTTCATGCCCCTTTAGCCGATTTAGTTTCTGTTTACACATCTTATATCAGACCTATTCTTGAGTATGCTTGTCAGGTTTGGCATAGCTCCATAAGCAGACAATTATGCAATAGAATTGAATGTGTTCAAAAACGGGCCTGCAGAATTATTATTGGCTATGAGAATTACAACAGTTATTCTATGACTCTAGAACTCTTACGAATTTCTTCACTAGAATCTAGAAGACATAATTTGCTCGTTAAGTTTGGCAATAAATTGTTGAATTCTAGTAAGTTTAGACATATGCTCCCTCCTCAGAAATCAAGTTGTACTGTTAGGGAACTTAGGGATACTACCACCTCTGGCTTAATTATTCCCCATTGTAGAACACAAAGATATAAGAACTCCACTATTCCTGCCCTTGCAAGAATTTTATAATTTTAATAATAATTTTTATACATTTTTCTTTTCTTTTCTTTCTTTTCTTTTTTGTTTTTCACCACTGCAATTTTGCTGTTTTAACAAAAACAAAAACAATTTTTTTTTTCTTCTTTTAAATGGCTTAATATGTATTTTTAAAATGCTTTTTGTATAGTTGTAATTGTAAGCAAGGTTATTTCAGTCACTTATGTGACTGCCAACCATGTGTTTTCTTAATAAACCAGAATAAATAAATAAATAAAATAAAGTTCTATTTAGCTAGATGCGGCAACCTTTGCAATTTATTTGCATATGACATGTATGCAAATTAATCAAGCACATCAACAATGGTGAAAGAGTGCGATTTCGGTGCCAATATCATATTTTATAATCTGCTTCAAGTATGTATTCACGTGAAGTCATCTGCATGAAGTATGAGTCAGTATTCAAAGTGTCCAGCACTTTAAGTTTTGCATTCATTTAGCTCTTTCTCACTGAACATTGGCAAAATTTACATAATCTGCCGATTAATATTTTCTTAACAATTATTTTCTTAAATTATTTAAAATAGGAAAACATTTCTTATGTTAAGACAAATGTTCTTGTCTCACTCCAGTGAGTAACACAACAAATATTTTTTTCAAAAACAGAAAATTCCTTATTTTACTAGGTGCTGTTAGAAGCCTGGTATAATGCCATAGGTGTAGACCTCCACCTGACAAGGGTTGGTGTTTTTGGGGGGTTTACATGCTTAGCTGTATATAAAATACATGTGTTAGATACCATTATCAACTTTACTCAAAGTAAGTTTGATTTAAAACAGTGATCATTTATGTTTTTGAATTTACCAATACTATATAGTGACTTTAAGGATCGAACTGATACCCTGACAGTTTATGGTACTGTTTTCTTTTTAATTTTCCAATGGTATATATTTCAGGAGAGATTAATGAAATTCATCAGAGGCTTCAGTACGTTGGGATCTGTGGTCTCTATGTGCTTCACTTCCAAATCTTTCGCGTCATCGACAAGAAAATGTTCAAGTCCTTGTGGGATGTCTACCGTAAGGTAAGAAAGATACTGTTCAAATCTTGCATGTAACTGCCTGAAGTTCAGAAATGAGAATCCCACAAAAATCAGCTGTAATGGCGGCATACATCACAGTGAAACAAAGGATTCTCATAAATTGTCTAGCACTGTAGCTTGCAATCTTGAAGAAACCTTGAAGATGATGAAGTAATGTTCAGTTTTAGATGTGGAGGAAAATCCGAGAAAAATTACTATAGGGGAAAGCCATGTAATCAGGTAGTGACTGAAAACCCAAATCCACATCCACATGTTGGCTCTGGTCCAAGTGAGAGTCAAACCTGGATCCACAAAGATGAAAGGTAAGGAAAGCACCACTATCCCAACCTGATCCTCCTCATATACATTTGTGATTTAGCATCATACGATGAGTATTTGTACATGAAGAAACGCTGTCTTAGTGTCACTTGCATGTGAACTTGAGTTTCACCACCTTCCATGCTCTCTGCAAAACCTGTCGATGTTCCTGCTGTGTGAATGTCAGAAACACAGTGCCTACTAACATTTGGGCCAATGCTAGCACAAAGAAGATACACGACACGTAGAGAACAACTGAAATATCAAATTGCCAATAATATGCGACTTGAAAGCCAATGCAATTGGGTATCCAAGCGACGACAAATGCAGAAAAATGAATGATAAAGTAAGCTGTTGTTTTAAACTGTGGGTGACGTGGCAAGTGATTGATGCCAATAGGAGGGTTTTCTGAATGTTGTCCTTGATGAAGTTGATTTGGGCGAATGTGTGCCAACATAAGCATCTCCTGTTTGACTTTACGTTGTTGCTGTCGGGCAATGTGTATAAGACCGACTGTCAAGCAGGTTACAGTGGCAATAGCCGGGAAAATTACAATGTTTGTAATATAGATGGATGGAACAACAAACAAATCATCCCCTGTAAAATTTGTAAATGACATTGTTTCCATTTTGTTAAGATTATTGTGCATCAACATATATATTAAAATTCCAATTATTGCAGAAAAGAACCAAATCATAACAACAACAATACCACATTTCTGTATGGATACCAGACGAATGTATTGCATTGGCCGAGAGACTTTGAAATATCGGTCAGCTGATATGGCAACAGAGTTTGTTATATAACTGATAATTACCAAGTGTACACAGGAAGTATATAGTTCAAATTGCAGTGTGGGATATTCATTAACCATGTCAGACATTATGTACACGCTCCATATACCCAGTATGCCAATTAATAACTCTGCTGAACTGAGACTTGCTAGTAAGATGTTTGACACACTGTGTAGTTTTGTACTGAATACTATCGAGGCCGTAATCCACAGATGGATAATTATTGTCACAGAGCCTATCGTCCCTGAAGCAATGAGTACAAGTAAGTTTGAAGATCCTTCCATACCATCAGGCATCCAGGTTGATAACAGTGAACTGTCTGTGGTTATATTCATTCTTGTATCGTCCCATAAAGACACTTTTTTGTTATTTGGAGACTGAAGTATACTGGAACATGGGTCTCTAATTTCTGTAGTGTGTATGGGTTTCCAAAGTCATGCCGGTATCAACATGTACTGAGAATCAGTATTATTTAGTGTCTGAGCAGAATGTGTATACCATAGCTAAATGTTCAACAGACCAATCCAGATTTGGCCCCACGTCTCACCTCATCCTTTAGCAATGTTGAGAACTGTCGGTCAGTCCACCCACCCTGTCTTGAATATTATAAAGTGTATGACCAACATAGCAACAGTTGTCATTGAAAGGCAGTCTTCTTCTGAAATGCAGTTCAGTTGACAGTTCTTTTAAAGCATCATATCTGATCAGCGACGGAGAATAAAGTGAGGGCATTATAACACGTTAATGGATATAAATGTGATATGTACAGTCATAAAGCCACTCTGTGGTTGAACAATTATTTCTTGCCAACCCTTTTAGCTACCCTCTCAATTACTGTTAACCTTGCTTCTAATATCCTATTATTTAATAGTGAATCAATCAATTTGTTGATCAAAGTGGTTGAGCTACATGTACTTTAATATGGAAGTTAAAGGGACAATATTGTCACAATCAATAGGGCATGGAATCAGAGTGCTAGTTTTAGATTACCTCAGTGACTGCCATAATACCCCACATGATAAGGTCATATTCAGGGTTGTAGCGGCGCCGGTCGGGTCTAACCGGCACTCCCGCTGGCGACCCGGCACCAACGCAAATTGATGTCTTACCGACCGGCACAAAATTGTGTGAATATTTCATTAAACAGTAATAAAAGTAAAAAAAGGTTCATGTATTCTTCATTTCTTTGAGTTATTTGCCACTATTTTGAGGACTTTAGTCTATAGATCAATTAAAACATCGTACAATATTATAAAATAAATCTCAGTTTGTAGCGGTACAAACAAATACACTAATTAGCATTTATTTATGACGTCAGGGAAAAGACCTGGGAATCCCCATTATGATTGGTTGTTGCGCCTGCACGATGAGCTAATGCCACTGGCACTAGTCTCCCGCGTGCAAATGATGCGACGTGCTTCGTAATGTCGATGTACGTAAATTTCAGGTTGGATAAGCGTGACTTCGTAAACGTCTAGCTTTCTGATCCCCGTGATGTGCTCAGCAAAGGGAAAATTATTCACTTGCGTCCCTCCGCCCATTCATGAAAAGTTGTGTGAACGTTTTTGGAAGTGTTTTGATCAAAATAATTATGTCGCACTCGCAGAAAAGTATCACCAGCTTTTTCTCTTCGGCCACTAAACGCAAGGGGCCGGCAGTGATAGACACACGGCAGCCGGGTCAAGCGAGAAGCTGGCAAATTCGAAACATTCTTCTGTGACCACATCTTCGTGTTCGAGTACAACTGACCCGGGAACTGATCACGCTACCGAGTCTCCGGCCACTGTGGATATACATGTAGGCCATAAACTCGGAGCTGCTATGCCTGACGGCCCCGGTTGCTCAAGTGTTACCACCTCATCAAAATAAACTGTTTATTTTGCCAAAAGTATAACAAAAAAACGTATGGTCGTACAGTTTGGAATACTACTCCGAGCGTGAGAATTCGCTTGCAATCAGCAAAAAGACAATTGTAATTAATTATTATAATTAATTACTTTTATTAACAATGAAATGAAACCACTAAAAAGATAAATGCAAGTAGACCATTGTACTGTACATTGTTGATAATCATATTGTTTTTATTACATCCTCTATACTCTATTACATTTACAATGTCACTGAATCACTGTCATTTCATAATTTCATAAAGCAATGTTGTCAATTGCATTGGAGGGCACTCCTTCACATCATCAATTCTTGTATAATACTATGAAAATATCATACTATTATACAACAAATTATGTGAAAGGTGAGCCCTCCAAATCCATTCTTAAAAACTAAAACCCAGGAGCTTAGTGGACCCCACCAGGGGCCCTTAAGTGGGCCCCTGGACCCCCGGCCGTGAGGAGCTGCGCTCCGTTCGCTCCACTCACTACGCTCGCAATCGATAAAATTAGCCGGCACTCAATTTGGTCTGGTGACAACCCTGGTCATATTACCATTGCTGTTGCATAAATGAGCCAGTAATTTTCAGTCACTGTGTTCATCTTAAACTAGGACACCAATTCCATGCCCTGCTGAAATCATGCTCTGATCGTGACGATATTGTCCCTATAAGCACTCAATTAAGTGGTTACACGTACTAGTACATATGTATGTGTACTATTTATTTTATTTAATGACATTTCAATGTTTACAGCAATGCATCGTACATATACAATGTATATAATAATAATAATAATAATAATAATAATAATAATAATAATAATAATAATAATAATAATAATAATAATAATAATAATAATAATAATAATAATAATAATAATAATAATAATAATAATAATAATAATAATAATAATAATAATAATAATAATAATAATAATAATAATAATAATAATAATAATAATAATAATAATAATAATAATAATAATAATAATAATAATAATAATAATAATAATAATAATAATAATAATAATAATAATAATAATAATAATAATAATAATAATAATAATAATAATAATAATAATAATAATAATAATAATAATAATAATAATAATAATAATAATAATAATAATAATAATAATAATAATAATAATAATAATAATAATAATAATAATAATAATAATAATAATAATAATGTGTGGACTTATATAGCGCACGTATTCACTAACTGAGTGGTGCTCAAGGCGCATTATATTATTACCCCTGCTCATGAGGCTCATAAATCATTCTTGAAACCTTTGTGCAGTACACTCAAATAAATGCAAGGACATGTGGCTAGGATAGGTTAAACCAAAACCACTGGACAGTACATACACAGCTCTGTGTGACTCTGTGGTTTGACCTACCAATTGGCAATGCAACCAAAAATACTCAAGTGACTGTCTGTGGGTGCCGTGCTGACTGTGCCAAATTTCAGTATGGGCATAGGAGGGTTAATCTGCATTGGACACTTCAAGATTATTGATGTGATTTAATTGAAAAGGATACCAGTCTGGAACTGCATATTCAAGGAGAGGTCTACATGTATGTAGATTTAAAAAGCAAAATAAGAGAAACAGAATCTTTGATAACAGTGAACTGTCTGTGGTTATATTCATTCTTGTATCGTCCCATAAAGACACTTTTTTGTTATTTGGAGACTGAAGTATTCTGGAACATGGGTCTCTAATTTCTGTAGTGTGTATCATGCAGGTATCAACATGTACTGAGAATCAGTATTATTTAGTGTCTGAGCAGAATGTGTATACCATCTAGGTAAATGTTCAACAGACCAATCCAGATTTGGCCCCACGCCTCACCTCATCCTTAGCAATGTTGAGAACTGTCGGTCAGTCCACCCACCCTGTCTTGAATATTATAAAGTGTATGACCAATGTAGCAACAGTTGTCATTGAAAGGCAGTCTTCTTCTGAAACGCAGTTCAGTTGACAGTTCTTTTAAAGCATCATATCTGATCACGGAGAATAAAGTGATGGCATTATAATTTAATCACAGCATACTACTTGAGGTTAATGGATATAAATGTGATCTGTACAGTCATAAAGCCACTCTGTAGTTGAGCGATTATTTCTTGCCAACCCTTTTAGCTACCCTCTCATTACTGTTAACCTTGCTTCTAATATCCTATTATTTAATAGTGAATCAATCAATTTGTTGATCAAAGTGTTGAGCTACATGTACTAATATGGAAGTTAAAGGGACAATATTGTCACAATCAATAGGGCATGGAATCAGGTGCAAGTTTTAGATTAACTCAGTGACTGCCATAATACCCACATGATAAGGTCATATTACCATTGCTGTTGCATAAATGAGCCAGTAATTTTCAGTCAATGTGTTCATCTTAAACTAGGACACCGATTCCATGCCCTGCTGAAAGTATACTCTGATCCTGACGATAGTGTCCTTTTAAGCACTCATTTAAGTGGTTACGTACTAGTACATATATGTATGTGTACTATTTATTTAATTTAATGACATTTCAATGTTTACAGCAATGCATCGTACATATAGAATGTATACAGCAAAAGAAACGTCACCCTAAAATATTTATTATTTTCATTTTATAATTAATATAATTTGTTTAATGAAGAATGTTATGAGTATGGAGTGTAACACGAACACAATGTGGCAAATTTGGTTGACCTGGCAGCCAACCATCCCTAACATTGTATATTTATTATGTTTAATAATATAATTACTTAACAAAATTTAGGGTGACGTTTCTTTGCTGTTATGTATAGTTAAAAAAGTAAATATTTGACTGGAAGTAATTTAACAATTAGTCTCTTGTACAATGAATACATACAATATAAAATAGATCAGAAAATGGTATAAACATTAGGAAATAAGGCAAGCCGTAAAAGCTTTTAGACCCAAGACCTTGTCAATTAATGTTGACACTTTTTGCTGTTAAAACCAAGCTTAATTATTGACATCTATTTTGTGAAGAATATCATTTCAAAGAATTTGTTTTCCTTTCTACAAGAAAAATATGGTGATATAATCTTTAAACTGTATTTATTTATTTATTATTTTATGTATTTATTATTTCAGGCAATAAAAAACAAACAATGACATTCATAATAAGAAAGCCAAATAAACAATTAAAGACAGAGTCTGTGGTTGCCCAAAAGTGAATCAAATTTCTATCAAAGAAGGTTCTGCCTAAAAAACAACAAAAAACCTTATAGTCACATGAAACAGATAAAGTGTATAGATGCCAGCTTCATGGTATAAAAAAAATTAAATTAAAAAAATGTACATACATATAGATTAAATTAAAATAACCTTAAAGATTTATAGGTTGATGAAATTCTTCCATCAGGTGATAAACAATTTATTTAATTTTTCTGAGTAAGTATGCAGTGTTATACACGTTGGGCAAAAATTAAATCAACCTTAAAGATGCACATTCCGTGTGAGACTTAAGTTAAAAAATGTGCACATCACTCAAACAACTAACAAGATACCCAACCGAGAACTGATCCCCCCCCCCCCCCCAAACACACACATACATGTATATAAACAAGAAAAATGGGGATGCAATGATCAAGAACAAAAATGTTGGTGAAAACGTGAAACACATAGAATATATATGCATCCATAAAGTCAAATATTGCACATATATACCAAAAAGTAGTCTCTAATAGCAGAGATGCCAACATTCTGATTTGGGCGTTAATTTTTACAACTTATTGAGTCCAATTACGATTATGCGATCCGTGTATCAATTTTTGGCCAGGCGAAACCAACGATGTAAAGAACCACATGTGTTTTACGGCACACGCACCGTAGTTCATGAGCCGTTTACATGGCGAAACCTTCGTTAGCGAATTACTTTTTCAATTTGGAATGTTGGCATCACTGTAATAGCTTAAAAATATCACATCGATGGCCTACACAGTAGGTTTTACATGAAAATGTTTTGAAAATATATGGCAATGGACAATGGCCTTATACTTGGGAGAGTCAAGTACAAGTGCCTGTTTTCTGATGGAGGTGGGTAATTCATTCCCAACATACATGTAGGGAAAATAATTGAAGACAGAATATTTCAATAAAATGGTCTAGTCCTGTATCATTTTTTCTGTAAACAGTGTAAAACAAATGAAAGAAGCAGGTATTTGTACCAGTCAGCAATGAATGGAAGTTTGAGTAGGGACAAGCGATCTTGGTAGCTGTTATTGTGATTGTAATTAAAATAAACTCTCATTAATCTGTGTTGGACACTTCAAGATTATTGATGTGATTTAATTGAAAAGGATACCAATCTGGAACTGCATATTCAAGGAGAGGTCATCTACATGTACATGTACATAAAGATTTAAAAAGCAAAATAAGAGAAACAGAATCTTTGGAATGAACTGTGCACCTTTATAAAACAGGAAATTCTGGAAGTTTTGGCAACAGTGTAAATATGAGGACCCCAAGATAGGTCATTAGTGAGAGTAATACACAGCTATTTATATTGTTTAACAACCTCAAGAAGTTCTTCATTAAGGAAGTATGGATAATTAATGGTAAAGGTGACTACAAGTTATATGCATACATGTAGCTTTGCATTTGTTGGTATTAAGTTGCATACTGTTGTCCTTATTACTCCAAGAAATGATACTGTTCAGATCAGTTAGGAGGGTAACTGAATCATGTGGGGAATTAATTGTGCAATAAATTACTGTATCGTCTGTATATTGGGCAACTCATGATGCAATGTTGTTTCAACTGACCATGTTTGGGCCATTTTGTTACAGGAATTCTCATTGAATGGTTAACACTAATACTGGATCTTTGTATTATAACACAATGTGAACTGAGTTCTTGGTAATCTCAAAGATGTATGTGACATAACAGAGTATAAACAATAGTCGTTTGAATGATGGGAATATGTGTTGGTAATAACAGCAATATACACAGAATACTCACATAGGTCATGGTTTAAGTAAGATAGGCTAACTGTGTGCATGTATCAGTTATGAGATACATGTACAATGTACATACAAAACTGTTCAAATAGATGACATCAAAAAAACAGTCATTATCAGAGGCCAAAATAGGACATTCAGTGTCACAAGTATCCAATGAAAGCATGGATGAGTTAAATAAAGTTAGATGATATTGTAAAAGCGTGATAAAAACAGACTAAAAAAACAGATGGGAGCAGAATTAAAATGTTGCCACCATATTGAAGAGCGCCCTCGATCAGAGGGTGCTAGTCCCTGAAAAAGGGTACCTAAATGTTCATTCAGAATGTTAATGCCCAGTTCATTTTCTATAATCTGTTAAATGTTTGGTTCACTGCTTTTGAAAACAAAGGCATTTATGTAAAGCGTGTTATTTTGCAGTGTTCCGAATTTGATAAGAAACTTGACATGCAATTAGCTAATTATTCTTAAAATGTCAGTGACACAAATATTGCCTTTGCTCACTAAACCATGACAACCATATCTGAGGAAGATTTCACAGAGGCTAGAAATGCATTTGGGCATGTATGTGGCAAAATAATTGTGGAAAATCTTTGTTTTTCAATTATGTGACAACAAAAATAGGGACTTTTGGAGGGACACTCTTCATGTAACAAGGGTAAGTATTTGTAGAGTCACTGTCCATCACTGTCATTTACACATGAACTTGAGTTTCACTACCTTCCATGCTCTCTGCAAAACCTGTCGATGTTCCTGCTGTGTGAATGTCAGAAACACAGTGCCTACTAACATTTGGGCCAATGCTAGCACAAAGAAGATACACGATACGTAGACAACAACTGACATATCAAATTGCCAATAATATGCGACTTGAAAGCCAACGTAATTTGGTATCCAAGCGATGATGAAGGCAGAAAAATGAACAATAAAGTAAACTGTTGTTTTAAACTGTGGGTGACGTGGCAAGTGATTGATGCCAATAGGAGGGTTTTCTGAATGTTGTCCTTGATGAAGTTGATTTGGGCGAATGTGTGCCAACATAAGCATCTCCTGTTTGACTTTACGTTGTTGCTGTCGGGCGATGTGTATAAGACCGACTGTCAAGCAGGTTACAGTGGCAATAGCCGGGAAAATTACAATGTTTGTAATGTAGATGGATGGAACAACAAACAAATCATCCCCTATAAAATTTGTAAATGACATTGTTTCCGTTTTGTTAAGATTATTGTGCATCAACATATATATTAAAATTCCAATTATTGCAGAAAAGAACCAAATCATAACAACAACAACAACACATTTCTGTATGGATACCAGACGAATGTATTGCATTGGCTGAGAGACTTTGAAATATCGGTCAGCTGCTATGGCAACAGAGTTTGTTATATAACTGATAATTACCAAGTGTACACAGGAAGTATATAGTTCAAATTGCAGTGTGGGATATTCATTAACCATGTCAGACATTATGTACACGCTCCATATACCCAGCATGCCAATTAATAACTCTGCTGAACTGAGACTTGCTAGTAAGATGTTTGACACACTGTGTAGTTTTGTACTGAATACTATCGAGGCCGTAATCCACAGATGGATAATTATTGTCACAAAGCCTATCGTCCCTGAAGCAATGAGTACAAGTAAGTTTGAAGATCCTTCCATACCATCAGGCATCCAGGTTGATAACAGTGAACTGTCTGTGGTTATATTCATTCTTGTATCGTCCCATAAAGACACTTTTTTGTTATTTGGAGACTGAAGTAAACTGGAACATGGGTCTCTAATTTCTGTAGTGTGTATGGGTTTCCAAAGTCATGCAGGTATCAACATGTACTGAGAATCAGTATTATTTAGTGTCTGAGCAGAATGTGTATACCATAGGTAAATGTTCAACAGACCAATCCAGATTTGGCCCCACGCCTCACCTCATCCTTAGCAATGTTGAGAACTGTCGGTAAGTCCACCCACCCTGTCTTGAATATTATAAAGTGTATGACCAATGTAGCAACAGTTGTCATTGAAAGGCAGTCTTCTTCTGAAACACAGTTCAGTTGACAGTTCTTTTAAAGCATCATATCTGATCAGCGACAGAGAATAAAGTGAGGGCATTATAACAGGTTAATGGATATAAATGTGATATGTACAGTCATGAAGCCACTCTGTAGTTGAACAATTATTTCCTGCCAACCTTTTAGCTACCCTCTCAATTACTGTTAACCTTGCTTCTAATATCCTATTATTTAATAGTAAATCAATCAATTTGTTGATCAAAGTGGTTGAGCTACATGTACTTTAATATGGAAGTTAAAGGGACAATATTGTCACAATCAACAGGGCATGGAATCAGAGTGCTAGTTTTAGATTAACTCTGTGACTGCCATAATACCCCACATGATAAGGTCATATTACCATTACTGTTGCATTTATGAGCCAGTAATTTTCAGTCACTGTGTTCATCTTAAAGGGGGACTGACATGGATTTAAATCAAATAGTTAAATATGTGATCGTTTTATTCTTTTATATCAGTAAAAGATCAATAAAATTTTTGTTTTGTGTTTTTATTGTTTTTGAGAGTGTTATTTTACCATTGTAAAAATGCCCCCCACTTTTACGCCCTGCACGGAGGAGCTGTTCGTGACGTCATGTCGGGAAGAGAAATTCGGCTCAAAACTCGGCTCAAAATGATCGCTGCACAAAACTATGTGAGCCGATGGACCTGACCACTTTACTCTTGTCAGTCGAACTTTGCTCGTCCAAATCACTGGCGATTTTTGGGTCGCGTGGGAACAGATGAAGGCTAACACCGTCTTTGGTGGTGTTGCTGTATCCTGCAGGAACACATCTTCCCGGCATTTTATTAGTTCGGAAACACAAATCACGGAAGAAATGAAATCGGCCTTTCGTGTGTGAAACGTTTGTATGTATATATTGCATCATGTACACATCGGATCTTCCGACCTTCGTCACATATCGTATGCAAATGAAGTTTTCCACCATGAAGGTTGCCTCCCCCAAACACTTCAAACATTGTTTTAAAATACTTGTACTCAGAAATCAATGATTAAATAGACACAGGTGGGTCTCAAAAACAATATTTTATTACAAAACGCCTTAAGTACACACACAATAAAGGATGTCAGTCCCCCTTTAAACTAGGACACCGATTCCATGCCCTGCTGAAAGTATGCTCTGATCATGACGATATTGTCCCTATAAGCACTCATTTAAGTGGTTACACATACTAGTACATATGTGTACTATTTAATTTAATGACATTTCAATGTTTGAAGCAATGCATCATACATACATGTACATGTATATATACACTCACTGGCCATAATAAGTATTGCAACATTGAAATTCACACCAAAGTTCAGTTTGGAGAACTGTGTTACAATAATTTATTTTATTTTATTTACACTACTTAAGACTTTTTGAAAGTGCTTTTGATTTGAAGTCAATGTTCTTTTTTACTGCTCTTGCTATATGTAATACACGATAGATGAAATCGGATTAAATGATCATCTCACCTGTTACTGTAAAGTGCTATTTTGAGCATGTTGCATTTACTTTTGGCCAGTGAGTGTAGTTAAAAAAGTAAATATTTGACTGGAAGTAATTTAACAATAGTCTCTTGTACAATGAATACATACAATATAAAATAGATTAGAAAATGGTATAAACATTAGGGAAATTAGGCAAGCCATAAAAAGCTTTTAGACCCAAGACCTTGTCAATTAATGTTGACACTTTTTACTGTTAAAACCAAGCTTAATTATTGACATCTATTTTGTGAAGAATATCATTTCAAAGTATTTGTTTTCCTTTCTACAAGAAAAATATGGGTGATAATCTTTAAACTGTATTTATTTATTTATTATTTTATTATTTATTATTTCAGGCAATAAAAAACAAACAATGACATTCATAATAAGAAAGCCAAACAAACAATTAAAGACAGAGTCTGTGGTTGCCCAAAAGTGAATCAAATTTCTATCAAAGAAGGTTCTGCCTAAAAAACAACCCAAAAACCTTATAGTCACATGAAACAGATAAAGTGTATAGATGCCAGCTTCATGGTATAAAAAAATAAATTTAAAAAAATGTACATTCATATAGATTAAATTAAAATAACCTTAAAGATTTCTAGGTTGATGAAATTCTTGCGTCAGGTGATAAACAATTTATTTAATTTTTCTGAGTAAGTATGCAGTGTTATACACACGTTGGGCAAAAATTAAATCAACCTTAAAGATGCACATTCCGTGTGAGACTTAAGTTAAAAAATTTGCACATCACTCAAACAACTAACAAGATACCCAACCGAGAACTGATCCCCCCCCCCCCCCAAACACACACATACATGTATATAAACAAGAAAAATGGGGATGCAATGATCAAGAACAAAAATGTTGGTGAAAAAGTGAAACACAGAATATATATGCATCCATAAAGTCAAATATTGCACATATACCAAAAAGTAGTCTCTAATGGCAGAGATGCCAACATTTACGATTTGGGCGTACATTTCACGATTTATTGAGTCCAATTACGATTGTACGATCCGTGTATCAATATTTGGCCAGCCGCGAAACCAACGATGTAAAGAACCACATGTGTTTACAGCACGCGCACCGTAGTTCATCAGCCGTTTACATGACGAAAACCTTTCATTAGGTGATTTACTCTTTTTCAATTTGGAATGTTGGCATCTCTGTAATAGCTTAAAAATATCACATTGATGGCCTACACAGTAGGTTTATACATGTACATGAAAATGTTTTGAAAATATATGGCGATGGACAATGGCCTTATACTTGGGAGAGTCAAGTGCCTGTTTTCTGATGGAGGTGGGTAATTCATTCCCAACATACATGTAGCGAAAATAATTGAAGACAGAATATTTCAATGGTGTAAATATGAGGACCCCAAGATAGGTCATTAGAGAGAGTAATACCCAGGTATTTATATTGTTTAACAACCTCAAGAAGTTCTTCATTAAGGAAGTATGGATAATTAATGGTAAAGGTGACTACAAGTTATATGCATACATGTAGCTTTGCATTTGTTGGTATTAAGCTGCATACTGTTGTCCTTACTCCAAGAAATGATACTGTTCAGATCAGTTAGGAAGGTAACTGAATCATGTGGGGAATTAATTGTGCAATAAATTACTGTTATCGTCTGCATATTAGGCAACTCATGATGAAATGTTGTTTCAACTGACCATGTTTGGGCCATTTTGTTACAGGAATTCTCATTGAATGGTTAACACTAATACTGGATCTTTGTATTAACACAATGTGAACTGAGTTCTTGGTAATCTCAAAGATGTATGTGACATAACAGAGTATAAACAACAGTCGTTTGAATGATGGGAATATGTGTTGGTAATAACAGCAATATACACAGAATACTCACGTAGGTCATGGTTTAAGTAAGATAGGCTAACTGTACATGTGTGCATGTATCAGTTATGAGATACATGTACAATGTACGTATACAAAACTGTTCAAATAGATGACATCAAAAAAACAGTCATTATCAGAGGCCAAAATAGGACATCCAGTGTCACAAGTATCCAATGAAAGCATGGATGAGTTAAATAAAGTTAGATGATATTGTAAAAGCGTGATAAAAACAGACTAAAAAAACAGATGGGAGCAGAATTAAAATGTGCGCCACCATATTGAAGAGCGCCCTCAGAGGGTGCTAGTCCCTGAAAAAGGGTACCTAAAAGATCATTCAGAATGTTAATGCCCAGTTCATTTTCTATAATCTGTTAAATGTTTGGTTCACTGCTTTTGAAAACAAAGGCATTTATGTAAAGCGTGTTATTTTGCAGTGTTCCGAATTTGATGATGAGAAACATGACATGCAATTAGCTTACTTATTCTTAAAATGTCAGTGACACAAATATTGCCTTTGCTCACTAAACCATGACAACCATATCTGAGGAAGATTTCACAGAGGCTAGAAATGCATTTGGGCATGTATGTGGCAAAATAATTGTGGAAAATCTTTGTTTTTCAATTATGTGACAACAAAAATAGGGACTTTTGGAGGGACACTCTTCATGTAACAAGGGTAAGTATTTGTAGAGTCACTGTCCATCACTGTCATTTACACGTGAACTTGAGTTTCACCACCTTCCATGCTCTCTGCAAAACCTGTCGATGTTCCTGCTGTGTGAATGTCAGAAACACAGTGCCTACTAACATTTGGGCCAATGCTAGCACAAAGAAGATACACGACACATAGACAACAACTGAAATATCAAATTGCCAATAATATGCGACTTGAAAGCCAATGCAATTGGGTATCCAAGCGACGATGAAGGCAGAAAAATGAACGATAAAGTAAACTGTTGTTTTAAACTGTGGGTGACGTGGCAAGTGATTGATGCCAATAGGAGGGTTTTCTGAATGTTGTCCTTGATGAAGTTGATTTGGGCGAAGGTGTGCCAACATAAGCATCTCCTGTTTGACTTTACGTTGTTGCTGTCGGGCAATGTGTATAAGACCGACTGTCAAGCAGGTTACAATGGCAATAGCCGGGAAGATTACAATGTTTGTAATGTAGATGGATGGAACAACAAACAAATCATCCCCTACAAAATTTGTAAATGACATTGTTTCCATTTTGTTAAGATTATTGTGCATCAACATATATATTAAAATTCCAATTATTGCAGAAAAGAACCAAATCATAACAACAACAATAACACATTTCTGTATGGATACCAGACGAATGTATTGCATTGGCTGAGAGACTTTGAAATATCGGTCAGCTGCTATGGCAACAGAGTTTGTTATATAACTGATAATTACCAAGTGTAAACAGGAAGTATATAGTTCAAATTGCAGTGTGGGATATTCATTAACCATGTCAGACATTATGTACACGCTCCATATACCCAGCATGCCAATTAATAACTCTGCTGAACTGAGACTTGCTAGTAAGATGTTTGACACACTGTGTAGTTTTGTACTGAATACTATCGAGGCCGTAATCCACAGATGGATAATTATTGTCAGAGAGCCTATCGTCCCTGCAGCAATGAGTACAAGTAAGTTGGAAGATCCATCCGTACCATCAGGCATCCAGGTTGATAACAGTAAACTGTCTGTGGTCATATTCATTCTTGTATCGTCCCATAAAGACACTTTTTTGTTATTTGGAGACTGAAGTAAACTGGAACATGGGTCTCTAATTTCTGTAGTGTGTATGGGTTTCCAAAAACATGCAGGTATCAACATGTACTGAAAATCAGTATTATTTAGTGTCTGAGCAGAATGTGTATACCATAGGTAAATGTTCAACAGACCAATCCAGATTTGGCCCCACGCCTCACCTCATCCTTAGCAATGTTGAGAACTGTGGGTCAGTCCACCCACCATGTCTTGAATATTATAAAGTGTATGACCAATGTAGCAACAGTTGTCATTGAAAGGCAGTCTTCTTCTGAAACGCAGTTCAGTTGACAGTTCTTTTAAAGCATCATATCTGATCAGCGACGGAGAATAAAGTGAGGGCATTATAACAGGTTAATGGATATAAATGTGATATGTACAGTCATAAAGCCACTCTGTAGTTGAACAATTATTTCTTGCCAACCCTTTTAGCTACCCTCTCAATTACTGTTAACCTTGCTTCTAATATCCTATTATTTAATAGTGAATCAATCAATTTGTTGATCAAAGTGATTGAGCTACATGTACTTTAATATGGAAGTTAAAGGGACAATATTGTCACAATCAATAGGGCATGGAATCAGAGTGCTAGTTTTAGATTACCTCAGTGACTGCCATAATACCCCACATGATAAGGTCATATTCAGGGTTGTAGCGGCGCCGGTCGGGTCTAACCGGCACTCCCGCTGGCCGACCGGCACCAAACGCAAATTGATGTCTTACCGACCGGCACAAAAATTGTGTGAATATTTCATTAAACAGTAATAAAAGTAAAAAAAGGTTCATGTATTCTTCATTTCTTTGAGTTATTTGCCACTATTTTGAGGACTTTAGTCTATAGATCAATTAAAACATCGTACAATATTATAAAATAAATCTCAGTTTGTAGCGGTACAAACAAATACACTAATTAGCATTTATTTATGACGTCAGGGAAAAGACCTGGGAATCCCCATTATGATTGGTTGTTTGCGCCTGCACGATGAGCTAATGCCACTGGCACTAGTCTCCCGCGTGCAAATGATGCGACGTGCTTCGTAATGTCGATGTACGTAAATTTCAGGTTGGATAAGCGTGACTTCGTCAGAACGCTCAGCTTTCTGATCCCCGTGATGTGCTCAGCAAAGGGAAAATTATTCACCAGTCCCTCCCGCCCATTCATGAAAAGTTGTGTGAACGTTTTTGGAAGTGTTTTGATCAAAATAATTATGTCGCACTCGCAGAAAAGTATCACCAGCTTTTTCTTCGCCACTAAACGCAAGGGGCCGGGTAGTGATAGACACACGGCAGCCGGGTCAAGCGAAGCTGGCAAATTCAAACATTCTTCTGTGACCACATCTTCGGTGTTCGAGTACAACTGACCGGAACTGATCACGCCACCGAGTCTCCGGCCACTGTGGATATAGGCCATAAACTCGGAGCTGCTATGCCTGACGGCCCCGGTTGCTCAAGTGTTACCACCTCATCAAAATAAACTGTTTATTTTGCCAAAAGTATAACAAAAAAACGTATGGTCGTACAGTTTGGAATACTACTCCGAGCGTGAGAATTCGATTGCAATCAGCAAAAAGACAATTGTAATTAATTATTATAATGAAATGAAACTACTAAAAAGATAGTCAAGTAGACCATTGTACTGTACATTGTTGATAATCATATTGTTTTTATTACATCCTCTATACTCTATTACATTTACAATGTCACTGAATCATTGTCATTTCATAATTTCATAAAGCAATGTTGTCAATTGCATTGGAGGGCACTCCTTCACATCATCAATTCTTGTATAATACTATGAAAATATCATACTATTATACAACAAATTATGTGAAAGGTGAGCCCTCCAAATCCATTCTTAAAAACTAAAATCCAGGAGCTTAGTGGACCCCACCAGGGGCCCTTAAGTGGGCCCCTGGACCCCCGGCCGTGAGGAGCTGTGCTCCGTTCGCTCCACTCACTACGCTCGCAATCGATAAAATTAGCCGGCACTCAATTTGGTCTGGTGACAACCCTGGTCATATTACCATTGCTGTTGCATAAATGAGCCAGTAATTTTCAGTCACTGTGTTCATCTTAAACTAGGACACCAATTCCATGCCCTGCTGAAATCATGCTCTGATCGTGACGATATTGTCCCTATAAGCACTCAATTAAGTGGTTACACGTACTAGTACATATGTATGTGTACTATTTATTTAATTTAATGACATTTCAATGTTTACAGCAATGCATCTTACATATATACAATGTATATAATAATAATAATAATAATAATAATAATAATAATAATAATAATAATAATAATAATAATAATAATAATAATAATAATAATAATAATAATAATAATAATAATAATAATAATAATAATAATAATAATAATAATAATAATAATAATAATAATAATAATAATAATAATAATAATAATAATAATAATAATAATAATTAGGGCGACTTTCCCATAGACTTGTGCACAAAACTTCCCCCTTCCTTTTCCCTCTTTATAATATCCTCCAAGAACCCAAATTTTCCTGCCTGGGTTGTTTCAGCCCAAGGAAGCGATTACTTTTTTAAAAAAACACTTAATTCCTTCATTAAAAGGTAGTAAAAACAATAGGGCGACACTAATTTGTTGCCCTAATAAGGCAGTCGCCCTAGTAGATAAAAAGTCAGCAAAAACTGTCACCCTAACATAGCATTCATTAAATTAATAATAATAATAATAATAATAATAATAATAATAATAATAATAGGTAAAACTTGTAGCTTTGCATGGTGAGAATGATAAGTAAGACTAATTGCGGTGACACCATGTAAGAATCTCAATTGAGTAGTAATTAGTTCTGAAAAGAACTGGGGGTACAACTCGACGTTTCGATCAGTATGCTCTGATCGTCCTCAGGAGAATGCCGGACTCTTGAAACTGCTGCTGCTTAAGTAGGCTGCTGGAGGATCATCCCCTGCTGGAGGATTAGTTCGTTGAGGCGTGCAGGCGGGAAACTGTGAGACTATGGGACTAGGATCCTAGGTGTAAGGAGAGGAGTGTGCTCACTGAACTGAATCAGTTGAACAAGCACAGGGGAAGGAGGGTGGTTGACTTAGGATATAGGGGATCCCTCAGTCTGGGGTTGGTTATGGACTTTGGATATAGAAGATCCTTCAGTCTGTAGTATGGGTCGCCAAATGTCGCTGATGAAGAAACCGATGTCCTGTGGCACAGTGTCGTGTTTGACGATCTCGATGGCCTCTCTGATGCGTCTGGGGTGCCATGCGTCGATGGGTGTGATGATAATAATAATAATAATAATAATAATAATAATAATAATAATAATAATAATAATAATAATAATAATAATAATAATAATAATAATAATAATAATAATAATAATAGTCAAGGCGCAAGACGTGTGTCAACTTTGCTCCTGCAAAATCACCTTTTCAGCGTCTTAACAACAGCTTTTTATATATCGGTGAGTAATAGGTTTTACCACCAAAGAAGAGGAATCTTTAAACCGAGTTTTTGTAGTTAAATTATTGTCCTGACTGAAGACCTTTGAGGAATAGTATTTTCGTCAGGGCTGGCAACAGCCCGACGACGCCATCTTAAGGTGTCGCCATGTTTTCCAACACCATGAAGAGACCAAACAACGTGAGATTCACAATCAAGTACAATAGACCATCAGCCAAACAAGTGTATGACGCCGCCACTAAGGATTTGAATACGGACAATGCAGTCAAATGCATCGCTGAACTGGACAACAACTGGTACAATGTTACATTCAGTGGCGAACATTACTGTGAATTGATCGCAACAAAAGGACTTCATTTGAATGGAATGTTAATAGAATGCGAAAGAATTGAATTGGTCAACTCAGTTGTAGTGTACGTGAAGGCTCCATACGAGATGAGTGACAACATAGTCATGAATGCCTTAATGCAGTATGGCACAGTGGTCAATATCCGAAGGCAGTATCACTATTTCGACAACAACATAGAAAATGGAGTCCGGAGCTTGCTTCTCAAACACATCAAGAAACCAATCCCGAGCTTTATCAAGGTTGGAAGTTTCAACTTGCCGCTACGACATCGGGGACAAGAAAGAACATGCAAAATCTGCCAACAACCAGGGCACATGGCCAGAGATCTGTAACATGGGTCGTTGCTTTATCTGTGGCTCTAGAGAACACCGATCAGACTCCCATGACAAACTGGAGCATCTGAAGAACATGCCCCCGGTAGACAAAGTGTTAGAACATACAAGAGACAGTGACGACGAAAGGGAAAGACAGTTTGAAGAAAACGGCGCTGAAGAAGGGGAAATGGAAGAGGATAGGGAGGAAGAGAAGGAGGAGGAAGGAGAAGAGGAAGGAGAAGAGGAAGGGGAAGAGGAAGGAGAAGAGGAAGGAGACGAGGAAGGAGAAGATGGAGAAGATTTTGACAACAAATCAACAACCCTCGAGGAAGAATGGGAAGAAACAGAAATTATCATCACAGAGATTAAAAATCGAACGGAAGAAACTACGCCAACCCCACAAGCGAAAGAAGCCAAAAACGAAAACGCAGAAAGGAAGGACAAAGGTACCGCGGAAGGAAGAACAAAAGAGCCAAATAAAACCCAAAACACCCAAAAAGACAAGGCAACGCGAAACGCGATTCCCGCAAAAAAGAAGGAGAACGGTTTATGGGATGAGGCAGTGGCCAAAGACCTGAAAGAGAAGAAGCGGCAGAGAGAAACCAACAACAACAAAACAGTCCTCAAACAAAAACGAGCAGAGAATTCGAATACCGACAAGGCCAGCCAAAAATCAGCCGACAATCAACGAGACAACACGCAAGAAACTGAACAAGAACTTAATACCCAAAGCAAAGGTCTAGCTCTACCAGACATGATGGCTAGAAAAATGCTCAAGAAGAAGATTGGATGGGCTGAAGCTGTTAAAAAGAATTTGTCAGAAGACAGGCAAACAACAGAGACAATGACAAACAGCGAAGAAACGGAAGATATGGAACAAGAGACCCAGATTCGAGGAGAACATCATGTATATGAACAACCCCCAAGTCAAGAAGAACTGGTGCCATATGTCAGACAAGGAGTCCAACGATTCAGGAAGAAACGCGGTGGTGGAGCAATCGCGCAATACAGAAAAGGACCATATCAGATTGGCCCAATACGTCAAGATACGAAAGATAAAGCAAAACAGAAGTAGAATTCAGGACTTCAACACTATTAATGGTGAGGTGTCTTTTTATTATAAACCGATGTTTAGATTTGTCATTCTTTTTCAAATGGTATACACAATAGCTACACTAAATGTTAATGGACTCAGGAACCCACAAAAGAGGGACATTGTTTTTGAATACCTTTTAAGAAAAAAGCGGCCATTGTTTTTCCAAGAGACTCATAGTATGGTTAAGGATGAAGCAGAGTGGCGCAAGCGATGGTGTGGGCAGATCGCTTTCAGCCATGGAAAAACAACAGTTGTGGGGTTGCTATTCTCACTTCTGAGAAGAGTGGTCTAAATCTCATTAATATTACACATGATTCTAATGGCAGATGGGTCAAAGGCGACATAGGAATGGGTGGAGAGGTGATTAGTATCATATCTATGTCGCCAAATAACGCCACGTTATCAAAGCGTTTCTTTGTGGAATTTGGCAAGTCTTTTAAAACATTATTACTGACTGTAACTATATTGTTTCTGGTGACCTGAACTGTGATATCAATGCTAATGGAATTTATGATCAAAGCAAAACCTCCCTGTTAAATTTTATTCAGGAAAATAACCTCCAGTGACACGTGGGCGCATTACGAAATGAGCCCGGTTTACATTTTATCACAAAGGGATCAAGAAACCTAGTAGAATCGATTATATTCTCACGTCCAAAACGCTAAGAACTAATTTAAAAGAAATTAGCATTGATTCATCTGGGCTTTCAGATCACAGTACTCTTATACTCAGGTTAGAAAATCAAACTGTTCCTACCGGTAAAGGAAGATGGTATTGTAACAATGAAATACTTAAAGACAGCCAATGTAATTTGAGGTTAGAGTTGTTCTGGAATTTTGGAAAACCCAGAAAGTTGTTTACTGAATGCCCGCTTATTTGGTGGGATTTGGGTAAAACAGGTTGAAAGAAATTCTTAAAGAGTATGATGGAGAAAACGATATAAAGAAAGAAAAGAGGAAGACACCTTAAAAAAGAATACCAAAACCTTATTAGCAATAATTCGAAGATATTTCATTTAAAATTAGAGATATAGAACAAAAAATTAAACTTTATGAGACTGCTAACTGGGAAAGAGCCAAACTCAGGGTCCACGTTAAACATAAGTGTGATATGGAGAAACCCAGCAAATACTTTCTTTCTACTGAAAAACAGCAAAAAACAACAACCTTATAGGGGAATTGAAAACACACAAAGATCATATAATTAATAAACCCTCAGAAATGGTGGATGCTGTTAGAATTTTTATAAAGACTTATTTTCTACCCAAAAATTAATAATTTTTATCTGCAGAAAATTCTAAATTTGGTCTCAAAATATGAATTTGAAGAAGAATCTGTCCAAAACATGGAGAAAATAATCACTGAAGAAGAACTTTACTTGGCGCTTAAAGATATGGCAAAAATAAAGCGCCTGGGATTAGATGGCCTTACGGTTGAATTTTACTTAAATATTTGGCATCTTATTAAGAGTGAATTTCTTGATTTGGTTAATTACTGTTACGAAAAAGGAAAGTTACCAGACTCTATGAACAGAGCATTAATTAGGTTAATTTATAAATACAAAGGGAAAGAAGCGAACTTAAGAATTGGAGACCGATCAGTCTCCTCAACGTTGACTACAAGATTATTTCAAAACTTATTACTAAACGCCTCAGAATCATCTTGCCTGAATTAATTGCTGAAGATCAAACTTGCGGGTTCAAGGTAGAGATATTCAAGATAATTTAATGGTTCTTAGAGATGTTATCGATTATGTGAATTTTTATAACAAGGAAGCTGCTATTATAAGCGTTGATCAAGAAAAAGCTTTTGATCGTATCGAGTGGAAATATATGTTCGCCATGATGGAAAAAATGGGAATACCCTGTGTTTTGAGGCGGTGGATTGAAATATTTTACAAAAATCCAACGGTTACTATTAACGTAAATAATTTTTTCACCGAGCCTTTTCAAGCAACAAGAGGCATAAGACAGGGGTGCCCACTATCCCTCTTTTATATGCCATATGTGTAGAAGGTTTAGCCAATCTTATCCGAGGTAAAAATGGAGTTAAAGGAGTTGGTCTACCAGGCCAAAAAGTTAAATATCAAATTGTTCAGCATGCTGATGATACCAGTATTTTTATTACCGATAACAGTGAGTTTATTTCATTACAAAATATTTTTCATACCTACTGCGAAGGGTCGGGTTCTAAAATAAATGAGCAAAAAACCCAAGGCTTGTGGCTCGGTGCGTGGAAAAATAGGAAAGATAATCCGGGAATTTCAATTGGAACAACCAAAAGATTAAGATCCTTGGTATTTATTTCGGAAATGGTATTAAACCTGAAGACATATGGCTGGAAAGAGTCAATAAAATAAAAATGTCCTTAATAGATGGAAAGAAAGGTCACTGACTATGAAAGGAAAGCGGTGGTTGTTAACAGTCTTATTGGTAGTAGTTTAGCTTATTATGGTTCAGTTATTCCTTGTTCGCAGTACTTGAAAGAAGAAATAGATAGAAGTATTTTCAATTTCTATTGGTCCTCCAAACCTGATAAAATTAAAAGAGATACTATCAGAGGACCACCAGAATTAGGTGGAACCGGTCTAATTAACATAACTTGTAAATTAGATGCTTTGTTGTTAAAATGGCTTCAGAAATACTGTACCAGACACGGAAAATGGAAGTATCTCTTTGACTTTTGGATCAAGCAAACAAACACTGACCAAACACCTGGGTGGTTTGTTTTTAACAACCTCAAGTTAATTGGACCCAAATTACCCGTTTTTATAGAGACCTTGTGAAAGCTTTTCAAAAGCAAAGGGTGTTATAAAACTAAATGTGACTTGTATTAATGAAGCTCTCCAAATACCTTTGTGGAACAATACAATTATAACTAATACGGAAAAAAAAACTTGATACAAAATATTAAAACATCATGCAATGTTATTGCTGGAACATGTTGCCAACAAAGGCAGACTTATATCTCCCAAGAACTGGCTAAGATATGTAACATAAAGCCAATTAATGCCGGAAAAATAGTGGCAGGTTTAAAGAAACATGTTGATAGTAACTTGTTACAAGAAAACAGAGAAGGTCCAGCTCGTCATGTCAGCAGTTTTTATATCTCCAAATAGGCGATGAGACAGTTCATGTTAATATTACCGTTAAAAGTATATATAAAAGTATGGTTAGGAAATGTTCATACTGCCTGTAGTTGAAAAGAAATGGCCAGTTAAACTAAACATTAGCCCACAAGCAATTTTTGACTGGAAAGAGATTTGGCAAAAGCTAACAATCAAAGTATTGATTTTGATGATAGAGATCTCTGGTATCGTTACGCCCACCGTATCCTCCCAACTAATGATGTTTTACAGAAAATGAAAAAATAGTTTCCAAAGACAATCAATGTGGGTTATGTAAACAAGAGAAAGAAACTATAGAACATGTATTTATATATTGTAAAATACGTGGACATCCTGGATATTTTTAGAATATGTCCTTCGTAAATATAAGGGTAACAAACATTTTTATCTCAACGATAGCAATAGGATATTGGGATACGGAAAACAAATTGACACTTTTTGCTTAATCTTGATCGCCAAACTTCACAAAACTATCTGGACCTCCAGATGTCTCAATTTAGGTGAAATTAATCCATTGTCGGATCAGATTTTATTGAGAAAGTTCCAACACAACCTGAAAAGAACCATCCTTTTGGAAAAACAGAGACTTACCATAGATAGTTTTGTTAACTTTTATGCAAAAAATCAAGCTTTGTGTCAAGTAAAAGGAGAAAAAGTATTATTTACCTTTAGTTTTTATCTGTAATTTTACTTGTATAAACATTTGTTAAAGTCTGTATTTTTGTTCTACTCGTAATTTAGCGCATTCACTGAATTGTAATATATTATTGTAATACTGTGGAATGTGTGGTTGTATGAAATAAAAGGAGACGATATCTCCACAAAAAAAAAATAATAATAATAATAATAATAATAATAATAATAATAATAATAATAATAATAATAATAATAATAATAATAATAATAATAATAATAATAATAATAATAATAATAATAATAATAATAATAATAATAATAATAATAATAATAATAATAATAATAATAATAATAATAATAATAATAATAATAATAATAATAATAATAATAATAATAATAATAATAATAATAATAATAATAATAATAATAATAATAATAATAATAATAATAATAATAATAATAATAATAATAATAATAATAATAATAATAATAATAATAATAATAATAATAATAATAATAATAATAATAATAATAATAATAATAATAATAATAATAATAATAATAATAATAATAATAATAATAATAATAATAATAATAATAATAATAATAATAATAATAATGTGTGGACTTATATAGCGCACGTATTCACTAACTGAGTGGTGCTCAAGGTGCATTATATTATTACCCCTGCTCATGAGGCTCATAAATCATTCTTGAAATCTTTGTGCAGTACACTCAAATAAATGCAAGGACATGTGGCTAGGATAGGTCAAACCAAAACCACTGGACAGTACATACACAGCTCTGTATGACTCTGTGGTTTGACCTACCAATTGGCAATGCAACCAAAAATACTCAAGTGACTGTCTGTGGGTGCCGTGCTGACTGTGCCAAATTTCAGCATGGCCATAGGAGGGTTAATCTGCATTGGACACTTCAAGATTATTGATGTGATTTAATTGAAAAGGATACCAGTCTGGAACTGCATATTCAAGGAGAGGTCTACATGTACATATAGATTTAAAAAGCAAAATAAGAGAAACAGAATCTTTGATAACAGTGAACTGTCTGTGGTTATATTCATTCTTGTATCGTCCCATAAAGACACTTTTTTGTTATTTGGAGACTGAAGTATTCTGGAACATGGGTCTCTAATTTCTGTAGTGTGTATCATGCAGGTATCAACATGTACTGAGAATCAGTATTATTTAGTGTCTGAGCAGAATGTGTATACCATCTAGGTAAATGTTCAACAGACCAATCCAGATTTGGCCCCACGCCTCACCTCATCCTTAGCAATGTTGAGAACTGTCGGTCAGTCCACCCACCCTGTCTTGAATATTATAAAGTGTATGACCAATGTAGCAACAGTTGTCATTGAAAGGCAGTCTTCTTCTGAAACGCAGTTCAGTTGACAGTTCTTTTAAAGCATCATATCTGATCAGCGACGGAGAATAAAGTGATGGCATTATAATTTAATCACAGCATACTCGCAGGGTTAATGGATATAAATGTGATCTGTACAGTCATAAAGCCACTCTGTAGTTGAACGATTATTTCTTGCCAACCCTTTTAGCTACCCTCTCAATTACTGTTAACCTTGCTTCTAATATCCTATTATTTAATAGTGAATCAATCAATTTGTTGATCAAAGTGGTTGAGCTACATGTACTTTAATATGGAAGTTAAAGGGACAATATTGTCACAATCAATAGGGCATGGAATCAGAGTGCAAGTTTTAGATTAACTCAGTGACTGCCATAATACCCCACATGATAAGGTCATATTACCATTGCTGTTGCATAAATGAGCCAGTAATTTTCAGTCAATGTGTTCATCTTAAACTAGGACACCGATTCCATGCCCTGCTGAAAGTATACTCTGATCCTGACGATAGTGTCCCTTTAAGCACTCATTTAAGTGGTTACACGTACTAGTACATATATGTATGTGTACTATTTATTTAATTTAATGACATTTCAATGTTTACAGCAATGCATCGTACATATAGAATGTATACAGCAAAAGAAACGTCACCCCTAAAAATATTTATTATTTTCATTTTATAATTAATATAATTTGTTTAATGAAGAATGTTATGAGTATGGAGTGTAACACGAACACAATGTGGCAAATTTGGTTGACCTGGCAGCCAACCATCCCACAACATTGTATATTTATTATGTTTAATAATATAATTACTTAACAAAATTTAGGGGTGACGTTTCTTTTGCTGTTATGTATAGTTAAAAAAGTAAATATTTGACTGGAAGTAATTTAACAATTAGTCTCTTGTACAATGAATACATACAATATAAAATAGATTAGAAAATGGTATAAACATTCGGGAAATAAGGCAAGCCGTAAAAAGCTTTTAGACCCAAGACCTTGTCAATTAATGTTGACACTTTTTACTGTTAAAACCAAGCTTAATTATTGACATCTATTTTGTGAAGAATATCATTTCAAAGTATTTGTTTTCCTTTCTACAAGAAAAATATGGGTGATAATCTTTAAACTGTATTTATTTATTTATTATTTTATGTATTTATTATTTCAGGCAATAAAAAACAAACAATGACATTCATAATAAGAAAGCCAAATAAACAATTAAAGACAGAGTCTGTGGTTGCCCAAAAGTGAATCAAATTTCTATCAAAGAAGGTTCTGCCTAAAAAACAACAAAAAACCTTATAGTCACATGAAACAGATAAAGTGTATAGATGCCAGCTTCATGGTATAAAAAAAATAAAATTAAAAAAATGTACATTCATATAGATTAAATTAAAATAACCTTAAAGATTTATAGGTTGATGAAATTCTTGCGTCAGGTGATAAACAATTTATTTAATTTTTCTGAGTAAGTATGCAGTGTTATACACACGTTGGGCAAAAATTCAATCAACCTTAAAGATGCACATTCCGTGTGAGACTTAAGTTAAAAAATTTGCACATCACTCAAACAACTAACAAGATACCCAACCGAGAACTGATCCCCCCCCCCCCCAAACACACACATACATGTATATAAACAAGAAAAATGGGGATGCAATGATCAAGAACAAAAATGTTGGTGAAAACGTGAAACACATAGAATATATATGCATCCATAAAGTCAAATATTGCACATATATACCAAAAAGTAGTCTCTAATAGCAGAGATGCCAACATTTACGATTTGGGCGTAATTTTTACAACTTATTGAGTCCAATTTACGATTGTACGATCCGTGTATCAATTTTTGGCCAGCCGCGAAACCAACGATGTAAAGAACCACATGTGTTTATGGCACACGCACCGTAGTTCATGAGCCGTTTACATGACGAAAACCTTTCGTTAGGCGAATTACTCTTTTTCAATTTGGAATGTTGGCATCACTGTAATAGCTTAAAAATATCACATCGATGGCCTACACAGTAGGTTTATACATGTAC
This sequence comes from Zoroaster sp. YZ-2022, assembly GCA_029582265.1. Taxonomy (NCBI): domain Eukaryota; kingdom Metazoa; phylum Echinodermata; class Asteroidea; order Forcipulatida; family Zoroasteridae; genus Zoroaster; species Zoroaster sp. YZ-2022. The sequence goes on from CM055820.1 coordinate 36,572,867, forward strand.
ATGAAAATGTTTTGAAAATATATGGCAATGGACAATGGCCTTATACTTGGGAGAGTCAAGTACAAGTGCCTGTTTTCTGATGGAGGTGGGTAATTCATTCCCAACATACATGTAGCGAAAATAATTGAAGACAGAATATTTCAATAAAATGGTCTAGTCCTGTATCGTATTTTTCTGTAAACAGTGTAAAACAAATGAAAGAAGCAGGTATTTGTACCAGTCTGCAATGGATGGAAGTTTGAGTAGGGACAAGCGATCTTGGTAGCTGTTATTGTGATTGTAATTAAAATAAACTCTCATTAATCTGCATTGGACACTTCAAGATTATTGATGTGATTTAATTGAAAAGGATACCAATCTGGAACTGCATATTCAAGGAGAGGTCATCTACATGTACAATGTACATAAAGATTTAAAAAGCAAAATAAGAGAAAACAGAATCTTTGGAATGAACTGTGCACCTTTATAAAACAGGAAATTCTGGAGGTTTTGGCAACAACGGTGTAAATATGAGGACCCCAAGATAGGTCATTAGTGAGAGTAATACACAGCTATTTATATTGTTTAACAACCTCAAGAAGTTCTTCATTAAGGAAGTATGGATAATTAATGGTAAAGGTGACTACAAGTTATATTCATACATGTAGCTTTGCATTTGTTGGTATTAAGTTGCATACTGTTGTCCTTATTACTCCAAGAAATGATACTGTTCAGATCAGTTAGGAGGGTAACTGAATCATGTGGGGAATTAATTGTGCAATAAATTACTGTATCGTCTGCATATTAGGCAACTCATGATGAAATGTTGTTTCAACTGACCATGTTTGGGCCATTTTGTTACAGGAATTCTCATTGAATGGTTAACACTAATACTGGATCTTTGTATTATAACACAATGTGAACTGAGTTCTTGGTAATCTCAAAGATGTATGTGACATAACAGAGTATAAACAATAGTCGTTTGAATGATGGGAATATGTGTTGGTAATAACAGCAATATACACAGAATACTCACGTAGGTCATGGTTTAAGTAAGATAGGCTAACTGTACATGTGTGCATGTATCAGTTATGAGATACATGTACAATGTACGTATACAAAACTGTTCAAATAGATGACATCAAAAAAACAGTCATTATCAGAGGCCAAAATAGGACATTCAGTGTCACAAGTATCCAATGAAAGCATGGATGAGTTAAATAAAGTTAGATGATATTGTAAAAGCGTGATAAAAACAGACTAAAACAAAACAGATGGGAGCAGAATTAAAATGTTGCCACCATATTGAAGAGTGCCCTCAGAGGGTGCTAGTCCCTGAAAAAGGGTACCTAAAAGATCATTCAGAATGTTAATGCCCAGTTCATTTTCTATAATCTGTTAAATGTTTGGTTCACTGCTTTTGAAAACAAAGGCATTTATGTAAAGCGTGTTATTTAGCAGTGTTCCGAATTTGATGATGAGAAACATGACATGCAATTAGCTTACTTATTCTTAAAATGTCAGTGACACAAATATTGCCTTTGCTCACTAAACCATGACAACCATATCTGAGGAAGATTTCACAGAGGCTAGAAATGCATTTGGGCATGTATGTGGCAAAATAATTGTGGAAAATCTTTGTTTTTCAATTATGTGACAACAAAAATAGGGACTTTTGGAGGGACACTCTTCATGTAACAAGGGTAAGTATTTGTAGAGTCACTGTCCATCACTGTCATTTACACGTGAACTTGAGTTTCACCACCTTCCATGCTCTCTGCAAAACCTGTCGATGTTCCTGCTGTGTGAATGTCAGAAACACAGTGCCTACTAACATTTGGGTCAATGCTAGCACAAAGAAGATACACGACACATAGACAACAACTGACATATCAAATTGCCAATAATATGCGACTTGAAAGCCAATGTAATTTGGTATCCAAGCGATGATGAAGGCAGAAAAATGAACGATAAAGTAAACTGTTGTTTTAAACTGTGGGTGACGTGGCAAGTGATTGATGCCAATAGGAGGGTTTTCTGAATGTTGTCCTTGATGAAGTTGATTTGGGCGAAGGTGTGCCAACATAAGCATCTCCTGTTTGACTTTACGTTGTTGCTGTCGGGCAATGTGTATAAGACCGACTGTCAAGCAGGTTACAATGGCAATAGCCGGGAAGATTACAATGTTTGTAATGTAGATGGATGGAACAACAAACAAATCATCCCCTACAAAATTTGTAAATGACATTGTTTCCATTTTGTTAAGATTATTGTGCATCAACATATATATTAAAATTCCAATTATTGCAGAAAAGAACCAAATCATAACAACAACAACAACACATTTCTGTATGGATACCAGACGAATGTATTGCATTGGCCGAGAGACTTTGAAATATCGGTCAGCTGCTATGGCAACAGAGTTTGTTATATAACTGATAATTACCAAGTGTACACAGGAAGTATATAGTTCAAATTGCAGTGTGGGATATTCATTAACCATGTCAGACATGAGGTACACGCTCCATATACCCAGCATGCCAATTAATAACTCTGCTGAACTGAGACTTGCTAGTAAGATGTTTGACACACTGTGTAGTTTTGTACTGAATACTATCGAGGCCGTAATCCACAGATGGATAATTATTGTCACAGAGCCTATCGTCCCTGAAGCAATGAGTACAAGTAAGTTTGAAGATCCTTCCGTACCATCAGGCGTCCAGGTTGATAACAGTGAACTGTCTGTGGTTATATTCATTCTTGTATCGTCCCATAAAGACACTTTTTTGTTATTTGGAGACTGAAGTATACTGGAACATGGGTCTCTAATTTCTGTAGTGTGTATGGGTTTCCAAAGTCATGCAGGTATCAACATGTACTGAGAATCAGTATTATTTAATGTCTGAGCAGAATGTGTATACCATAGGTAAATGTTCAACAGACCAATCCAGATTTGGCCCCACGCCTCACCTCATCCTTAGCAATGTTGAGAACTGTCGGTCAGTCCACCCAGCCTGTCTTGAATATTATAAAGTGTATGACCAATGTATCAACAGTTGTCATTGAAAGGCAGTCTTCTTCTGAAACGCAGTTCAGTTGACAGTTCTTTTAAAGCATCATATCTGATCAGCGACGGAGAATAAAGTGAGGGCATTATAACAGGTTAAAAATGTGATCTGTACAGTCATGAAGCCACTCTGTAGTTGAACAATTATTTCCTGCCAACCCTTTTAGCTACCCTCTCAATTACTGTTAACCTTGCTTCTAATATCCTATTATTTAATAGTGAATCAATCAATTTGTTGATCAAAGTGGTTGAGCTACATGTACTTTAATATGGAAGTTAAAGGGACAATATTGTCACAATCAACAGGGCATGGAATCAGAGTGCTAGTTTTAGATTAACTCAGTGACTGCCATAATACCCCACTGATAAGGTCATATTACCATTGCTGTTGCATAAATGAGCCAGTAATTTTCAGTCACTGTGTTCATCTTAAACTAGGACACCGATTCCATGCCCTGCTGAAAGTATGCTCTGATCGTGACGATATTGTCCCTATAAGCACTCATTTAAGTGGTTATACTAGTACATATGTGTACTATTTAATTTAATGACATTTCAATGTTTAAAGCAATGCATCATACATGTACATGTATATACACTCACTGGCCATAATAAGTATTGCAACATTGAAATTCACACCAAAGTTCAGTTTGGAGAACTGTGTTACAATAATTTATTTTATTTTATTTACACTACTTAAGACTTTTTGAAAGTGCTTTTGATTTGAAGTCAATGTTCTTTTTTACTTCTCTTGCTATGTAATACACGATAGATGAAATCGGATTAAATGATCATCTCACCTGTTACTGTAAAGTGCTATTTTGAGCATGTTGCATTTACTTTTGGCCAGTGAGTGTAGTTAAAAAAGTAAATATTTGACTGGAAGTAATTTAACAATTAGTCTCTTGTACAATGAATACATGTACATACAATATAAAATAGATTAGAAAATGGTGTAAACATTCGGGAAATAAGGCAAGCCATAAAAAGCTTTTAGACCCAAGACCTTGTCAATTAATGTTGACACTTTTTACTGTTAAAACCAAGCTTAATTATTGACATCTATTTTGTGAAGAATATCATTTCAAAGTATTTGTTTTCCTTTCTACAAGAAAAATATGGGTGATAATCTTTAAACTGTATTTATTTATTATTTTATTATTTATTATTTCAGGCAATAAAAAACAAACAATGACATTCATAATAAGAAAGCCAAACAAACAATTAAAGACAGAGTCTGTGGTTGCCCAAAAGTGAATCAAATTTCTATCAAAGAAGATTCTGCCTAAAAAACAACCCAAAAACCTTATAGTCACATGAAACAGATAAAGTGTATAGATGCCAGCTTCATGGTATAACAAAAATAAAATTAAAAAAATGTACATTCATATAGATTAAATTAAAATAACCTTAAAGATTTCTAGGTTGATGAAATTCTTGCGTCAGGTGATAAACAATTTATTTAATTTTTCTGAGTAAGTATGCAGTGTTATACACACGTTGGGCAAAAATTAAATCAACCTTAAAGATGCACATTCCGTGTGAGACTTAAGTTAAAAAATGTGCACATCACTCAAACAACTAACAAGATACCCAACCGAGAACTGTTACCCCCCCCCCCCCCCCCCAAACACACACATACATGTACATGTATATAAACAAGAAAAATGGGGATGCAATGATCAAGAACAAAAATGTTGGTGAAAAAGTGAAACACAGAATATATATGCATCCATAAAGTCAAATATTGCACATATACCAAAAAGTAGTCTCTAATAGCAGAGATGCCAACATTTACGATTTGGGCGTAATTTTTACGATTTATTGAGTCCAATTACGATTGTACGATCCGTGTATCAATATTTGGCCAGCCGCGAAACCAACGATGTAAAGAACCACATGTGTTTACGGCACGCGCACCGTAGTTCATCAGCCGTTTACATGACGAAAACCTTTCGTTAGGCGAATTACTCTTTTTCAATTTGGAATGTTGGCATCTCTGTAATAGCTTAAAAATATCACATTATGGCCTACACAGTAGGTTTATACATGTACATGAAAATGTTTTGAAAATATATGGCGATGGACAATGGCCTTATACATGTACTTGGGAGAGTCAAGTGCCTGTTTTCTGATGGAGGTGGGTAATTCATTCCCAACGTACATGTAGGGAAAATAATTGAATACAGAATATTTCAATAAAATGGTCTAGTCCTAGCCTGTATCGTATTTTTCTGTAAACAGTGTAAAACAAATGAAAGAAGCAGGTATTTGTACCAGTCGGCAATGGATGGAAGTTTGAGTAGGGACAAGCGATCTTGGTAGCTGTTATTGTGATTGTAATTAAAATAAACTTTCATTAACCCTCCTATAGGTTTAACACTCAAAGACACTCAAAATTTGTATGTCTCTCTTAACCCATTGACTTTGTGCAGTGCACTCAAATACATGCAAGCACATGTGGCTGTGATAGGAGATCAAACCCAAAGACACTCAAAATTTGTATGTAACTCCCAACCCATTGACTTTGTGCAGTGCACTCAAATAAATGCAAGGACATGTGGCTAGGATACATGTAGGTCAAACCAAAACCACTGGACAGTACATACACAGCTCTGTGTGACTCTGTGGTTTGACCATGGAGGAAGCCTCCATGGTTTGACCTACCAATTGGCAATGCAACCAAAAATACTCAAGTGACTGTCTGTGGTCAGCATGGGCATATAGGAGGGTTAATCTGCATTGGACACTTCAAGATTATTGATATTAATTTAATTGAAAAGGATACCAATCTGGAACTGCATATTCAAGGAGAGGTCTACATGTACATAAAGATTTAAAAAGCAAAATAAGAGAAAACAGAATCTTTGGAATGAACTGTGCACCTTTATAAAACAGGAAATTCTGGAAGTTTTGGCAACAACGGTGTAAATATGAGGACCCAAAGATAGGTCATTATGAGAGAGTAATACACAGGTATTTATATTGTTTAACAACCTCAAGAAGTTCTTCATTAAGGAAGTATGGATAATTAATTGTAAGGTGACTACAAGTTATATGCATACATGCGTAGCTTTGCATTTGTTGGTATTAAGCTGCATACTGTTGTCCTTACTCCAAGAAATGATACTGTTCAGATCAGTTAGGAGGGTAACTGAATCATGTGGGGAATTAATTGTGCAATAAATTACTGTTATCGTCTGTATATTGGGCAACTCGAGATGAAATGTTGTTTCAACTGACCATGTTTGGGCCATTTTGTTACAGGAATTCTCATTGAATGGTTAACACTAATACTGGATCTTTGTATTATAACACAATGTGAACTGAGTTCTTGGTAATCTCAAAGATGTATGTGACATAACAGAGTATAAACAACAGTCGTTTGAATGATGGGAATATGTCAGTGTTGGTCATAACAGCAATATACACAGAATACTCACGTAGGTCATGGTTTAAGTAAGATAGGCTAACTGTACATGTGTGCATGTATCAGTTATGAGATACATGTACAATGTACATACAAAACTGTTCAAATAGATGACATCAAAAAAACAGTCATTATCATGCAGAGGCCAAAATAGGACATTCAGTGTCACAAGTATCCAATGAAAGCATGGATGAGTTAAATAAAGTTAGATGATATTGTAAAAGCGTGATAAAAACAGACTAAAAAAACAGATGGGAGCAGAATTAAAATGTTGCCACCATATTGAAGAGCGCCCTCAGAGGGTGTCCCCGAAAAAGGGTACCTAAAAGTTCATTCAGAATGTTAATGCCCAGTTCATTTTCTATAATCTGTTAAATGTTTGGTTCACTGCATTTGAAAAAGAAGGCATTTATGTAAAGCGTGTTATTTTGAAGTGTTCCGAATTTGATGATGAGAAACATGACATGCAATTAGCTTTAAACTTATTCTTAAAATGTCAGTGACACAAATATTGCCTTTGCTCACTAAACCATGACAACCATATCTGAGGAAGATTTCACAGAGGCTAGAAATGCATTTGGGCATGTATGTGGCAAAATAATTGTGGAAAATCTTTGTTTTTCAATTATGTGACAACAAAAATAGGGACTTTTGGAGGGACACTCTTCTTCATGTAACAAGGGTAAGTATTTGTAGAGTCACTGTCCATCACTGTCATTTACACGTGAACTTGAGTTTCACCACCTTCCATGCTCTCTGCAAAACCTGTCGATGTTCCTGCTGTGTGAATGTCAGAAACACAGTGCCTACTAACATTTGGGCCAATGCTAGCACAAAGAATGTCATAGACACTAAGAAAATGCTATGGACATTGGGATTACCAAAATATGCAACATGCATGATAACATAATTAGGTATCCAAGCGATGACAAATGCACAGAAATGGACTATAAAATAAATTGTTGTTTTACGGTGGGGGTTTCTTGGAAACTGATTGAGGCCAATAGGAGGGTTTTCTGAATGTTGTCCTTGCTGAAGTTGATTTGGGCGAAGGTGTGCTAGCATAATCATCTCCTGTTTGACTTTGCGTTGTTGCTGTCGGGCGATGTGTATAAGACCGACTGTCAAGCAGGTTACAGCAATAATAACTGGGAAAAGTGTAACATTCATTATGTAGATTGTCATAGTTACATAAGATTCCTCTTCAAGCAAGATTTGAATGGATGCAGTATCTGTTTTGTTGGGAGTGATTTGCATTGATGTGAATGTGACAATCCAAAAAGTCACAGAAATGCACCAAATCACAACAATGACAAAAATACATTTTTGTATTGACACCAAACGGATGTAATGCATCGGCCGCGAAACTTTGAAATATCGGTCTGCTGCAATGGCAACGGAGTTTGTCATATAGCTGACAATCACCAAGTGTAAACAGGAAGCAAAAAGTTCAAGTTCCAGAACAGGATATTCATTATGCAAGTCAAATACCATGTAGGCACCCCATATACATACTATTCCAATTAAGACCTCAGAGAAACTAAGACTAGCGAGTAAGACATTGGACACACTGTGGAGTTTCTGGTTGAGTGCTATCGAGAACGCAATCCACAAATGAATAACAACTGTCACAGAGCCTGTGGTCCCTGAAGCAATGAAGATGAGCGAATGGTTATGGTCAGAATCCTCTGGTGTTGAGTTAGTCAATGACGAATACTCTGTTGTCAGATTCATTTTTGTATCATCCAGAAAAGAGGACTTTCATTTGAAGGGCTACATTTATCCAAACATTTGACTGCTTCACTTCCTGTTTGTGTGGTTAACTGTTTTTTCAAGTTTCTGCCCAGTACACTGTACATACATGATATATTTCAGTGTATTTCTCAGTGTATGCATGCAAATGCACACAATTGAAATATCATTTTGTCTATGTGCAGATAGTTCCGGTACAATATATACAGCGTGTACTCCTTTCCAGTTTGTCAATCAAACCACATGAATTGACCAACAAGGTTATACCCGACAACTGTTACTGTCCACCATTTTGTTGGTCAGGCTTTCCAGGGTTATATGGTCTTATATACCGTATGTACGGTAGTATCCATTTTTAGTGTTGTGTAATCCCACTTTTTCAGTTCATTATGAAACCTTTCATGCCTGTATACATGTATATCCACATCACGTTTGAAGAAGCCATTTGTTTTTCATCATCACCAGTCTGGTAGCGAATCCAGTTGAACTCGACTGCACGTATGGCTAATATATAGTCTTGAGCCCGGACATTTTGTGAATCTGTTTAAATCGTGCTGTGTGCATGCAAATAGATGTCTTCTTCTGCAAAACTAGACGTGTGCGAATACAAGACTAACTCTGCCAAATCCAGATTAGTGTATTCTCAGCCATAATGAAGCTCAGTTAAATGAGGGTCTGTATGAGATAAACAACAGCTATTATTAATGGGAATTTACAGCAGACAGTCACCAATCCAAGAATCAATTTCTATCAATTTGTTTCCTGACAACCCTTTTAGCTGTCCTTGCTCCAGCATCCTATAATTAAATAGTGAATCCATCAATTTTTGGATGAAATTGGATCTGGCCATTTACAGAAATTAAGCAATAAGTGGTTCCATGTAGAGGCTAACCTTGCCTACATTAGCTTAATTGTCTGTAATGTCGCGTGCACATAAACAACATGATGAGACCAGTGCGGAAAATCTCACAAACAGGCTGAAAAAGCATGAAAACACAAACTATATTTCAGTTTTTCATTTTGGTAAGTTCCCCCATGAACTGTGTCAGGGATCCAGGAAGAACCAACCTGTTCACGTGCCGTCAACATGCTGGTCCAACAACACCACGCACCAGCGCAAAAACCTAATGCGGAAAGAAAAGTGGGTTAGTTTGGTGGTCCACTTTGCATCATGAGTCCTGACCACATCGGCGAAGGTTGCAGATAAGGCAGGGGTGACACGAAGGATAGATTTTGCGCAAGTTAACAGCTATTGGTTGATTGTTTTTTAGATAAGTGTCATTTACACACAGTTACGATAAGTTGCCCAAATAATATTATGAAAATGTTTGACGAATCCCCTCGTTGTAAAACTCTTTTTTTTTTATCGTTGGGGAATTTTCCTGCAGAGTAATCTGGTCACCGAGTAAGCATAACTTGTTTTCACAAACAAGGAAGGACTCTCAGAGACTTGTCCAATTACAGACACGCTTGTCGAATGAGGGTCAAATTCACTTCATTAATATTTATAAAGGGCGTTTTTCTGATGCTGTTTTATTTTCATTGGTTTAAATGTCAAATAATAACATTAATGAATGGATACATTTGTAATGAGGTCATTCAAGATGGCAATTTGATGCGATATTATCGAAAAGAAGATTTGAAATGCCATAAACATGAATTGATGTAATCAAAATATTGAGATGTGACACAGGTACAAAAGGTTATAAAAAATTATACAAATATTAATCAGTGATTTAAAATAGAAATGTTCAAGAAAACGTTTGCAGACTAGCTGAGCTTGTTAAGCATATTGATCCCGGTTGGTTGGGCGAACACACAGTATGGCTGTCCGTCCCTCCCGGATAGTCCTGGATACCGAAGACTAAACAGTCATTACACAATGAATAAAGTGTGCCATGACATAAATTGTCGCGCCATTCTCAAGCCAACCGGATGAAGCTAGTCCAATTGCGGGATCATAATCCTGCTTTGCGTTCCCACTTGATCCGAATCACCCTTTGTGGGGTCTGATCCTCCTTTGATCCATCTCAAAAGGTGGATCAAAATTGCGGGGTCTGATCCTGATCACCCTAGCGTTCTCACTTACGGTTGATCGCCCTTTGATCCCGCATTGATTAACCCTCCTATGCCCATGCTGAAATTTGGCCCAGTCAGCACGGCACCCACAGACAGTCACTTGAGTATTTTTGGTTGCATTGCCAATTGGTAGGTCAAACCACAGAGTCACACAGAGCTGTGTATGTACTGTCAGTGGTTTTGGTTTGACCTATCCTAGCCACATGTCCTTGCATTTATTTGAGTGCACTGCACAAAGTCAATGGGTTGGGAGTTACATACAAATTTTGAGTGTCTTTGGGTTTGACCTCCTATCACAGCCACATGTGCTTGCATGTATTTGAGTGCACTGCACAAAGTCAATGGGTTAAGAGAGACATACAAATTTTGTGTGTCTTTGAGTGTTAAACCTATAGGAGGGTTAATGAATAAATAAAATAACAGTAGGCCAGGCCCGTGCCTAAGACCTGCGTCTGAGACCCACAGGCATCACCATTTTTATTTTTATTTTTTTTAAATTTTGTTTTGCTATTTAAACAATGTCCAATTGCAGGCAAAATTGCTGGAATTCTGCCATGCTGTGTATAAAATTACCTTTTCACATAGGGTTATGAATGTTTACATGTTTTATGCAGCCTCTCTTAGCCACCAATTTTGTGTATGAGGAATTTGATCTGGTTCCAATAACCAATATCTCTGCACCGTTTTTGAAGCTAACCTTTTTGTTTTTGGCCTTATTACATTTTGTTAATTGAGAACAGTTTTAGCTATTATTTAATTGCACATTAATGAGTCCCACATGCAATTAGTTTTGTTTTCTTCAGATACTTTGATACGTAATGCCATTATGACTTTGTAATTGCGTGTTTGCAGTTGACAAATCTAGAACCTTTACTTCTGTAATGTGTGTTTGATCATTTATATATAATAATTTTGTATTTTTGTTGTAGGTGCCTGCCATGACACTGACTGCCAACATCGTATGGTCAGCCAACCAGTTCCTTCTTAAGAGTCTGTCTCCTCATATTTCTCGATTTCTTGACAAGAAGTCACAGCAGTCAGTGGTACAGGTCACACAGGTCTACCTGCAGCAGAAGAGCCAGGGCCTGGTCAGGTTGGACAATAATTCAAATGTTTTACTTTAAAGCTAATTCTACTTAAACTGAAAACACTTCAGACAGAAAGATATTACGGGATGATTGATACCATCATCAACTTATAGTAAAGTTATTTCAAACCCAGATCTTTATCAAAGGTACATGTAGGATCTTTATAAAGGCAAAAAGACACTCACATACTTATACACAGGACAGCAAGACTTAGCAGAAGTTAGTCAGGTGTGCAGGGAACGCATTTAGAATGGAATAAGGAGGGGTGGTGATTAGTCCATGGCCAGAGGAGAGGAGTATGGACAAAAGAGGTATTAGGGATGATTGGGGCAGTATGGGGTGAATAAAGTGGGGGAGCGGGTAGGCAAGACAAAAGCTGAGACTTTTAAAGAAGTGAAAATAGAGAAAATGTTTGGTTTGGGAGGAAAAAGGAAGGGTCTGTCTGAAGGGGCAAAGGAAGATTAGGAGAAGATAGAAGGACAGTTGGAAAAGGGGGAATGGATCAAACCAAACAAATTAAGGTAAAAAAAAAGTCTCTGGTTTCTGGTTCCTGCGTGCGTCGCCTCAGACCAATGCGTCGGCATTTTTTTTTTAAAGCTATGAAACGATGTCCAATTGCAACCAAAACTGCTGGATTGATCAGAATTCTGCTGCACTATGTTTTAAATGACTTTCACACAGGGGTATGAACATTTGTGTGGCCTAGCCACCGTACTTTGTGTATGGGAAATTTGGTCTGGTTCTATTAACTGCATATACATATATCACGTATTTCACTATCATGGGAGCAAATTACTTTTGTTTGGTAAAATTCGTCTGGTTTCTTATGCCGGCTATATCATGTAGGTAAGACTAATTGCGGTGACACCATGTGGAATCTCAATTGAGTAGTAATTAGTTCTGAAAAGAACTGGAGGTACAACTCGACGTTTCGATCAGTGTGCTCTGATCATCCTCAGGAGAATGCCGGACTCTGGGGAATGCTGCTGCTTAAGTAGGCTGCTGGAGGATTACGCGATGACAGGATGCTGGTGGTTTAGTGCGTTGAGGCGTGCAGGCGGGAACTGTGGATCCTAGGGGTAGGGGGAAGGAGTGTGTGCTCACTGAAGTGAATCAGATGTAGACAAGCACTAGGGGAAGGAGGGTGGTTGACTTAGGATATACATGTATGAGATCCTTCAGTCTGGGGTGGGTTGTGGACTTTGGATATAGAGGATCCTTCAGTCTGTAGTATTGGTCGCCAAATGTCGCTGATGTGGAAGCCGATGTCCTGTGGCACGGTGTCGTGTTTGATGATCTCGATGGCCTCTCTGATGCATCTGGGGTGCCATGTGTCGATGGGTGTGATGAGTTGGGCTGCCTGCCAGTCGATTTGGTGGTCCTTGATGTGCGAGTGCTTGACGACGGCGGACTTCTCGAAATCTCCTCTGCGGCCGTGTGCTCGGTGTTCCTTCAATCTGATGAGGAGGTTGCGTCCTGTTTCGCCGATGTACACCTTACCACATGTAGCATGAACATGTGGTTCACATCAACTGGACCAATCTACCCAGGATGCGATGACAGCTAGAAAAATAAAGCCTGTCACCACACCGATTTTGAAGCCGACCTAAAACGGATACTTTTTGTTTGGCCAAAGCAGTGTTCACCATACTATATCCTAAGCAAATGTGTTTATGAATATTTTATCTTCATGTCTTTTGAAAATCCCATCATTCTCATTTGACACTCTTCTTTTGTTTTGGTTGGCCAGGGAGGTTCAAGTGTACTACATGCAAGTATGCTCATGGATGATCAAAATGGAGTCCAGCTTGACGTCAGCTAATACTGTCATGGAAGATCTCACACATAAGTGCAATCTCTTTATTCATGTGAGTTTATTCACACCTTCTGTACTTCAGGGAAGGTACAACATTGGTATTTAGTAACGTACTTTTATTTCATGACCAAAAATTTCATCACAATTGGTACTTAAGTTTTTGAAAAGCTGTTACATGTACGTATTTTTCTGTTTTGGTATTTTACAAAAATTTGCCATCCAACAACTTTTTGTAAAAGCAACATAACAATTCCTGTTTTCGCTAGATTGAAAGCATTTCAGACAAAATAATTTCTAAGGATAATTGATACATGTACCCACTTTATACCAAGTAAGTTTGTAGATTGTAAGTTTGTAAGTTTGTTAATTTTGATAATTCGGTAATTACCAATGTTGTACCTGACCTTTAATTGTAAAAACCATTGAACGGAAATGCTAAAGTTCCAAAGCATGAGACATTGTGAAAAATCTACAAAAATGTCATATTTGAATTTTTGAATCATTTTCACTTTCACCTGATGCATAATAATAATAATAATGTGTGGATTTATATAGCGCACGTATCCACCAACTTAGTGGTGCTCAAGGCGCATTATATTATTATCCCTGCTCATAAGGCTCATAAGGCTCATAAATCATTCCTGAAACCATCTCAGCTCCCTGGGGAGTATACAGCTCAATTGCTGCCATTTCTAGCGCATATAGAGCAAACCAACTCTGCCTTCACAGGTACCCATTTAACCCCTGGGTGGAGAGAAGCAATTATGATTAAGTGTCTTGCTCAAGGACACAAGTGTCATGGCCGTGATTCGAACCCACATTCTGTTGCTAACACCAGAACTTGAATCCGGTAAGCTAGACCGCTCGGCCACGACACCCCATGAGAATTTCAAGGAGGGGGGGCGCTGGTAGGCATAAATTTCAAGACAGTTGTGTGATATTGCCGCATACTCCATGCAGAATGCTTGAGTTTTGGATCTCAGTACGTGAGAATTGGTACCAATGTTTATGAAACATGCGTAATGCATGAGACTAATTAGCATCTATGGTTAATTGAAAAAATTACTTGCTTAGTTTTGTTGAGACTTAAGCTCAGAATTCAGAAACCACAAAACATGGAAATGCATCATTACTTGAAGAAAAAAATTATAAATTGTTTGTGCAAGCATGATAAGATTATAAGGTTATAAGCTTGAAAAGGGGTTAAAAATTTGGATAGTAAGAAAGAAAGAAATTGGATTAGAAGCTTTGCATGGCGGAAGAACAGTATTAAGAGGAAAGAACATGTGGTTTTTGATGAGTATACTGTGATCGTCTTCATTCTCCTGAATATGATCCAAGCATAATAATTGAAACGTCCACTTCTTCTAACAGCTCTTCTCAGAACCACGCACTTACAATTTATTAGAGATATTACATACATGTAGTGCTACTGCAAACTTCCTCGTACTAAGAAAGAAATAAAAAATATATCTGATTATTACAGTGCCAAACATAACAAAAAGAATACTTATGCTAATATCTCATAATGAAAAGGAGATTTTTGATTTCCATCATATCTTGATAAGGAAGCAATAATGCTGATTGAATGGTTGGAGTTACCATTGTTACCATATTTATTTATTTCAGGGTCTTCTGTTTGCCTTCAACATAAGTAACCTAGTACGTACTGTAATGAATCTCCATGCACACATGAACAAACCTATGACCAAGACAGCTGTCTTGGCCCTGTGTCGACTCATTGAGATGCTCAAGGTGAGATTAATGTGGAATGGCATTTCCAACAGACTAGTTGTATGAGCAATTATAGAATTACACAGAATTATAGTTTCTTGTGGAAGTGGTACAACTGATATCATAATAATGCTACTATAAGAATATTTGCATACATACATGCATAGATCAGAGCAAAGGACCATTCTCCATAGACTGTTTTGCAAATAAACACTCGTTGGTGCATCTCATTCCCTACATTATTGTGTAGTTTATAATTGAACGATCTACGTAATTGCGTTATCAAACTGAGCACAATTTGTTTTTTGATTATGTATTTAGTGTTGTTAGTTGTGGTTGTAACATTGCTACACAATATCTGGGGAGGTAAGGTCAGTTTTACAGCATTAGCGAGACCAGCTAGCATTACGTAAATCAGATTATTGCTCTTGTGGTATTTACAAAGAAGTCTATAATAGGTGTAATTGATGTATTGTTATTTGGTTGCAGTCCATTGAGCATACATTCCATAGGAGGACTATGTTGGTAGCTGAATCTATTACTCATATCATCCAACATCTACAGTTTACAGCATTAGCTCTGGTGAATGGTGCAAAGGTAAGTAAAATTCCCATCATTTAAAGCCCCTTTAACCCTTCAGAACTTATAGCAGCTGGAAACAGCCACAACCCAAATGCCCATTGGGCCCCAAACAGACTTAATTGTTAACTAAAATGTTAACTAAATTGTTAACTAAATGTTCCTTTTGCTCATTGCAGAAACGTATCATCTCTGACAAGAAGTACAGTGAAAAGCGATTGGTAAGTTTCATGCATTAGACAGTATGGACTGGTTCAGATTTTTTTGTTTAAATGTTCCCAATGTTTAAATGAAGGTGAATTGAGCTGAAACTTTAACTTTTTTTTTGAATGCATCTTTTCTGATCCTTATCACGGTATGAATGCACATAATTAACTGCTGTTTACAAACAGTGTTATTGGGGCTGAAGACAGAGACATGGCATTTTCACATTCATTAGTGGCCTACATGAAAGTATGATGTAGTGATGGCTTTCTTTTCGACATTCCAGATTGAAGTAACTGTTTTTAATTGAGAAATTTTGTTTGATTAAATACATTTTTGTCTGTATCCAGGATGCCCTGTCAGCTTTGGTTCTTGTGGAGAATGCACTAAATGGATCAGGTAAGGGACTCATCATTCTACTCTTTCATTAGTTGTAGATACAGCCTTTTTTAGATTTGGTGTAATAGGGCACTAAAAAGCAGCATTCCCTTGAACTGAACAATGAAGATTGCTGAAAATAACTATTAACCCTAACCCCCTTCAATAATTTACTAGACAGTGTCAAGCTGCCCTAACCCCCATCAATAATTTACTAGCCAGTGTCAAGTGTCAAGCTGCCCTAACCCCCATCAATAATTTATTAGACAGTGTCAAGTGTCAAGCTGCCCTAACCCCCATCAATAATTTATTAGACAGTGTCAAGTGTCAAGCTGCCCTAACCCCCATCAATAATTTATTAGACAGTGTCAAGTGTCAAGCTGCCCTAACCCCCATCAATAATTTACTAGACAGTGTCAAGTGTCAAGCTGCCCTAACCCCCATCAATAATTTATTAGACAGTGTCAAGTGTCAAGCTGCCCTAACCCCATCAATAATTTATTAGCCAGTGTCAAGTGTCAAGCTGCCCTAACCCCATCAATAATTTATTAGACAGTGTCAAGTGTCAAGCTGCCCTAACCCCCATCAATAATTTACTAGACAGTGTCAAGTGTCAAGCTGCCCTAACCCCCATCAATAATTTACTAGACAGTGTCAAGTGTCAAGCTGCCCTAACCCCCATCAATAATTTATTAGACAGTGTCAAGTGTCAAGCTGCCCTAACCCCCATCAATAATTTACTAGACAGTGTCAAGCTGCCCTAACCCCCATCAATAATTTACTAGACAGTGTCAAGTGTCAAGCTGCCCTAACCCCCATCAATAATTTACTAGACAGTGTCAAGTGTCAAGCTGCCCTAACCCCCATCAATAATTTATTAGACAGTGTCAAGTGTCAAGCTGCCCTAACCCCCATCAATAATTTATTAGACAGTGTCAAGTGTCAAGCTGCCCTAACCCCCATCAATAATTTACTAGACAGTGTCAAGTGTCAAGCTGCCCTAACCCCCATCAATAATTTACTAGACAGTGTCAAGCTGCCCTAACCCCCATCAATAATTTACTAGACAGTGTCAAGTGTCAAGCTGCCCTAACCCCCATCAATAATTTACTAGACAGTGTCAAGTGTCAAGCTGCCCTAACCCCCATCAATAATTTACTAGACAGTGTCAAGTGTCAAGCTGCCATAATCCTTTTAATATCTGGCTAGACACCCTACTCAATGCAACAACATCCATCAGTTGTCCAAGTGTAAACCTGCCCTAACCCCCTTCAATAACTGGCTAGACACCCTGCTCAATGCAACAACATCCATCGGGTGTGTTTGAACAGCTTCCCCGAGGTAACCCAAGTAAGTCACACGGGTGAGCCCTGAGCACGAGCTAATCGAACGAACATCCCATCGAACATTCACCCTCTTGTGGTCATTACAGAGATGTGAAGAATGTCAAAGGTCGCACAGACTTTGTAAACAAAATATTTACAATGAAACGATCGCAACATAATTATTTCCCGGGTAAAAAAGAACTAATGATCGTATTACTTCTCAGGCTAATAAAAAACAACACGTCTTCTAGTACAAGAACAGTCTCTACTCACAGATTCATGAAAATGTATGTCATACTTCACGAAATTGCTGAACTGAAAACAAAAATGGCAGGCATTCAGAATATTCTCAAAGTGAAATCATGTCACTTACCCAGGTCTGCCTCAAGTAACCTGCTTTGCAAGCAGGTTACTTAAAGGGGGACTGACATCCTTTACTACGCCTTAAGTTAAGGCGTTTTGTAATAAAATATTGTTTTTGAGACCCATCTGTGTCTATTTAATCATTGATTTCTGAGTACAAGTATTTTAAAACAATGTTTGAAGTGTTTGGGGGAGGCAACCCCACCCGTTGGTGGAAACTTCATTTGCATAAGATATGTGACGTAAGGTCGGGAAGATCCGATGTGTACATGATGTACATGTACATACATACGTTTCACAAACGTAGCGTCGATTTCATTTTTCCGTGATTTTTGTTTCCGGTACTAATAAAATGCCGGGAAGATGTGTTTCTGCAGGATGCAGCAACACCACCAAAGACGGTGTTAGCCTTCATCTGTTCCCAAGTGACCAAAAATATCGCCGTATTTGGACGAGCAAAGTTCGACTGACAAGAGTAAAGTGGTCAGGTCCAGCGGCTCACATAGTTTTGTGCAGCGATCATTTTGAGCTGAGTTTTGAGCCGAATTTCTCTTCCCGACATGACGTCACGAACAGCTCCTCCGTGCAGGGCGGGAACAACTAGTAAAAGTGGGGGGCATTTTTACAATGGTAAAATAACACTCTCAAAAACAATAAAAACACAAAACAAAAATTTTATTGATCTTTTACTGATATAAAAGAATAAAACGATCACATATTTAACCAGTTCGCACCGGGAATAAAAAAGTTTTTCCGAACCCCGTGGCGGGTTTATTTTTACCGCACAAACACGACCAATGGTACTCACCAGAGCGTGACCGGGGAGACCGCGTCTTCCACCGTATGCTTATGGCTCGTTGCCACGTCGACCGGGAATCTATACAAATATTCCGAGAATCCTGTGGCGTGTTTAGACGCTCTCCGATCCGCTGTCCAAAAAAAATTGCGTGTATACATGGCCTCCGACATGGCGAACTGGTTAACTGTTTGATTTAAATCCACGTCAGTCCCCCTTTAATGCTGACCCAGGTAAGCACTGACAATGATGTCAGACCTACTCAAACGCACCAGAGTCGGAACTGGGTTGACCAGGGGAAGCTACTCGAGCACACATCGTTGTTGTTGTACCTAGAGGAAGGTGTGGGGATAGGATCAACTGGGCACAAGAGTATCATAAACTAGCTGCACACAGGATAATTGGGTTGACATTTGGTGTACAGCAGACATTACATGGTTTTAAATTTGTGTATGTATTTATTTCATTTATTTAATTCTTATCAAAATGGAAATTGAAACTAGCCACACACAGGATAATTGGATTCACATTTGGTGTACAATAGACATTTGATAGTTTTGTATTTCTTATGAATTTTCATTTCATTTATATGTTTGTCAAAATGGAGAAAAAATAATGTATCGTCAATAATTTGTATAATACAAATTAGGTGAATTTTTGTTTCTCTTGTAGCAACAAAGGAGAGGCGACTGGTTTCTAACCTTGCATTGCATGTGGGCACACAGATGGTTAGTGAAAACAACCTTTCTCTATTTGCTCTATTGTAGAAATTACACCCTGTGTCTTGATGATAGCGTGATTATACTTGATGCATGTATGTTATGGTACTACATGCGCTCGGTCTTCTGCAAAGCAATGATCACTGGAGTATTCTGTGCATACCCGCATCAATTGAAATATACGCCAAACGCAATGCACTATGGATCAGCTTTGATTTAAAACATGTGCCCTCAACAGCTCATGCACGGCGCAAATAGAAATTAAAGGGAAAGTACATCATTGGTAATGTACGTTCATTTTAACCAGCTCTAGTTTTCATGAAATATAACATAAAACTAACATGTGAAAGTTTCATTGTAATAGGTGCTCACGTTTTTTGAGAAGATAATGAAAAATTTGAAGGCTCGAATCCTGCCTGAATCACCTGTGGATTTTTTGTTTCCACAGACACTCAGAAAGCACTGATAGTGTTAAAAGTAGATTTAAACAAGAGAATTTAATTAACATCTCTTTGCCACCCTGCTGTCCACACTGCTGTATTGAGCTGTATAATTCAGGAATGTCCACTGTAGGGCACTCAAGGCTTTCAGGAATGTCCACTGTAGGGCACTCAAGGCTTTCAGGAATGTCCACTGTAGGGCACTCAAGGCTTTCAGGAATGTCTACTGTAGGGCACTCAAGGCTTTCAGGAATGTCCACTGTAGGGCACTCAAGGCTTTCAGGAATGTCCACTGTAGGGCACTCAAGGCTTTCAGGAATGTCCACTGTAGGGCACTCAAGGCTTTCAGGAATGTCCACTGTAGGGCACTCAAGGCTTTCAGGAATGTCCACTGTAGGGCACTCAAGGCTTTCAGGAATGTCCACTGTAGGGCACTCAAGGCTTTCAGGAATGTCCACTGTAGGGCACTCAAGGCTTTCAGGAATGTCCACTGTAGGGCACTCAAGGCTTTCAGGAATGTCCACTGTAGGGCACTCAAGGCTTTCAGGAATGTCCACTGTAGGGCACTCAAGGCTTTCAGGAATGTCCACTGTAGGGCACTCAAGGCTTTCAGGAATGTCCACTGTAGGGCACTCAAGGCTTTCAGGAATGTCCACTGTAGGGCACTCAAGGCTTTCAGGAATGTCTACTGTAGGGCACTCAAGGCTTTCAGGAATGAAACTGAAAATCATTGTTGCATACAAAAAACAATCAAACAGTAACAACAAATAATATTTTTTTATTAACAAAAATGCATTATGTCTTTATGAATTTAAACATTTAAATAGTGTATAATAAAATGACATGTATATAACATTGCGCAGGCTCAGTTACGTAGCCTTCATTTAACTTGTTTTTGTTTACGATTTCAAATCAAATTGTGGATTATTACTCGCTTTTTTTTTATATTTCAGAGCAGAAATAATGTATGAATTTATTTTGTCCCTTTGTTTTGTCTATTTGTGTGTTGTGTAATGCACGTAAAAAAGAATGCGCCTTGAGCACCACTTAGTTGGTGGATACGTGCGCTATATAAGTCCACACATTATTATTATTATTATTTCCAGAAAGCTTTCAAGGAAGATGAGTTGGCCTCTTACCGGGCCACAATGAACAAACTCTTCCTAATCAGTGACTTCAGGGAAAAGTAAGTACATTTGGTTATTCCAATTTCCTCTCCTTTCCTCTCAAATCTAAGACAGAATACCATACTGTATGAAATCTGGGTTCTCTAGAAAATGGTGGAGTACTATATTTTCCTTAAAATAAGTTGGATTTTTATCAGAGATCTTGAACAGTTTTTTAAACATGCCACGTATTTTGTTCAGCTACAATAAAGCTTGTACTTGTCATTTTGATATTCACCCACAGTTATTGGCCCAGAGATGCAGTATCATATTTACTGAGGCAAAAGAGTATTCTTTCCTAAATTGGAAACTAATTCACATTTCATAGAAATGACAATATTTGATGTGACTCTGCCATCAGAAAACAAGTCTAATGCACTAAACCACTTGGCCATAGCACCCCCATACATGAATATTATCCTGCCTTCCTATGTGTATAGTAGAAAATGACCCAAACAATTGACCCCTGTGACCTCACCTCGCCCCCCCCAATTATTATAATTGGTGCTACTGCTATTGCTGCTGACAGTTTTAACATTCATCCTTTAACCTTCTAGTTTGACATTGATCACATTGTCTCTTCCCATGCCCAGGCTACGAGAGGCTTGTGATTGTAGCTTCCTATACTGGCATCGTGTTGTCTTCCCTCTTTACTTGTCTGACAGGTTTGAGAATGCAGTGGATGCACACAGGCTTCATGTAAGAACAAGAAATGAATTCTTTGTTTCGTTGGTTTCCACTCAACTTAATGTACACTTAATGTCTGACATTTTTCGGCGTATTATTATGGGAATAAAGATTTGTAGCATTGTCTTTATTCTAAAGACTGAGAGGTTGTGGCCACATACAATAAAGGACTGAGCCAATTATAACTTGTGGCCAAGTGAGCCCAAGTAAAGACCAAGCATCTAATGCCCATCTTGATTTCATTTTCAAAATTTCAATATGAAGTTATTTGTATTGAAACAGAAAGAAACTGATGTTGCTAATGTGGGTTTGTCCGTTTCTTTCTGGCCCTTTTTCAATACAAATGACTTAATACTGAAATTTTGTTAACGAAATCGAGATGGAAATTTATTAATGGGACTAAAATTTTAATGCTTGGTCTTTACTGCAGAATAAAGATCTAGATCTGAAATTTGTGTTCATTTTGAAACTTTATTTCAAAACTTACTTTTGTTATATCTAACAATGCACTAACTGTCGATGCATATATTTCTTGTGATTTTTCCAGTACATGTTTGGTGCACTAGCAGACTGTGTTCCCCCAATCATTCAGTGCAAACACCTTGAGTCTCCTCAGCTACTACTGGACTCATTTGACAAAGAAATCAACGCTCAATTCAAAGATGTAAGGCAGCCAATAAGGAAGGAGAATACACAGGCCCTGGCAATGGATTGACCAATAGGGTTACTTCTATCCCTGACAACTGTTGCTATCTGCCATTAACTTGCTCAAATATTCCAAGAGTTATGTGGGCCAACTGTAGAGGTCAAAGCAATTGTCCTGTGTAGGCACCAGTTGGCTCTCTTTCTATCATGTTTTGGTGAACACAGCCAGCCAGAAATTTATGTCTGATGTCCATAATAAACTTGTTTGCAGTTATGTGATATGTAAAATTCTCTTCAACAAATTAATAATGAGCTGTTGCAAACTGCTTACCAACCAAAAGAATATGTAGTATAAATGCATAAAAAAGATCATGATCCCGAAAACTCACTCTAGATAACTGATTGTTTAATGAATAAATGCTCCTCAGGCATCTTAGAATGATTCCAGGTCATTTTTTCCATAGATTTCATGTTATTTAGGTCATGACCTACTTTTAACTTGACCATATTCAGATGAGAAAAAACAGAGCTTTATATTGGGTTATTGAAAGAAATAAGAGATATAAGACTTGTATGCAAGTCCTCAAACCTCAAGTCCAAGTCCCCAGTGTCGAGTCCGAGTCCGAGTCCCGAGTCATGTGAGTCAAGTCTGAGTCACAAGACACAAAGGTCGAGTCCGAGTCATGAGTCACTTAAAAACACATATGTCAAGGTTCAGTCCGAGTCATTGTACGTGGTGACTCGAGTCCGAGATACAAACCTTAAAAATGAATAATGGCCAAAATATCTGTACATTTGATAGCTGACTTAGTCTTGATGTTGATATATTTCTCGATGTTGATATATTTCTCGATGTTGATATATTTCTCGATGTTGATATATTTCTCGATGTTGATATATTTCTCGATGTTGATATATTTCATCGATGTTGATATATTTCTCGATGTTGATATATTTCTCGATGTTGATATATTTCTCGATGTTGATATATTTCTCGATGTTGATATATTTCTCGATGTTGATATATTTCTCGATGTTGATATATTTCTCGATGTTGATATATTTCTCGATGTTGATATATTTCTCGATGTTGATATATTTCTCGATGTTGATATATTTCTCGATGTTGATATATTTCTCGATGTTGATATATTTCTTGATGTAATATTCTGACAGCATCTTATGGATCCACTATGTCGTGCTGTAGAGACAGATCTCCGCCTCTCCATACATAACCATCTACAGTTGGATAGTCGTAATCCTTTTAAGGTCCCTCTACAAGATGTATCACACTTCATTAAGATGAGACCTATACGCTTCTTCAACAACTTCTTGGACATCAAAGGTAAAGGGATATAATCTTCCTGAGGTGCTATCATTTTAGTACAATTAATCAAATTATTTTCAAATTATGAACATAAGAATGAAAAATCATTTCTCTTGATTCTTATAAAGTATGGATGCCTTTACAGACGTTTTACCAAGAGGGTATACTGGCATTACGATGTATCATCTTGTTTTGTTTTAAAATTTTTACTAACAATGTCTTAATCAGAACAAAGTGAATTTAATTTCTAAAAGGAAATGAAAACTTTTAAAATGAGATATTTGAAAGGTACTTGTTTTCCATTCCTTTGGTAAAACAGGGATGTTTAATTTTAAAAAACATTGTCCTGTTAAAATCCTGTTTAAATTCTAAAAGCATGGGTGATAGATCTTTGAGATATATCGCCTGTGTTTTCCATTATTTTTCCAGCCATTTTGGACTGTTTCCTTTTTAATCTGAAACATTACTACAATATGTTTTTTCTGCTGATGTTTTGTAGCTTCTGTCACCCACTACCTGGACAAAACCTTCTACAACTTGACAACAGTGGCTCTTCATGACTGGAAAACCTACGCCGAGATGCGTAACCTTGCATCACAGAAGTATGGCTTGTCGATGACGGAGGCCCACCTGCCCACGCAAACACTGGAACAGGTCAGGCTGTCATTATATTCTTCATAAAATAACCAATGCTACCAGCTGTGCAAAAAGAATAGGCTTTGAGCTGACAATATAATGGAAAGGAAATTTGGGATTTTGTTTTATTTCTGAAGTAGGGTGATATGGCCACAGGTGATAATGGACCCCATGACCTGTGATAAAGGCCAAGCCATTAACTTTTATTCCCATGTATTAATGCGATATTAACTTTTCTGAAAAAGGATTTTGATAATGACTGGTCTGTAAACTGTCTAGGGCAATATATTTTCATTTGGTTATGTTAAGGACCTCACCGGAATAGGGTTCTTCACCAATGTGTCTTACACAATTTCAGTATGCATTGCTGTCACAATGGTTGTAACGTCATTGGGGAACTGTGCTATCAGGAGATGAGAACCTTCAGAATGATTTCATTTCAGTAATCTTTGATAAATGTCAAACCATCAAGTGTTAATAATGTAGGGCATTTTAAAGCGCTCTTAAACAAGGTATCAAAGCGCTGTTCATTATTACCCCTGCTCATCAGGCGCATAAATCATTCCTGAAACCATCTCAGCTCCCTGTGGAGTATACAGCTCAATTGCTGCCATTTCAGCGCATATGGGCTAATCAAACACAACAACCAACTCTGCCCTCACAGGTACCCATTTACTCCTGGTTGGAGAGAAGCAATTATGGTAAAGTGTCTTGCTCAAGGACACAAGCACCATGGTCGCGGCTGGGATTCGAACCCACATTCTGACGACTCAGCCATCAGAACACAAATCCGATGCACTAAACCGCTCGACCATGGCACTCCAAGTGTTTCTTTTGATTTTATATCTGCTGTCCATTAATCCATGTTACAGGGCCTGGATGTACTGGAGATTATGCGCAACATTCACATCTTTGTATCTAAGTATCTATACAACGTTAACAATCAGGTAAAGTTTAATATACATTACTGGTACCTTTAGGTGTGGCCTAATTGACTATTGCCATCTTATATTTGACTTGACCCCTCAACATTCACCATTGATCCTTGATGTGATTTCTCGTTTGATTAGCTTGTGCTTGGGGCTCAACCATGTGACTAACTCAGATTACCTCAGGGAAGCTACTTGAATGCACCCCACTATAAACGTGTGGTAAAATAGCTGTAAATGCATCCATCTTATATGAATTAAGAGATATGGGCTACTGCCTTACATCAAGTGTTATTATAGGTAGTGTACTTGTCTGTAAATCCATACTTTATAACACTCGAGGGACATGTACAGAAACCAACATTGTGAATGTTTCAACTTATTTCATTAACCCTAACCTTCCCAAATCCTCCAAAATCCTCTTTGCTAAAGTGAAGGATTTTGAAGGATTGAGGTTACATGCTACATGCTCTTTTGCTAAAGTGAAGGATTTTGGAGGATTGAGGTTATTAGGCATACTTGCCTTTCTATGGTACATGTACATCCATATTTGTTGTAGTGATTGCAAGGTCAGTGCTTGGGTCAGTGGACACTGTTTATTGATCCATGCATGCAGGGAGGGTCCCTGGCCATGTACATGTAATCACAGATTAGAAACACATGTGTGCATACATGTCATGTGCTTGCTTTACTACTGAAGGATTTTGGAGGATTCAAGTTATGTGTAAGCAAATGGGCCTAGGGAGTTAGGAAGGATTCAGGTTATGTGTAAGCAAATGGGCCTAGGGAGTTAGGAAGGATTCAGGTTATGTGTAAGCAAATGGGCCTAGGGAGTTAGGAAGGATTTAGGTTATGTGTGAGCAAATGGGCCTAGGGAGTTAGGAAGGATTCAGGTTATGTGTAAGCAAATGGGCCTAGGGAGTTAGGAAGGATTCAGGTTATGTGTAAGCAAATGGGCCTAGGGAGTTAGGGTTAAGGAGAAAATAATGAAAATGTATTCAGATTTGTTGTATTCGTTCTAATGTATAATTGATGATCCATTTCAGCTTTGAACATTTATTTACGTTTTCTAAGAAAAAGACAACATGTCAAACAGAATAACCTCAGGATATTTAAAACCAAGTAAGCATTTAGATAATGACCCTTGACACCTTAAATTGAAAATTCAAGATATATAATTTTTGGTACTTGACCCCTTCACATTTTCAATCAGTTTCCATTTAAAAAGTTTCCATTGTTCTTAATATAGTGCGCATGTTCAGAATTAAGTAAACAATAGTAAAAAGATTGGTAAGTCTGCTGCCACCAGCATCTCAAAAGTCTCCCATTGCAAGTTTGTCATGTTTCCATAATTCCAATTTCATCCCCTAGATCTTTGTGGAGCGCTCCAGCAATAACAAACACCTGAACACCATCAACATCCGGCATGTAGCCAACTCCATCCGCACCCACGGTACAGGCATCATGAACACCACCGTCAACTTCACCTATCAATTCCTGAGAAAGAAGTTCTTCATCTTCTCCCAGTTCATGTACGATGAACACATCAAGTCAAGGCTTATCAAGGTATGTCCACAAACCAATGTGACCCATCCCAATGTTACCCTTATCTGGGCTTGTACCAGTTCATGTACGATGAACACATCAAGTCAAGGCTTATCAAGGTATGTCCACAAACCAATGTCACCCATCCCAATGTTACCCTTATCTGGGTTTGTACCAGTTCATGTACGATGAACACATCAAGTCAAGGCTTATCAAGGTATATCCACAAACCAATGTGACCCATCCCAATGTTACCCTTATCTGGGTTTGTACCAGTTCATGTACGATGAACACATCAAGTCAAGGCTTATCAAGGTATGTCCACAAACCAATGTGACCCATCCCAATGTTACCCTTATCTGGGTTTGTACCAGTTCATGTACGATGAACACATCAAGTCAAGGCTTATCAAGGTATGTCCACAAACCAATGTGACCCATCCCAATGTTACCCTTATCTGGGTTTGTAGCAGTTCATGTACGATGAACACATCAATTCGAGGCTTATCAAGGTATATCCACAAACCAATGTGACCCATCCCAATGTTAACCTTATCTGGGTTTGTAGCAGTTCATGTACGATGAACACATCAAGTCGAGGCTTATCAAGGTATATCCACAAACCAATGTGACCCATCCCAATGTTACCCTTATCTGGGTTTGTAGCAGTTCATGTACGATGAACACATCAAGTCAAGGCTTATCAAGGTATATCCACAAACCAATGTGACCCATCCCAATGTTACCCTTATCTGGGTTTGTACCAGTTCATGTACGATGAACACATCAAGTCGAGGCTTATCAAGGTACATGTATATCCACAAACCAATGTGACCCATCCCAATGTTATCCTTATCTGGGTTTGTACTAGTTCATGTACGATGAACACATCAAGTCGAGGCTTATCAAGGTATATCCACAAACCAATGTGACCCATCCCAATGTTACCCTTATCTGGGTTTGTACCAGTTCATGTACGATGAACACATCAAGTAGAGGCTTATCAAGGTATATCCACAAACCAATGTGACCCATCCCAATGTTACACTTATCTGGGTTTGTACCAGTTCTTGTACGATGAACACATCAAGTCAAGGCTTATCAAGGTATGTCCACAAACCAATGTCACCCATCACAATGTTACCCCTATCTGGGTTTGTACCAGTTCATGTACGATGAACACATCAAGTCGAGGCTTATCAAGGTATGTCCACAAACCAATGTGACCCATCCCAATGTTACCCTTATCTGGGTTTGTACCAGTTCATGTACGATGAACACATCAAGTCAAGGCTTATCAAGGTATGTCCACAAACCAATGTGACCCATCCCAATGTTACCCTTATCTAGGTTTGTACCAGTTCTTGTACGATGAACACATCAAGTCAAGGCTTATCAAGGTATATCCACAAACCAATGTGACCCATCCCAATGTTACCCTTATCTGGGTTTGTAGCAGTTCATGTACGATGAACACATCAAGTCAAGGCTTATCAAGGTATGTCCACAAACCAATGTGACCCATCCCAATGTTACCCTTATCTGGGTTTGTACCAGTTCATGTACGATGAACACATCAAGTCGAGGCTTATCAAGGTATATCCACAAACCAATGTGACCCATCCCAATGTTATCCTTATCTGGGTTTGTACCAGTTCATGTACGATGAACACATCAAGTCCAGGCTTATCAAGGTATGTCCACAAACCAATGTGACCCATCCCAATGTTACCCTTATCTGGGTTTGTAGCAGTTCATGTACGATGAACACATCAAGTCGAGGCTTATCAAGGTATATCCACAAACCAATGTGACCCATCCCAATGTTACCCTTATCTGGGTTTGTAGCAGTTCATGTACGATGAACACATCAAGTCGAGGCTTATCAAGGTATATCCACAAACCAATGTGACCCATCCCAATGTTACCCTTATCTGGGTTTGTAGCAGTTCATGTACGATGAACACATCAAGTCAAGGCTTATCAAGGTATATCCACAAACCAATGTGACCCATCCCAATGTTACCCTTATCTGGGTTTGTAGCAGTTCATGTACGATGAACACATCAAGTCGAGGCTTATCAAGGTATATCCACAAACCAATGTGACCCATCCCAATGTTATCCTTATCTGCGTTTGTAGCAGTTCATGTACGATGAACACATCAAGTCGAGGCTTATCAAGGTATATCCACAAACCAATGTGACCCATCCCAATGTTATCCTTATCTGGGTTTGTACTAGTTCATGTACGATGAACACATCAAAGGCTTATCAAGGTATATCCACAAACCAATGTGACCCATCCCAATGTTACCCTTATCTGGGTTTGTACCAGTTCATGTACGATGAACACATCAAGTAGAGGCTTATCAAGGTATATCCACAAACCAATGTGACCCATCCCAATGTTACACTTCTCTGGGTTTGTACCAGTTCATGTACGATGAACACATCAAGTCAAGGCTTATCAAGGTATATCCACAAACCAATGTGACCCATCCCAATGTTACCCTTATCTGGGTTTGTACCAGTTCATGTACGATGAACACATCAAGTCAAGGCTTATCAAGGTATGTCCACAAACCAATGTGACCCATCCCAATGTTACCCTTATCTGGGTTTGTACCAGTTCATGTACGATGAACACATCAAGTCAAGGCTTATCAAGGTATATCCACAAACCAATGTGACCCATCCCAATGTTACCCTTATCTGGGTTTGTACCAGTTCATGTATGATGAACACATCAAGTAGAGGCTTATCAAGGTATATCCACAAACCAATGTGACCCATCCCATTGTTACACTTATCTGGGTTTGTACCAGTTCATGTACGATGAACACATCAAGTCAAGGCTTATCAAGGTATATCCACAAACCAATGTGACCCATCCCAATGTTACCCTTATCTGGGTTTGTACCAGTTCTTGTACGATGAACACATCAAGTCAAGGCTTATCAAGGTATATCCACAAACCAATGTGACCCATCCCAATGTTACCCTTATCTAGGTTTGTACCAGTTCATGTGCAATGAACACATCAAGTCAAGGCTTATCAAGGTATTAACATGTAAATGAGTTGAGCACTATTCATATACATGTAAGATTAAATTTTGCATTTGAGTTTTGTCCACTTTCCTGTGATTTTTAGGACCTGCGTTTCTTCAAGGAGAATAAAGTTGAAATTCACCAGATGTACCCCTTTGAGAGGGCTGATAAATTCAACAAAGGGATCCGTAAGCTGGGTCTGACACCAGATGGGGACAGCTACCTCGACCAGTTCCGCAATCTCATCTGCCAAATAGGTGAGGAGAATATTCTATGAGTATATTACTTTCTTTGAATCACGATAAACATTAAACAACCAACCTGTGAAAGTTTCAAACAATTTTTTAAATTCCAAAATGATCTTGATACAAAGCATTTATATTGTAACTAATTAGTTTCCTTTGTCTTTACATTTACAACAGGGAATGCAATGGGCTATATCAGGATGGTCAGGTCTGGTGGTCTGCGATGCTGTAGTAATGCAATCAGGTATAAACAAAATATACCAAAAGAAAAACTTGCCAGTATCCATTTTGTTTGGTTCCCTGACTGCCATTCACATATCACAGTTTAAAAGGCACCAGTCAATTTTGGAAACAAAGATTGCGGCCTCTTGAAAAAATTTCAGTTGGTGAAAACAGATAAGAAGATCGTTTGTAAAAGGCAATGAGTAGCTTAATAGGAGCACTGGGCTTTATATTGCAAGAGCAGAGACTGGAAATCCAGAGTGGCCTACATGATCACTGTGACTGGAGTAACCGTTTACTGTTCAGTAAGCTGTAGCCCTTGTCCTAACCTTGGGACTAGGGAATTTGAAAATGATGCATCCACCTTGGCAACAGGTATTACCAGAAGTCTATAATAACCTACATTAAGAGTACCAGCCATGTTATAACCTAGGGCATATAGCATTGTACTCCAAGAACAGTGGATCTCGACCATTTATGATGTTGTATTTCACAAATTGATGCACAAATTCTCAAAGAAACGGTGCATCCCAGGTGACTTTCTGGCGTGTCCAATAACTATATTTTACATGCGCATTTAATGTGTACTGCACTGTAAATTCTCCAATAAAGTGCATCCAGTATGCCTCTCGTTTAGTTTTGGAATTAGGAAGTCACATCAAGAGCTTCTCCCATAATGCTTGCAAGCAGGGTAGTTAATCTCGAATCCATGGTCATTGTGTGTACTTGTATGCATTTGTAGTACAATAATATGGACTAGGTTATCACCGGCTGTCATGCTAGTAATAGACTTCTGGTATTACCAACTATAACATTAGCATTACATCCTAGTATTTTTGTTTAAGATTTTAGTTAGATTTGAGTTGTTAATTTTTGACAATATCCACTAAAAGTCTTTTTGGGGGTTTAAGTAAGACTAATTGCGGTGACACCATGTGAAATTCTCAATTGAGTAGTAAATAGTTCTGATAAAGAACTGGAGGTACAACTCGATGTTTCGAACAGTATGCTCTGATCGTCCTTTTGGGGTTTGTTTTCTTATAGTTAAATGTTTGTGTCTGATTTTTATGTTTAGGTTTGTACCTGATCTGGAAGACATTATCCAGTTTGAGGAGCTAGTATCAGAGGAACATCTCTCAGAAGAAGCAAGAGTCGCTGCTAGGTAAGAATTGATGTAATGGAAAATATGTGTCCAACTTGAATAGTAGCACAAGTTGTCAAATGTTATGTGTATGTTGGTCCAATATCTGTTGAGGTCACTCTTGAAATTGTTCAATTATTTGGCATAAAGTGTGCAGGGAGGCTTTTTCAATCATTTACTTCTCTTTATTAAAATTAATTCTTGTTATCATAAAAATAGAATATATTTTGTTAATAATTGGTAATTTCTTTTTTTTAGCACAGTAAACTTGTTTATTTTAAAAGTCATAAAAATGTGAGGCCTTTCATTATAAGGAAATCACATCTGAGAATTGTATGCTGAAAAACAGTGATACTTGGCAAAGCAAAGACCTTTCATTATTAAAGTAAAGAAATTATGTAGAAGTAATTATGTGATTAAGACACTGCATTTTGCACAGTTAAAACCCAAAATCTTGTGTGTCTTATAATCATTTGTAATCATAATAATATCATTTGTTTTGACTGTTATGGTATTCTTTGCATGTTTTTTTTTTTTAATTGATTATAAATTTGATAAATTTATGTTATTGTCTAAAGCAATCTTGACAGTGTGATTGGGAATCTGACGAAGAATTTTGCAGAAGGAACAGAGTATTTCAAGGTAGGATCATTTACAATCTTAATGACATTTTGTGTGTGGTTATGTCATTGTTTTTATCTTGAGGTAAACATACATGTACATACATTGGACCATAGATGTGTATCTTTTTAACTATTTGAAAGGAATAACCAGGATTAATGATTGATTTTCACTTCCCCAGATGTTGGTTGATGTATTCTCTCCTGAATTCCGTAGCTCCAAAAACATGCACTTACGTCATTTCTTTATGATCCTGCCACCTCTAGTAAGTAATACTCATGACTTGTTTATAAATTCAGTTGTCTTTTATCAAAGTAGTTGCTTAAAGCCATTGGTAATCTCAAAAATCATAAATGAACAGTTTTACATGAAACTCACTTGGTGTAAAGTTGATGGTGGTATCAAACATCCCTTGGAATATTCCTAGCCCAGGTGCTATTGTTTTCATAAAATTAATGAAATAAGTTTCAAAAGTGTTTCAGTCATCCGAGGACAGAAATATCTGAATTTGAATAATTGACTCATTAACGGTATAATAATTCAAGCTGAAACTTTCACAGGTTGTTTTATTCTTATATGTATGAAGTATGAATACATGTACACACATTCTATCAAAGTTTATAATAGTTTTAAATAATATCTTTCTATGTTCAACTTAATCACTTTTGAAGTTACTTTTTTTGTATGAGAGAATAAAAATAAATATTGAATTGAATATATTTTTGCATATTTTCAGTTTAACCCTCCTACTACTACAAGCGTCAAAATCAGTCAAAATTTTGATATACTTCCCAAGGCATATCTAGTGCACTTAAAAGTCAAACACTGTCAAACCTTACGTGTAGTAAGTACATTTACAGGTCAAAATGAGTCGACCGTTAAGCATTGTCTGGTATTGTTCAGGGTGGTCAAAATGACAGCAAAAACCAGTCAAAAATGCCCCTGTGTACACATTTGGGTCAACAGTCAAAACAGGCAGTTGACTGGTTTTGACCTCTGTAGCAACTTGCCACTAAAGTGTAGCAATAGTAGGAGGGTTAACACGATAGCAATCATACAGTCTAAATTCAATCCATAAATCACGGTATTAATTTCCTAATCTTACAGATGAATGTGAAGGTAATAATGTATCATGTGAAGACCCTTATATTTCAACTTCATTATGTTATAGTCATCTTTGTCAGATACCCAGAATACAAGGCTTTGTTCAATGTACTCAGTGAATAAAAGGCACCTGTCTATTTTGCTGCAAGCCTCAATTTGGTAGTGTGAAATTACATCGCTGCATTGTGCAGATCTTTAGTCACAACCTTTGTCATTAATTTTGCTCGCCCCCCTTCTAAATCCCTGTAGACATTGAACTTTGTTGAGCATGCCATCAACTGCAAGGACAAACTGAGCAAGAAGAACAAGGTTGGAGCAGCGTTTACTGATGATGGATTTGCAATGGGTGTGTATAGAAAATGCGACACATGACATCACAAATATACTTAAAGAGCGCCCTCTACTGATTAGTGGCAGGCAAAGAAATAGCGTATCAATGGAATGATAATAATGTACCATTCTGATACAGTGCATTTCATGACAAAAGGAAATCCAATTGCACCCTGGGTACCAGGCATAATTTAGTCATTGTGGGAACTTTCTCAAATCCCTGGGGAAGTCATTGTAAAATGTTGTATTTTGAAAAATGAGTATTGTAATTTTAAGTAGAGTATGTATACCTCGGATCTCATTCATAGTCAATTTCTACTAAATTTGATGTAATCTGGATGTCCAAGTACATATTGTATTGATAAATCCTGTCATGAAATTCAAGAGAGGGCGTTCCAACTGTACAAGGATGAGATATACATAGCTGGAATAATCTTTTGAAAATGATATATCCTTTAATTGTTTGGATTGTATTTAAAATATTGACTCTATTAACTCCATTTACATATCTGTTTTTTTTTCTATGCTGTGTGATTTGCAACATAAAGACCTTTATCATGGTACAGCCATCTTGTTTTTTTCTTCTATACAAATCCACATGACCAAACCGAGGCTGGAAGGGAAAATAGTCTGGCTCCTTTTATGTATTGAGAATTAACACCATAATCACTATTGCATATACAGGCAGTCAAACAAAGATGGTAGCATGATTAAGGTTTGTTCCATATGCAATATGATGGATGGCCTATCCTTTAAATTAACATAAAAGTAAGAATTATTAGACTTTTTTGAAGGAAGAGACTGACCAAAGCCATTACCAAATATAGGCATATAAGAAAAGGTGGAGAGAAACAAGTGGATTAATCCTTAATATTTACTTTCATTACAGGAGTGGCATACATTCTGAAATTGCTGGACCAATACCAAGAGTTTGATTCACTTCACTGGTTCCACTCCGTCAGGTTCAAGTACCAGAAAGAGAAGGTAAATAGAAGGTGACAGACCTAGACAATGTTAAAATGGTAATCATTTTGCTTTAAAAAATCGGTTCAGGAGGGAGATTTATTCTTTTTCTCTTGTTAAATCCTTATTCTCTTTTCCCATTACATAACAATTCAATCTGGTTTAGGTAAAAAGCAATAAAAAGACCACATCACAGTTTATTTTGTAAAGCTTAACAACTTTACAAACTTTCAGTAGCACATTTGATTGAAGGAAGACAACACTGTGCTGCTGGAAAATGTCATTCTCTGTACTGAAATCTATTCTTTTGAAAATGTCTCACCCCCCTGACGTCATAAATGTGAGAGATGCAATTGATTTTTGTTTTGGTCACTACGTAGGAAGGTGTGAAGAAACAGCAGACAGGTGATGAGAAACTCCAGCAGACAGTTAGCCTGACCATCAAGAGACTGGATACATACCAGAGGGTAAGAATCAATGTGATTAAAATCATGGCGTCCATAAGTCAATAATTAAGTGTGTAGCTGTCTGTATTTAAAATGTTGTTGGATCAAATCCTTCTGCCTTCATGTAATCCACCATTCTGTGTTTTATGAATATCCAGTAGTTTGATCTGCTATACTAGTTACTGCAGTCTAAGTATGTAATATAGACCTTTCCCTCATTCTGTGTTTTATGAATATCCAGTAGTTTGATCTGCTATACTAGTTACTGCAGTCTAAGTATGTAATATAGACCTTTCCCTCATTCTGTGTTTTATGAATATCCAGGAGTTTGATCTGCTATACTAGTTACTACAGTCTAAGTATGTAATATAGACCTTTCCCTCATTCTGTGTTTTATGAATATCCAGGAGTTTGATCTGCTATACTAGTTACTACAGTCTAAGTATGTAATATAGACCTTTCCCTCATTCTGTGTTTTATGAATATCCAGGAGTTTGATCTGTTATACTAGTTACTACAGTCTAAGTATGTAATATAGACCTTTCCCTCATTCTGTGTTTTATGAATATCCAGGAGTTTGATCTGCTATACTAGTTACTACAGTCTAAGTATGTAATATAGACCTTTCCCTCATTCTGTGTTTTATGAATATCCAGGAGTTTGATCTGCTATACTAGTTACTGCAGTCTAAGTATGTAATATAGACCTTTCCCTCATTCTGTGTTTTATGAATATCCAGTAGTTTGATCTGCTATACTAGTTACTGCAGTCTAAGTATGTAATATAGACCTTTCCCTCATTCTGTGTTTTATGAATATCCAGTAGTTTGATCTGCTATACTAGTTACTACAGTCTAAGTATGTAATATAGACCTTTCCCTCATTCTGTGTTTTATGAATATCCAGGAGTTTGATCTGTTATACTAGTTACTACAGTCTAAGTATGTAATATAGACCTTTCCCTCATTCTGTGTTTTATCTGCTATACTAGTTACTAGTCTAAGTATGTAGTATAGACCTTTCCCTCATTCTGTGTTTTATGAATATCCAGGAGTTTGATCTGTTATACTAGTTACTACAGTCTAAGTATGTAATATAGACCTTTCCCTCATTCTGTGTTTTATGAATATCCAGGAGTTTGATCTGTTATACTAGTTACTGTTATACTAGTTACTTTGAAGTCTGTCTAAGTATGTAATATAGACCTTTCCCTCATTCTGTGTTTTATCTGCTATACTAGTTACTAGTCTAAGTATGTAGTATAGACCTTTCCCTCATTCTGTGTTTTATGAATATCCAGGAGTTTGATCTGTTATACTAGTTACTACAGTCTAAGTATGTAATATAGACCTTTCCCTCATTCTGTGTTTTATCTGCTATACTAGTTACTAGTCTAAGTATGTAGTATAGACCTTTCCCTCATTCTGTGTTTTATGAATATCCAGGAGTTTGATCTGCTATACTACAGTTTGAGCAGTGCGCGAATCTTCTTCCGTGCTGACAAGACGGCCGCAGAGGAACAAGAGGAGAAAGGCAAAGAAGGTAAGAACTCAGTGGTCAGCCATCTGTTCTGGTGATTTAATGGATTATCATGGCCAAGCGGTCTAGTACATCAGACTCAAGTTTTGTTGTCAGAATGTGCTTTTGAATCCCAGCCTGGCTGGTCATGGTGCTTGTGTCCTTGAGCAAGACACTTAACAATAATTGCTGTGTCCTTCAGATGGGATGTTAAGCTGTGGGTCCTGGGTACTAGATTAATAAAGTTATGCATGTAAAAGAACCCAAAACACTTATCATGGAAGAGTAGGGGTTTATCCTGGTGTTTCTGGTTCACATAGTAAGCACTCTTGGTTACAGGTTTCCAAGCTACAGTGTGCTTCTGAGGTATCCTTGTTTCATTACCAGAAATCTACAATAATAAAAAATAATGAAATGAAATGCTTAGATTTGATTTGGGTAACTAAAAGCATTTATTGTTTAATATCTGTTCTGGCGATTTAACAAGATGACGTGTTCATGAAATGATTTTGTTTTGTGTTACAGAAACTACTGCCGATCAAGGAGGGGAATCCACACAGCAGGCACTGCCTGAACCGCCAAACACTCAAGGTAGGTTGCAAGAGCTACAAATGCAAAAATGTTTATTTATAAATAACAACTTACTTGGTGATCGCTGATGATGATATCAATCTTCCCTAGAAATAATTTAGTCTGAGGTGTTTTCACCCTTTAAGAAAAGTTAATCATTTCCAGTTTGGATTTAGTAAAGTACTCAGCTTTAGAATGATACATAAAAACTGAATAAATTGTCACTATTTTCTTGTTTACGACACAATGTAATTAGCTGAAACTTTCACAGGTTGGTTGTTTAATGTATTATGAAAGAGTAAACGTACTCATAAAAGCAGTTTTGCTAACATTACCAATGCTATACCTTCCCTTGAATGCGATGGACCAACAATTAGCTGTACCTTCCCTTGAATGACCAACAATTAGCTGTACCTTCCCTTGAATGCGATGGACCAACGATTAGCTGTACCTTCCCTTGAATGACCAACAATTAGCTGTACCTTCCCTTGAATGCGATGGACAAACGATTAGCTGTACCTTCCCTTGAATGACCAACAATTAGCTGTACCTTCCCTTGAATGACCAACAATTAGCTGTACCTTCCCTTGAATGCGATGGACCAACGATTAGCTGTACCTTCCCTTGAATGACCAACAATTAGCTGTACCTTCCCTTGAATGCGATGGACCAACGATTAGCTGTACCTTCCCTTGAATGACCAACAATTAGCTGTACCTTCCCTTGAATGACCAACAATTAGCTGTACCTTCCCTTGAATGCGATGGACCAACGATTAGCTGTACCTTCCCTTGAATGACCAACAATTAGCTGTACCTTCCCTTGAATGACCAACAATTAGCTGTACCTTCCCTTGAATGCGATGGACCAACGATTAGCTGTACCTTCCCTTGAATGACCAACAATTAGCTGTACCTTCCCTTGAATGCGATGGACCAACGATTAGCTGTACCTTCCCTTGAATGACCAACAATTAGCTGTACCTTCCCTTGAATGACCAACAATTAGCTGTACCTTCCCTTGAATGCGATGGACCAACGATTAGCTGTACCTTCCCTTGAATGACCAACAATTAGCTGTACCTTCCCTTGAATGCGATGGACCAACGATTAGCTGTACCTTCCCTTGAATGCGATGGACCAACGATTAGCTGTACCTTCCCTTGAATGACCAACAATTAGCTGTACCTTCCCTTGAATGCGATGGACCAACGATAAGCTGTACCTTCCCTTGAATGACCAACCATTAGCTGTACCTTCCCTTGAATGCGATGGACCAACGATTAGCTGTACCTTCCTTGAATATGGACCAACTCTTAGCTGTACCTTCCCTTGAATGACCAACAATTAGCTGTACCTTCCCTTGAATGCGATGGACCAACGATTAGCTGTACCTTCCCTTGAATGACCAACAATTAGCTGTACCTTCCCTTGAATGCGATTGACCAACAATTAGCTGTACCTTCCCTTGAATGACCAACAATTAGCTGTACCTTCCCTTGAATGACCAACAATTAGCTGTACCTTCCCTTGAATGCGATGGACCAACGATTAGCTGTACCTTCCCTTGAATGACCAACAATTAGCTGTACCTTCCCTTGAATGCGATGGACCAACGATTAGCTGTACCTTCCCTTGAATGACCAACAATTAGCTGTACCTTCCCTTGAATGCGATGGACCAACGATTAGCTGTACCTTCCCTTGAATGACCAACAATTAGCTGTACCTTCCCTTGAATGCGATTGACCAACAATTAGCTGTACCTTCCCTTGAATGACCAACAATTAGCTGTACCTTCCCTTGAATGACCAACAATTAGCTGTACCTTCCCTTGAATGCGATTGACCAACAATTAGCTGTACCTTCCCTTGAATGACCAACAATTAGCTGTACCTTCCCTTGAATGCGATGGACCAACGATTAGCTGTACCTTCCCTTGAATGACCAACAATTAGCTGTACCTTCCCTTGAATGCGATGGACCAACAATTAGCGGTACCTTCCTTGAATGACCAACAATGCTGTATGGACCAACGATTAGCTGTACCTTCCCTTGAATGACCAACAATTAGCTGTACCTTCCCTTGAATGACCAACAATTAGCTGTACCTTCCCTTGAATGCGATGGACCAACGATTAGCTGTACCTTCCCTTGAATGACCAACAATTAGCTGTACCTTCCCTTGAATGACCAACAATTAGCTGTACCTTCCCTTGAATGCGATGGACCAACGATTAGCTGTACCTTCCCTTGAATGACCAACAATTAGCTGTACCTTCCCTTGAATGACCAACAATTAGCTGTACCTTCCCTTGAATGCGATGGACCAACGATTAGCTGTACCTTCCCTTGAATGACCAACAATTAGCTGTACCTTCCCTTGAATGACCAACAATTAGCTGTACCTTCCCTTGAATGACCAACAATTAGCTGTACCTTCCCTTGAATGACCAACAATTAGCTGTACCTTCCCTTGAATGACCAACAATTAGCTGTACCTTCCCTTGAATGACCAACAATTAGCTGTACCTTCCCTTGTATGACCAACAATTAGCTGTACCTTCCCTTGAATGACCAACAATTAGCTGTACCTTTCCTTGAATGACCAACAATTAGCTGTACCTTCCCTTAATAAATAATAAAATAAAAGGCATTTATATAGCGCCTTATCAAAAATGGCCAAAGCGCTTTACAAAACTTACGCTACCGACTTAAAGTAAAATACAATCTTACACAACTACAATACCCTACAATCTTACAAATACA
The DNA here is from genome assembly GCA_029582265.1 of Zoroaster sp. YZ-2022. Classification (NCBI taxonomy): domain Eukaryota; kingdom Metazoa; phylum Echinodermata; class Asteroidea; order Forcipulatida; family Zoroasteridae; genus Zoroaster; species Zoroaster sp. YZ-2022. The sequence goes on from CM055820.1 coordinate 36,612,526, forward strand.
ACAAACAAAACAAAGAAAAAAAAACCACCAAAACAAAGCACGAAGCAATCGTAAGGCGGGGAACCTACATTTTTGGAAACAGATGAAATTTGAGGGCCTTCTTAAAACTTTGAGTCGTGGTACATTGGGACGAACAGAGGCAGGTAGAGAGTTCCAGAGGCGGGGAGCGGCTGCATAGAAACCCTTATCTCCAACAGTACGCTTGGTTCGGGGAATGTTGAGAAGAAGTGTATCGTCACCTGACCTTAAATTGGATCTACTCGGGATGTACTGAGTGAGAAATTCGGCCAGATAAGATGGAAGTAGTCCATGGAAACTTTTAAAGGTGAATAACATAAGTTTAAAGATTACCCGAGCGTCAACTGGTAACCAGTGGAGCTCTCTAAGGAGTGGTGCAGATGGTTCTCTTCTATCAGATCTAAAGACAATTCTAGCTGCCCTGTTTTGCAAAGTTTGTAACTTTTTACGATCTTTTGCTGATATGCCATAGAGTAAAGAATTTGCATAATCTAAGCGAGATAAAATCAGTGACCGGACGAGGTGATGGCAGCTGTCAACGGTAATATAGCGACGTATTCTGTAAATATTTCGGAGGTGGAAATTGACTGTTTTGATGGTTGATTTTACGTGCTCAGTCATTGACATTGTCCTGTCGAACACAACACCAAGATTCTTTATTGTCAAAGAAGGTAGGATGACACTGTCACCGATGTTGATAGAAATGTCCTTGATCAATTTGCAATTGTGAGTTGAGGATGAAATAAAGAACTCCGTCTTTTCATTGTTAAGTTTCAATTTATTTCTGGTCATCCAGTCACTGATTTCATGTATACACGACGTCAGTTTTGCAACAGTCCTTTCAGCATCTCCATCAATCTTTGGATTAAATGACAGGTACAGTTGGACGTCGTCCGCGTACATATGATACATGATGTTATGTCTCCGGATAATGCCACCAATTTCACCTATATACATTGTAAAAAATAGTGGCCCAACAACTGAGCCTTGTGGGATTCCAAACGGAGTGCATGAGGTCAGATTCAGTGTCCCCACACAAACCCGAAACGACTGCCCGCAGGTAAGAACGAATCCAGTTGAGAGCCTCGCCGCATATACCAAAGGTGGAACTAAGCCGATTTGACAGGATAACATGATCGACCGTGTCAAACGCAGCGGTGAGATCTAATAACACGACCGCAACAGCTCTGTTATCATCCATGGCTCTCAAAAGATCAGCTCTCACCCGCAAAAGGGCCGTCTCAGTGCTGTGTAGTTCACGATACGCAGATTGAAGACGCTCCTGGAGATCATGGGATTTAAGATGATCTTTTATCTGGGCACAGACAATTTTCTCCATGATCTGGACACATAGTTGATGTTAGAGACAGGACGGTAATTTTTAAGCATCTGTTTGTCCAGGGTGGGTTTTTTTAGAATGGGAATCACAACCGCCTCACGGAGCTTTGTTGGAAAAAAGCCACTGCTGAAAGACTCATTAATAATATGAGTAAGTGGTTTAGCAACCACACTAACATTCTCTTTTAGCAACCACATGGGCATAGTGTCCAAAATACACGATTTAGATGGTGTAGACATGATAGTTTTGGTCACATTTTCCACAGTTACATTACGAAAAACAGAGAAAGCAATACCAGACAAATGACTACTGCAACGTTCTATACTTTGATCATGCTCATGATCGGAAACAGATTTTTCATCAAGGTTTTGGCGAATCTTAATGACCTTGTCGTTAAAAACGCTATGTAACAGGTTGCACATCACTGTAACAGAACTACAATCAGGCATTTGTCTCACATTATTGTTTAGCAATTTGTTCAAAATTTCATACATATTCTTGCTACTAGAACCGTCAAGTTTATCTCTGTAATAGTTTTCTTTGGCACAATTTATAAGTCTATTTGTAACCCTTGTTTGTTCAACATAAGAATCAAGATCTTCCTTGCTTTTACTCTTGCATCATTTCCTTTCACGTCTTCTTCGTTCTCGTCTAGCATCATTGAAATCATTGAACCACTGAGATCAAGATCGCGGTCTGACTTCACGCACACGCTGCCGAGAAGGTGCATGAGAATTCAACACCCCTAGGATTATTGAGTCAAATTGCTCAATCATCTCGTCAACGATGGACCAACAATTAGCTGTACCTTCCCTTGAATGACCAACAATTAGCTGTACCTTCCCTTGAATGACCAACAATTAGCTGTACCTTCCCTTGAATGACCAACAATTAGCTGTACCTTCCCTTGAATGCGATGGACCAACGATTAGCTGTACCTTCCCTTGAATGCGATGGACCAACGATTAGCTGTACCTTCCCTTTAATACGCACCATTGATTAGCTGAGTACTTAAAAACTACTGCGCATGCACAGAACAGATAGTAAGAGAAGTTTTATCATTCTTCTTGTTTTCAGCGGCCATACAAGCAGCACCAAAGGCATCACTACCAGCCATCATGCCGAGCTAATTGAACCAGAGTCAAAGAGCTTATTTGATACTTACCCAAAGAGGTGGATACCCAAAGTGGGCATAGAAAGGATACAAGTTGAAAATTGCTGAGTGTATATGGTTACCAGGATTAGAACCAGGATTAGTTATGGTATCTGAAACTAACTTCTAAAACAATATGTTGCTGTCCTTATTACCTTATTCCCAAAAAGCCATCATGCACCCCATGTAACCTAACCCATATAGATCATGGTTGAATATTATTATTTTACAATTTCTCAATTATTTCTTCAATTATTTTACAATTTCTCAACTTCAGTTCAAACAAATTTTAATGGAATTGTAATTGCTTGACAATGGAATTGCTTGACATTATTGGTCAGTCTGTAATTGATAGGCTCACAATATATTTGTGTCCTTGTTTATGGATTAAGTAGTAAATAATAATGCTTTGATGTATAATTTCAAAGGAAAATGAAGATGTTTTCAGCGGCCATACAAGCAGCACCAAAGGCATCACTACCAGCCATCATGCCGAGCTAATTGAACCAGAGTCAAAGAGCTTATTTGATACTTACCCAAAGAGGTGGATACCCAAAGTGGGCATAGAAAGGATACAAGTTGAAAATTGCTGAGTGTATATGGTTACCAGGATTAGAACCAGGATTAGTTATGGTATCTGAAACTAACTTCTAAAACAATATGTTGCTGTCCTTATTACCTTATTCCCAAAAAGCCATCATGCACCCCATGTAACCTAACCCATATAGATCATGGTTGAATATTATTATTTTACAATTTCTCAATTATTTCTTCAATTATTTTACAATTTCTCAACTTCAGTTCAAACAAATTTTAATGGAATTGTAATTGCTTGACAATGGAATTGCTTGACATTATTGGTCAGTCTGTAATTGATAGGCTCACAATATATTTGTGTCCTTGTTTATGGATTAAGTAGTAAATAATAATGCTTTGATGTATAATTTCAAAGGAAAATGAAGATGTGAAAATTTGCTACCTCAACAAGTCTCCAATAGATTGGTGAGGTGGAATAAATTATTGGAACATTTTCAGGGAAAATCCAAAATTGTTGTAGATGACAGAGGACTATAAGACTGACCAGAATATTCACTTTGTAATAAATAAAGATGTATATTAAGCATGAGTATAGAGATATATATAACCATATATGATTAATCTGGATAAGCCTTGACCAAGGCGCATCAGATGGTTTGGTCGCATAATTTTGCCCCACTTAGCTATCCGAAAACCCTGTTGCAGCCATTGCACACACAGTGTATGAATCTATATGTATACACACTGTATGTACATGTACATATTATGTACAATGTATATACATTGAACATACAGACAGTGACCATTCGGGTGATGTGCCTTGATCCTTCTGTAATACAAGGCGTAGCTCATTATGCCAAATTTAAAAATGAAAGACGTATTCTCATTGGTTGTTGGTAGGTCCAGCAATTGCTTCGCTGTCATGTCATTCATGTGCACACATTGTGTGCATACATTGTGTGCATGCATTGTGTGTGGGATCATCGTTTAAAAGGAATTGCCCACAAATCAACAAGTCTTGCATGCGGTATATGAATTTTCATTGGATTTCCAGTGGGAAAATAAAGAAACACATATTTCAAATGTGAACGAAGTCGCAAAGCACAACCGTATCCATGACAGTTTATATTAATCTCGCTGTATACAGTGTAATGTACATACACATATGTATATGTACTTGTATATTTAGGTGTGTACGTATGGACCCTATCCATCCAGGTACAGTGCACAGTGTGTGCTGAATTTCTTGGGCCAGAAATCAGTACAGGATGGGGGTATCGTTGTAAGTCCACACTACCACAACAGCCTTGGTCAACACTAGGTCTGGATTAGTGGTCACGTTTTAAAACCACTAGACACTTTTGGTAATCTCAAAAACATAAGTTGATCACAACTTAATTTGTGTGAAGTTGATGATGGTTTCAAAAATCCCTTGAAATCTTTCTGTCTTGGGTGCTGTCATTTTAGTAAAATTATTACAAAAATTCCTAAATGAATTTCCAACTTCATAAGACATACATTACAAGTTACACAAAATGTGAATGCTTTTTCACTATATTGTTAAAGACACAATGAAATAAGTTGACAATTTCCCAGGTTGGTGTCTGTAAATATCTCTTGATTCTTATAAAGTATTGATGCATTTACCTGCATTTTACTTTAAGTGCATGATGCCTTTAATATAAGATCTTCTGTGAGTCAAAGTAAAGGATAATTAAAGAATCTGAAACTCTCACAGGTTGGTTTCTGTACAATCTCTTGATTTTGATAAAGTATAGATTCATTTACAGACGATTTACCAAAAGTGTATACTGGTGTTAATACTGAATGGTTAGAATTTTGGAGCAATAGAAAGGACTTTTGCTTTTTAGTCTAAGAACCAAAAGGTGAGAAATCTTAAAGATGTATATAGCATGGCAATCCTTACTTTACTATCACTTTCTGTTAACAATCTGGTCATTTTCTAGAAAATAAGATAATTCATTTCACACACAAAATTTAAATTTCACTCAACCGGAATTTTATGTCATACTTTTTTATTCTTTTTTTTATTCATTTATTTTGGTAAACATTCAAATTTATAAATTGTAATATATAACATATATGTATTTGGGGAAAAAAGTATATTTAAAATGATTTATAAAGACAGCGCAGTGTTTCCCATAGGTTCATACCCAGGATATACCTTTGCTGTTGGGATATATACACACTCTATTCAATGCAAATGATGCATTTACATAACATAAGTTATAATGACATTACAAATTCACTAGTTTACAGTGTTTATGAAAAGATGCATGCTGCATGAAAACTGCATGTGAAGAGAGGTTTTTCATGGGATTTTGTTTTTTACTTGTTTAATTGAAAAATTGAAATCAAATATTCAGATGAAATTATTTCAGCATAGAGGGAAGGTGCAACTTTGGTAATTACCTGATTATCAAATGAACAAAAATTATTATCTTAAAAACTTACTTCAGAGTTTAAAATTGGTACATGAATCAATCATCCTAACAGATTATTCAATCTGAAGTGCTTTCATCTTGGAGAAAACGGCAATTGTTTTGTTGAAATAACAAAAAACTTTTTGAAACATGTAAGTCCAAACTAGAGCATCTGTTGATAGTTTAAGATTAGTTTTATGAAATTGAAAATTAGTGGAAATGCATACATTTACCAAATACCACTTGTATCTTTCCTTTAAACACACATAATAGAAACATTTTTGTGTCATGGGCAACATGTTTGGAAGGTATCGGCACTGCATTGGCCCATATACATTTTTTTAATATTTAAATTAAAACAAATTATAATAATTCCTGGTCCAAAAAAGTAAACACCGACTAGTATTTTAAAAACCATATTTTGACATATTATGATACACAACTTTGTTCAGTTATCTTTGAGTTTTGCCAAATCAATGGCAAGAACAATATGTAATTATATGTCGCTTGATAAATAACGCTTCGACATTTTTCTATAGCTGGTTAGAAAATATACTTTTAGATTACATTTTAGCCAAATAATTGGACATAAATACGTAAGCCTGCCAGATTTTGTTTAGGAATAATCAAAGGCAGTTATAAGAAGCAGCTCTTAACAAATTAGCCTTTATTATGTTAACAAATGAATGTAGACTTTTGAACTGATATTGTTACTTTATTATGGCCCATTACCATGGTTACTGTGTGAATATTTAATTGATTATCCATCATTCCTTCCCACAGGATCGGTAGCCAGCGACCTGATTTTCTTAGCTTTTGTTAAACATGTCCATTATACATAAAGCGTAATAAGTTTATATCAAAATTGTTTTTTATAATTAAATATTGACAAACTTGAGACATTATGAATGAATTACATATTGGTATTCAGAATAAATATATTTTAATTCCACTTAAAAACAAAAACCATTATTTCCAATGTACATCTTTTTGTTTACTAGTATAGAAGTGCAAATGTTTATCTCATCGGAAATGGGAGATACGTGACGAAGGGTACGAAATCCCTCATCATGTACCCTATCTCTCTGCTATCATTGGTTACATTGCAATTGTCCTTGTAATAAAAAACGAATTTTTCTTTTAAGTCAGTCACAAAATAATTGACTGGAAAATGGTTCCAAGTAATAATCCATTATACACTATTGAATGATTTCCAAAAACATATTGACCACAGTTTGACATATAACTCGGTTCAAAGTTCATGATGGTATCATAATTTTAGAAAGATATTGACTGTAATGGCAATTCTCCTCCTCCCCCCCCCAAAAAAAAAAAATTTTTTTTTTAAATAAAATAATTATTATTATTATCGCCCCTCTCAGAGCACAGGTTATTATATATTATATTTTTTGGGTTTATTTTATGTTCTATTACAGACGCCCCCATTAGCCTATTTGGGCCCATTTTGTCTCGTGCCCATGCGACCCCCGACAGTGTAAAGCACGAAATTTAATTGAAACAAACCACTTTTTGTAGTATTTAAAACAAATAATTATATACAATTAGTATTCAAATTAAAAACATACGTAGAAACACTATTGTCCAAGGGTAAATTAGGTGTCAGTTAGGAGGTGGCACAAGAACCAAGAAATCGCCGCAACTATTGGACCAACAAAATACAGTTGGTCAAATACAACACTACAACATTACATTGGTCAATGCAACACTACAGTTGGGCCTGTCCAAACTGTTGGGACCGATACTTTAGTTGGGGCATGACACTGCCTTTGGTCATCCATAATTCTAAAATTAAACAAAAGAAGTAAAGTTTGATTGGAATATCACCGACAATGAAGGACTTGAGATTACACTTTCCACCGGAGTAATTAGTCACAGTTGAGAGATCTTGAACTGAAAAGAGTCTTCTCCCATAAAGGCGCCTACGCCCTGCACGCCTCAATACATTTCCCCTCTTAGGAGAGTTGCCCGGCGCAAAAAATATCGATAAAAATATCGATATCGCCCAAGCCTAGTAGTTATAAGTCGTTTATAAGCTGTGGTTTCGGGTGGTATCCCCCCCCCCCCCTCCCTGAATTAGGTGTGTTAGCTTCGAATGTCACACGTCCCACTCCCAGTGAGTTCTGGAAGCCCCGCGATTGAGACTTCCAGTGAGTGCCGGGTCCAGACATCGTGCTATGCCACTGGACCATGTTAGTTTATCGCATAGAGAAAGGACACCATTAGTTTCCAATGAAAGAAGATTGATCATTATCTGACATTATGGAACTGTACAGTAAAAGAAAAGCTCATTGCGTTTTTTGAAGTTGATTTCTTCTATTTATTTTAGATTCTTCATGATTCCGGCCCATAAATCAGGTGTTTATTTATTTATTTTGGGCCTACAGTACAGTGATACAACAGTGGCGGATCAAATATTTTGCCATTTGAACAGGTGAGTGTGTGAGATCGTTCATGTATACAAGTTCCAACCCAATAGCCTAGGTCGTCAGTTGTCTGAACAATAGAGAACAATAGGAGATGTGAGTAAGACTAATTGCGGTGACACCATGTGGAATCTCAATTGAGTAGTAATTAGTTCTGAAAAGAACTGGAGGTACAACTTGACGTTTCGATCAGTATGCTCTGATCGTCCTCAAGAGAATGCCGGACTCTAGAAAATGCTGCTGCTTAAGTAGACTGCTGGAGGATCATCCTATGAATGGATGCTGGAGGATTAGTTCGTTGAGGCGCGCAGGCGGGAACTGTTGAGACTAGGAATCCTAGGGGTTGGGGGAGAGGAGTGTGTGCTCACTGAACTGAATCAGTTGTTAACAAGCACAGAGGGAAGGAGGGTGGCTGACTTAGGATATAGGAGATCCCTCAGTCTGGGGTGGGTTATGGACTTTGGATATAGAAGATCCTTCAGTCTGTAGTATTGGTCGCCAAATGTCGCTGATGAAGAAGCCGATGTCCTGTGGCACAGTGTCGTGTTTGACGATCTCGATGCGTCTGGGGTGCCATGTGTTGATGGGTGTGATGAGTTGGGCTGCCTGCATTAGGATTTGGTGGTTTTTCGGTAAAACCGACTAGTGATGGTTTTTTTTAAACCAAAACCACACCAATGGATTTTTACTATAGGCCTACCGAAAAACAATAAAATACTGCTATTTTTTCGTCGCCAAATATAGAATTTCCATATTTATTAATGTATAAAATCATCCGTTTTTGAGGCCTAGAGCGTGGAGTGGAGATTTATCCTGACAATCGAGGCCTAATTTCACTAATCCGCGGTCAGATATTTCGACAATGACACAGCAGTGAGTGTGCGTACAGGACATGTACCATGCATTAGATGCGTGGTATGGTCACGTGATATGCTGTCGTACGGAAGCGCATTGCTGCAGCGGCGTAGCCACGGGGGGGCCTGGGGAGGGGGGGGGGCACGTGCCCCCCACAAATTTCCAGTGCCCCCCCCCAGGTGCCCCCCAACGAAAAATTCTCATAGTGCCCCAAAAAACAGAAAAGAAAAGGAAAAGGGAAAGAACCCATACCCCCTGGGCCCCCCCCCACTGAAAAGCAATGCCCCCCCTGTGCCCCCTCACTGAAAAAGTCCTGGCTACGCCGCTGCATTGCTGCCAATTGACTCAGGGTAAAAAAAATGTTTTAAGTCGTTCGAACGACATAGTAAGTCGTTCGAACGAGATACTAAGTCGTTCGAACGAGATACTAAGTCGTTCGAACGACATAGTAAGTCGTTCGAACGACATAGTAAGTCGTTCGTACGACATAGTAAGTCGTTCGTACGACATAGTAAGTCGTTCGAACGACCATAGTAAGTCGAACGTACGGAAGCGTATTTAGGACATGGCAGAAAAACATTTCCCGAATTACTATTTCGCCCGGGCGAATTACTATTTCGAACGACATAGTAAGTCGCTCGTACGGAAGCGTATTTAGGACATGGCAGAAAAAAAAATTCCCGGATTACTATTTCGCCCGGGCGAATTAGTAATTCGCCCGGGCGAAATAGGTTTATGTTACTGTAGTCCTGTGGTCCATGCCGGCGAAGGTGTCTCTGGCTGATCACGATCCCATGATTATGCTCAAGGCAACTCATATTTCCCTTTGCCCAAGTCCAAGGCGAAAATACAGGGTAATTAAGGCCTGTCTGTCCATCACGATTGCAGAATGAATGGGATCGGGAACAAACACTAACAACACTGGTTTCATTATTATGACACTATTTCGAAATAGTAATTCGCCCGGGCGAATTAGTGGAACGCCGGGCGAAATAGTAATTCGCCCAGACGAAATAGTAATCCGGGAATTTGTTTCTGCAATGTCCTAAATACGCTTCTCGTTCGAACGAGATCATTAAGTTGTTCGAACCAGTGGCGCACCCAGGGGGGGGGCTTGAGCCCCCCCCCCCCCAAGGGCCCGCTGATGTTTTTTTAATTTTTTTTAAGAAGGAGCCAGGAAAGAGGGCAAAATCTGAGCCCAAGTCTTGTCTACAGAGGAGTTCGGCAAGGAGTATAGGGCAGTGGTACAAGGGATGGGGACTCAGGAGACTCAAGCTCCCCTCCAAAAGTTTTCCATTTATTCCACTCACTATTATATTTTACGGTGTTGCGTGTGCATGTGCATGTAAGCTTGAAGGGCCACCAGTATATATAACAAGCATTCCCCGCCATGGTGCACCCTGATCAGGGAGCAGCTTTACTTAATTTTATTTTCATTTTCTGTTGTCCGTTTCTCTTGTTGAGGTCGTTGACTGTCGTTGAGGTTACTCGTAAAATTTAAACACGCCCGCATTATAATCAACTCCTTTCCAGTTTGTACACAATGGCCCAGGATTGGGTTTTAATTTACAAAGATTATGTGACACTCTTTTAGCAAACACCGATTGGATAATATTGGGATTTGGTTTTGAAAAAATTTAGCTCCGCCCGAATGATCACAAACTTTACGTCCACGCAATGAAAGTATTTAACTATAGAAATCTTGCAGACGAAACAAGCTCAAGTTCTTTACATCAAGAGGAGGAAATTATATGGAAGGTAAAACCCTACGAGTCCGAATCATGCCATAATGTCTTCTTTTTATGACTAGAAACCACCAGGAAACATTTAACATGTGCCGTAGGTTCACTGACGAGCACGACTAGGGACATGGCTGCAGCCGCGCCAGCGGTTATGGTTTGGGTCAGCCATGTCTCTCCCCATTATTGGATTTCAAATAAAAATATTTTGACCCCCCCCCCCCCAATCAAATCCTGGGTGCGCCACTGGTTCGAACAAGATAAGTAAGTCCTGTGATAAGCTGTGTGAACAAAATGCGGTCAATTGACACGTGCGTAAGCAGTCACGTGTGGCCAATTCTGGATAAATCTCTTCCAAACCCTTAAAGAGGATCCCAGTGTTAGTTTTGACTGACTGAAATTCATATAAACCACAAGGACTATTTTCCCCATTGGAAATGTTTCATAATAAGTTGTAAGGGTTTTTTCCTTGAAGAGGCAGCGGCGGTTCCAGCTTATGGGAGTGGGGGAAATAAAAACGTACACAATATATTTCTTACTGGGTTCAGGGGTTACTTATACTGCCCACAGGTGAAATATAGTATTTAGAAATATTAAAGGGGTTGAAGTTTCTGATTTTTGAAAAGTGCCCCCCATGAAATTGTTGATCCACCGCTGTGGATTATTGTTGTCTACTGCAGACAACCAAATCAAACAAACAAACAAGGAAATAATTATTTTAACAAGAACATTGTTTTATTTTTAAAAAATCACCCGTGTCTCTCATTAATCTTGGTTGTTGAATACCTTCAGGATATTTATCATCCAATACATGTCGGGGGAAAATACTTTCAATAGTACGTTGCAGCTTGATTTTTACATAAAATACTGCATGGGATCTCATTCGATCATTATCTTCATTCGCAACTGTAAAAAGGGTATGGGTATTCAAATTCCTGAGCCAATTATTAGACACATTAACCCATCAAGTGCAATTTCGTTCACACAGCTTATAATATGACTTACTTATCTCCTTCGAACGACTTATTAATATTATATCGTTCGAACGACTAAGGCGTTCAAACGACTTAATTATCTCGTTCGAACGACTTAGTATCTCGTTCGAACGACTTACTATCTCGTTCGAACGACTTAGTATCTCGTTCGAACGACTTAGTATCGCATTCGAACGACTTAGTATCTCGTTCGAACGACTTACTATGTCGTTCGAACGACTTACTACGTCGTTCGAAGAAAAAACGACTTACTATGTTGTTCCAACGACTTATTATCTCGTTCGAACGACTTTAAAAAAAAAATTACCCTTCACTTGTCAGCAATGCGCTTCCGTACACATACACTCGATTAGTGTAATTTAGTAAAGCAAAAACGCAGTTGAGGCTATAAAGCGTGAATTATCAGCGATCCAATCAGAAATCAGTATTTTGATGTTTAATAAACGCTTCCAATGACATCTACGGGTCCGAAAACATATCTGGGTGTATGCCTTCAAATTCCAAAATAATGGACAATTTAGTTTTGGCACATTCTGGTCCCACCCACTGATCTCTATACTAACTGGATAGGAGATGGGCGCTGATTGGCCTATAAAAAGTTGAAGTAACCGGCCGCCATGTTGGTTCCCCTAAAAGGTCAGGAGTCAAATGTCATGTAAGCAGACAGACAATAATAACAACCAGTTCAGCAGCACTCGCCATTGTCGTCGGTCGGCCGGGTAGCAGTAAACCTGTCCGGCCGTCACATGCGCCTTCTTTCTCGGGGGAACAAAATGGCGAACAACGAGCTTCAGCCAATCGGCGTGATCTCCTACCCAGTTAGTATAAAGATCAGTGGTCCCACCCTGGCCCAATTTGAAGATGGTCTGATGGTAAACATTAGGTTGGGTGATAAACAATTGGTTTAATTTTGCCCTACACCAACATTGCTTTCCGAATGTCTGTGAAAAAAACTCGGGCGACTCGGGTGGGATTCGAACCCACGACCTCCTGCTTATAGAGTGCTTGCTTTCTCATTTATTTCCAACAGAGGCCCCTAAGTATTCTTGTTTTCTCTAAAAAGTAAAGCACAAAACAATTTATCGGGATGGTTCACGCCTGACGTGAATGTTTAGATAATAAATCGTTAATTTGATAATGTGGTATTCGGTAATTACCAATGTTGTACCTATTATACATAAGGTACTTCTAAAATAAAACCTCCCGAGCTTTCGAGTTGCTCGGTAGCCTAGAGGTTTACACAATGATGCTCGCATATTATTGACGTGGACCAACTCAATTTACCCAATGAAGTGTTTATTGCGCCAAAAAATGTATTCTAACCTTAATAGGTTATAACAATTATTTTGTCAAATACAATGCGGGTCCCAGTGTCGTCATGGGAGGCGATCCCTCCGGCGGGACACGTACCCCAATGTATAATATTTGGTGGATGGAGGGGACGCTATGGCAATGTCCCCAATCCACCCCCAAATAATTTGTGTTTTGTGCATGTTGTGTCTTGTGGCAGGTCCATAGGGTGAACAAACATCAGAAATAAGTTACATTAGGACTGTTTTTATTGCTTTTATGTTGACAGTAAAACCGAAAACTGCGTTTTCCCCAGTATTAAAGTGGGGGGAGGGGGAGGAGGGGGGGGGGTATTAACCCAATTTTTTTTAGATGCCCCCTCAAAATATGTACCAACCTATAAGAAACAAGGAAAAAATACTCAAAAAATCATTTGAGAGCGTTAACCCCCCTGTACATGCCCCCTGAAGATTTATTTTTGTGAAACGGCATGGCATCCTGACTTCTTGTGCAGATTACCTGTATACCGTCGTTGGGGCACCCGTCTATTTTGTTTGAAACACAGTGATGGGGAAGCAATGAAGAGAACATCACTTCAGCAATTAATTTAAAGTACTTTCTCATGTTTACCTGTTGAAATTTTAGCATACTATTCCATGACAACCTTTCAATTGCCTTATGACACAAAAAATCTGATTAAAAAGTAAAATTTATATGAATAAAACAGTGTTCCCGTGGGTTTATATGGATTGCAACTAAAGATTTTATTTCATTATTGTATCAAACTTATTTTATCCTGGAATAATATAAAATTTATATTTGCTTTTAACATTCTTCTAGAAAAGAATTAATTAATAAAATAGTATGAATGTAAAAAAGTAGTTATTAGCCTCAGTTATGTTTTGAACCTAGCAAGTTCTTTCTCAGAGAAAGAACCCGCTAGGTTTGAGATGTAAGGCCAGTAACTATTATTTTGCATTTATATACTACGCATCCTTTAGGTTGGTAAGCAGTTTGCAACAGCCAATTCTCTATTTATAAAATAGTACAAAAATATATTTATACATCTAACTAACATTAACAACATATTTCATGACTTAGCAGGGACTTTGGATTGTATAATGCCAAAATGTATTTCTGTAAATGATACAGTAGATCTAATGCTCTTGAACAAGTTCTGCTAGTATGTAGATGTGAAGCATCATCTTTAGATATAGTAAGATTTGTGATGACTGATGACATATTGAAATAATCTCTTTTGAGTAGTAAGGGTTCTGAGAAGAACCTTTGGTTAACTCAACATTTCAATCTGTATGCTTTGATCATCTTCAAGGAGAATGTGGAATGCTGGTGCAGGAGGGGCTTAAGTAGCTCGGTGGAGGAGTCCTGATCACTAGATATAGCTGTAGCTATTACCTTAAAAAAAATTAAATACATTTATAATTAATTATGTATGAAATAACAAGTCAAATGTATTATTACACAATTTATTTATAGAAAGTGAAAGATAATAATTAATATTGTAAAAAAAAATTTTTTAAATGTGCTTAAATATCAGCCACACACCATCCCTTAAAAACATTCAAATAATAAATCCCATATCCCACTATTTTATTTTAAGCTAGGATTCAACTTCAAAGATTCAGGGGTTACACAGTTGTAAACCTTAAATTTATTTGGGAACTACCAACTTTGTATTCTCTTTCACTTACTATTACTATTATATCATCGTGATTGTACAAACTATACTATTTCTATGACAGTAACCAGTGGGTTAATATTTCATGTTTAAGATGATAACAAGTCCCAGGCATGTCAAATACAATGTTCCCAAGTTAACTCCCATGGAAATTTCTTGCAGTAGGCCTGCCTTGTGGGTGCATGGTGAATAATATTATTATTAAAAACAAACTTACCCAACTGAGGTCACAAATAATAACTTCTGTCACTGCCCAACTTTGCCAGCAAACAATCCTTTTAGATGATATGATGTATATGTTGGGCGCGATCGGTCGATCTGCGCGATAGCCCGATCGTATGGTGTTCTAAAAAGGACACATGCACATTGCAAGAAGAGTGTTGTCGCGTCGCACTAGAAGTGTGTCGCGTCGCATTAGAAGTGTTGTCGCGTCGCGCTAGAAGTGTAGTCGCGTCGCACTAGAAGTGTGTCGCGTCGCACTAGAAGTGTAGTCGCGTCGCACTAGAAGTGTGTCGCGTCGCACTAGAAGTGTAGTCGCGTCGCACTAGAAGTGTGTCGCGTCGCACTAGAAGTGTTGTCGCGTCGCACTAGAAGTGTAGTCGCGTCGCATTAGAAGTGTTGTCGCGTCGCACTAGAAGTGTAGTCGCGTCGCACTAGAAGTGTAGTCGCGTCGCACTAGAAGTGTGTCGCGTCGCACTAGAAGTGTTGTCGCGTCGCACTAGAAGTGTTCACCATTGCAGTTTTTTCTCGTATGAAGAGCCGTATGTGACTAAATTTCGACTAATTAAATATATACGACTAAAATAAATGTAAATCCATATATTTACTAGAAAAACCAATTATACAAAAGCAGCAACCAGACTGGTTGGCAGCTAGCATGCATGAGTACCGTACGGTACTAAACATGAATTTTGGAATTTATATTCCTTTAAAAAAGTCCTCCACAGCCCATACATTATTATTTTACAGAAAGGTTTTGTTTCTGAATTATTGTTGTAGTTAACAAAAATGTTGCTAATCCTGTTACAAATATTTACAACCTAAACCTAGTCTCGATCCCAACTACCTACATGGAAGGTGAGAATTCTAAACCACAAGACGACCATGCCACTCGAATTTGGCGGTGAATTAAGTACAGAAGAACCTTTGTAAAATCGTATTTATAAAATAATATAAATTGTTCAGAAAAATATTGCGCAGGCCTACAGGGTTCACTTGTCCCCACCACCCAGGGCCGTAGCGAGCGGGGTCAGGGGGTATGGGGTGTGACACCCCAATAATTGTTCTCAGTCGGCAAATCAAAGGTACTAGAGCAAGAGTTGGTCCAAAATAACTTTCCAGTCAGCAACATTTGTATGTTTTATATACCGATGCCTCTTTTCACAACAAACTATTTTAAAGCAGAACCTTACCCTAAATTCATGGTCACACAATAATGTAATTATATGGGGGGCTAGATGACAGATAATTAAAAGCAAAAAGGACACAAACAGATGATTTTATTTTTATAAAAACTTGTTTTCAATCATCAACCATTATATAGGCCTACTGTTAATTTAAAGGAATATTGTGTACATGTGCAACACTGTGTCCCACAAGTTGCATTTTGAGATAATCAAATTTGTGACACAACTAACTCTAGGAATGTATTGTTACGAATCTTACCCTTTGATTTTGATAAATATTAGCACCCCTTATAGTTCACTTCTTCCACTTCCAATATTTTGCTGACGATGCAATTTCAAGCAGTCTAAGTCCCAGGGTTGTTTCCCCGGACCCTCGATTGTCCGCTATGAATATGCAATCCATACAAGGACGCTACTTTTGCTCATGCATATCCAGCGCCAACGCAATGCATAATGCAACACCAGCGAGAGCCTTGCGTGCGTGCCACACCCTCCCGCCACGTGGCTTGGAGCCGTCCTTTGGACTTAGTCTATTTTCCGAATACTTTCCTCGAGTCTACCCTTCACACCGAACACGGTTCGTGGGTGAACCATGGCCAAACAGTCACCGTGACTGACCCGCTCAGTCATTAGCCGTGGCCTGCGTGTAGTGCTCCCAACCCAAGCACAGCCGCTGTTCCCCTCATGCAGTAATAGCTTAGCATCCAAGCAAATAGCTTAACATGCCCAGTAAGCATTTTCCCCTTGAACACGCCCTCCTTTCTAAGTTGTCGATCACTTCACTTTCGTCAAATACCTTACCTTATATGGAACAAGGACCTGTTGTATACCCTGATTTTGCACACGTTTCTACCCTTAGACGCGGAAGCCAAGCTTCTCATTGGCTAAGACGCTAAAGTAGGCTTATGTTTTATTCATTCCTAGGCCCCAGATTTCTATATAATCCCCAAGATTTCCTGATCTCAGCGAGAAGTGCGGTTCCGAATGAAATCTATGCGACTCGATCCGATCCATGACAGTGCGATATACCGAACTATTACAGTGCAGTGCCTCGTTCGTTAAACCAATGGTGCAGGGCGTCGATATGGCCATTGGTTCGCCTACATGTAGCTAATGCAGTCTGATACACACTCTGGCCCCGTCCAGACACCCGGTGTAGTCAAGCCCCGGTGGTCCCCGTCGTAGAGACCGACCAGCCGCCCGTCTCTCGGTATAGCAGTGCCCGTACCGTATGCCGAGTGACAAGCCGCATGAACGAACGATGGTCCCCACTGACTGTACCCAATAGTTGGTATTTGTACACCCTATTCGGAACTTAGCACAAGTATATAAGTTTAACTATTGACATGTACCTATACGCTACCACTCCTGTCATACATGTTACTAGTGCATGTTATTATTGTTAAACAGTGATGTTAATAATAAACCAACCCCATTGATTGAGATTGTCACAACAAAGTTTGTGTCCGACTATAATTTGTTGACGCACGAAAGTGGGGAATGCAACAGTATTAACTCTAGGCAGAAACACATTTATATATGTTATGGAATACATCATTCAATGTTTCTTTTGAAGCCTTTTTGTCTATAATTTCAGTATAACTATTTTTTCAAAATTATTTTTTAAAGTTCATGAGACAAACATTTCACATAATAAACAACCTGAATGTATTTTCACTATTGCTGAAGCTTTCATAGGCTGGAGTTATGTATCAACAAAATAATACATTTACAGAAAAGAAATATATTTTACTAAAAAAAACTTTCTTAGTGGGTAGACATTCACAGGTCAGTAAGTCTGACCAAGTTCCAATTTTTCAGTGTAACTTTGACTTGTGTCACCATAAAATGACACAGACTCAAGGTTTGAGGAATACGTGTCTGCTATGAAAGTTTAATACATACTTAATACAAAGTTGATGACCACTTGTAACAGTTGTAATTAAAGAATTGCCAATCATGAAAAATTGTTTTGACATTTATTAATATTTCATCAGTAGTGTTACTTTCCTTCTGTTTCTCTGATTTTTGGATGTTACGAACCTAGAATAGTGACTGGATTATTTAAATTTCTGATTATTACTTAATTGCTATTATTGCATTTTCCACGTTTTTATTGTTGGTGATTCCTCAGTTAAATCAAATTCACTCGTCCCCACCAACCAGGTCCTCAGCAAGCGGGGTGGGCGATTTCTTTCTGCCAACTAAAATTACCATCCCGCGATATTTCAGCCAGTGATATGTTTTATACATATTCATGGCTTATTCCATCAGTCCCAAAACACTTAAAGATGGACGTCAACGGAATATATTACAGTGTTTTGATGCTGTTAGGCTTACAAGAAGTGTGTAATGATTACTTCTATATGATTAAAATTCAAATAAAGTAATTTCTTAATGTAAAAAAAAATTCATTTTGATCAGCATTTCACTATCTAGAAAAGTCGTGTTTCGCAAAAAGCCCGAACTCATGAATAATTCATATCGTAGTTGTGACGTACAATCAAGGACTGGCATTCGCTGCTTATGCCCACATGTCATGAGTGTTCCCCAGCAAAGTGCATTAAAAAGCGACGTGTACGAAACGAGGACTCGGCCGACGAACTCCCAGTCGTACTCACTTGCCTTCTCTCGATATTTGACGCTTTCAAAGTTGGAACAGAGCCTTGCTTCAAACGATATTTGGTATCCAAACCAAAACTTTCTTTCACTTGACTGGAAGAATCTCTACAGTCGCCCGTAAAATGGGCTGTACAAATCAACGACCATTTTGTCAACGTGAAATCCTTTCGTGTATTGTTCACGAACTTCACCCACTCCTTGAAGCCGCCGGATTCCGCGGAAATCGGAAAAAACTAACCTCTGGATTCTTGGTGGCACTTCTTGTACATCCACCAACAGCACATGTGCTAGGCATTATGCCGTCTTACACAAAATCGTCAAAACGGGGAAAAAAATCATGTGTATAAGCTTCGAGCAAGTAAAATCCCATTGCCAAACACAAAGACAAAAACGGCTTCCTTTATTTATGCCCCAGATAGCACGTCACACTTACGCTGGTTTACGTGGCCGCTGGTATTTCACCGTTCATTTCGTATTGTATTTCTATGGGCCTTTGCTGGGAACCATGAAAGCGCAGCCAACGGCGAGAAAAACCACTCGCTCAGAAATCTAAGAAGGGGCTATTTTTTACAATCAAAATTAAACAAAATAACGGGGAATAAAACCATCGTACTGATAATGAAATAATAACTAAACACAACATAAACAAGACTCAGGAGACGATTTAGTGTACGAGCTCTCGTTGAAGTCCATCTTTAAATATCTGGCTAGCCCTAACATATTAATGACCTACCATACCAAACCAAAGTCCCTAGGCAGACCAAAGGTCTCTGCCAGAATGTAAACAAACCCACCCAAGCAGTGGCGGACCGTCAGGGGGGGCTGGGGGGGCAGCCGTCCCCCGGCCCGGAGGGGGGGGGGCCCGGACCCCTCCCCCCCAAAAAAAAAAAAAAAATTTTTAACATTCTGGTGGAGGGGGGGGGGGGTGGGGGGGGTGGGGTGGTTGGGGGACCGGGCCCGAGCTGGAACTTACACAAATCAATCGGGCCCTTTCTTTATTTTGAGCTCCCCTGAAAACATGAAGTGTAATCATGACGGGTCTCTCGGAAATCACGTGTGGTTAGGGAATTATGCCTGGGGGGGGGGGGGGGGGCGACCGTGCGCTCTGCCCCCCGGCCCGGCGGTAACTTGTTCCGCTACTGCACCCAAGGCCATACCTTGGCTGATGATAAGAAGTGACGCTGTACTATGGCATGAATAGACAATATGTGACCGGCTCCACAAAAATGGGTATTATGGGACAAAATTTAAAAATTTAGTTACATACATAGCTGAATTGGTTACATTATAAGCTTTAATTTGGTGTAGGTTTGAATCCTGTGGCATTTTGCATTCTGGAGATATACTGATTTTTGCATATTCATATTGTACAAATTAACGGAAGTGCCTTCAGAGATACAGCCCTTTAAACACAGCAAGTGGAAAAAGAAATGAGCTAAGAAGAAACTCTCTTGAATGCCCATTGCAACAGTTATGTTCCTTTTGAGCTCCTTTAGGAATGCTTGTGTAATATAAATTTGAATTATCAAGCATCTTGAAGTATTTTTTCAAATATTTTTGCTAATTTGCATAATGTATAAAATTTAAACTTTTGTTTTTTCATCTTTACTCATCAATAATAATATTTCTGTAAATAAATTATGAAAGTATTGATATAATAGAAGCCAATAAACCAACAACAACAAAATCACGTTGTGAATTTTTTTTCACCCTCCACATAGAACAGCCCTTTACGGGTAATAGCCGGCATAGCGTCCCTTAATACCCTTTTTCGCAGAGCGGGTCACATATACACAATGTTCGTTTGTATCAAAGAATTCGATAGTGAATTTAATAATATAACGACCGGTACTAACACAATTAATATGGAAACCAAGAAAATTGCAAAACTGGAGGCATAAGTCCAGATGGTCTTCATCTGGAATACCTGCAACCAGTAATACAGTGAATTTAGGGTTTCTAATTGTTCAGTGACTGAACAATGGTAGGCTATAAATTTACAAATAACTCGGAAACGTTAATTTTTTACAAGGTTTACAACAAAATGGTAAGTGGAAACGAGATGAATTGTAAAACCTGTCATTCAGTAGATTACAATAAAAGTGGAAGCAATTTGATTTAACTGACGAATCACCAACAATAAAAAAGTGGAAAATGCAATAAAGTAAAATAATAGCAATTATAAGTAATAATCAGAAATTAAAATAATCCAGTCACTATTCTAGGTTCGTAACATCCAAAAATCAGAGAAACAGAAGGAAAGTAACACTATTAATGAAATATTAATAAATGTCAAAACAATTTTTCGTGATTGGCAATTCTTTAAGTACAACTGTTACAACTGGTCATCAACTTTGTATTAAGTATGTATTAAACTTTCATAGCAGACACGTATTCCTCAAACCTTGAGTCTGTGTCATTTTATGGTGACACAAGTCAAAGTTACACTGAAAAATTGGAACTTGGTCAGACTTACTGACCTGTGAATGTCTACCCACTAAGAAAGTTTTTTTTTGGAAAATATATTTCTTTTCTGTAAGGATTTGTTGATGCATAACTCCCGCCTATATGAAAGCTTTAGCAATAGTGAAAATACATTCAGGTTGTTTATTATGTGAAATGTTTGTCTCATGAACTTTAAAAAATCATTTTGAAAAAATAGTTATACTGAAATTATAGACAAAAAGGCTTCAAAAGAAACATTGAATGATGTATTCCATAACATATATAAATGTGTTCCTGCCGATAGTTAATACAGTTAGTTGTGTAACAAATTTGATTATCTCAAAATGCAACTTGTGGGACATAATTATTTGGGACAGGGTTGCACATGTACACAATATTGAATGGTTGATGATTGAAAACAAGTTTTTATAAAAATAAAATCATCTGTTTGTGTCCTTTTTGCTTTTAATTATCTGTCATCTAGCCCCCATATAATTACATTATTGTGTGACCATGAATTTAGGGTAAGGTTCTGCTTTAAAATAGTTTGTTGTGAAAAGAGGCATCAGTATATAAAACATACAAATGTTGCTGACTGGAAAGTTATTTTGGACCAACTCTTGCTCTAGTACCTTTGATTTGCCGACTGAGAACAATTATTGGGGTGTCACACCCCATACCCCCTGACCCCGCTCGCTACGGCCCTGGGCGGTGGGGGCGAGTGAACCCTGTAGGCCTGCGCAATATTTTTCTGAACAATTTATATTATTTTATAAATACAATTTTACAAAGGTTCTTCTGTACTTAATTCACCGCCAAATTCGACTGGCATGGTAGTCTTGTGGTTTAGAATTCTCACCTTCCATGTAGGTAGTTGGGATCGAGACTAGGTTTAGGTTGTAAATATTTGTAACAGGGATTAGCAACATTTTTGTTAACTACAACACTAATTCATCAACAAAACCTTTCTGTAAAACAATAATGTATGGGCTGTGGAGGACTTTTTTAAAGGAATATAAATCTGTATGCATGCTAGCTGCCAACCAGTCTGGTTGCCGCTTTTGTATAACTGGTTTTTCTAGTAAATAATTATATGGATTTACATTTATTTTTGTCGTATATATTTAATTAGTCGAAATTTAGTTACATACGGCTCTTCATACGAGAAAAACTGCAATGGTGAACACTTCTAGTGCGACGCGACAACACTTCTAGTGCGACGCGACTATACTTCTAGTGCGACGCGACACACTTCTAGTGCGACGCGACTACACTTCTAGTGCGACGCGACAACACTTCTAATGCGACGCGACAACACTTCTAATGCGACGCGACAACACTTCTAGTGCGACGCCACACACTTCCAGTGCGACGCGACTACACTTCTAGTGCGACGCGACACACTTCTAGTGCGACGCCACACACTTCCAGTGCGACGCGACTACACTTCTAGTGCGACGCGACTACACTTCTAGTGCGACGCGACACACTTCTAGTGCGACGCGACAACACTCTTCTTGCAATGTGCATGTGTCCTTTTTAGAACACCATACGATCGCGCTGCGCTATTGGGCGATCTATCGTTCGCGCAGCCATCGGTCGATCGCGCAGCCATCGATCGATCGCGCAGCCATCGATCGATCGTGCAAGGACATGTTTGCGCCATCGCCAGATTGTGCAACGCAAGACTTGCGCGATCGCGCGATCGTGCAGCAGCGGGTTAGCACGATCGGTCGATCGGGAAGTTAAGGGCGTTATCGGTCGATCGTCACAGAGTGCGTTGCGCGTTTGATCGATCGTGCGGGAACGGATTTGAGTGATCGGTCAATCGTGCATGCGTAAGTATGCACGATCGATCGGTCACGCAGGAATGGCTTCGCGCGATCAGTCGATCGTGCAGAAATAGTTTTGTGCCATCAGTTGATCGCGCATGATCGACCGATCGCGCATGATCGACCGATCGCGCATGGAGGGCTTTTGCGCGATCGATCGATCTGTAGGGCAGAATTTTGGTGGTCGATCAATCGCGCAGCACGGAACTTATGACATGATCGACCGATCGCGCATGGAGGGCTTTTGCGCGATCGATCGGTTTGTAGGGCAGAATTTTGGTGGTCCATCAATCGCGCAACACAGAACTTGCACGAACAATCGATCGCGCATGAAAGGCTTTATCGTGATCGGTCGATCATATTATAGAATCTGATATTGAAGGTAGCTTTTGTCATACATTTGTAGGGAAATTTTTGTTGGGGCGAGGAATGTATTTTAGAATCACTACAACAGCCTCCTAAAAATAAGGAAGGTCAAAACAAATACCGTAGGTCGACAAAACAATGAGAAGGCACCCTACATTTTAAATGTGCAATCCACGTGCAAGAAATTAAATGATCAGACACGAATAAAAAAAATTAATACAATTTATTTTGGTAAATTAAATCTCTTCTAAAAGCACTGATTAATAAAACCCTTTGGTTGAAAAAAAAAAATTTTTGCAACGGAATAATCACAATATTATTACTGGGTGACTACACCTAAAAAAAAACACTATCTGGTACCATGGGTACTTCACTTAAGTACACTATGAACTTTAAATTGGTTTGGCTTAAACCGTATACTGAATCGAGGTAAATATTATAATACAAAGATTGTTATAATCAACTTCAACAATTACGAACAGTATACAACTTCAATCTGATCAAACTTCATACGGGATAAAAATGACCCCCCAAAAATGGATATGAGTAAACAAATCACTCTCAGTTTCAGTAAGCGAAATCAACGAGGCTGTGGCGGACGTTGCTGTTCGATGTCCCGATCAGCTGGCGACGACTGCAAAAGCAGCAAGGTCAGGAACACCGCGCTCCGACGTCGGCGTACAAAACTGCTCCAACGTGGGGAAAACAAACTGTTCATGGCCGCTGAAAATGGTCCACCACTGGGCCGGAATGGAGTTCAAAATACTGCCGATGTCATAGTCATCCAACGCACAAAACCGTATTCTGGTGCGTGGGGTGGTGAAGCAGCGGTAACTGTTGCGACGCTGTGTTGTCACGAAGTAAAAACACAAGATGGCGTCGCTGAGACGAAATGCTCAAGAAACCCGTTGGCGTTGATCAAAAACAATCAAAAAGCCACTTTCTCGATGCGATTAGCTGCTGCACGCTAGTCGCTACATACACAGAGTTACGATCCCATAAAGAAATACTTATAGGAACGTATGTAGGCATGGAACGTGTATAACAAACACATGAGATGGAATATATTACAAAAAATTACAGCTGAAGTTCACCCTCGATCTCGTGCATGTTGCAAGAACAAAAGAAAAAGGACGTTAACATATTACATGTGGCCCCAGACAGGAATATTAATTCGGGCTCTGATTGGCGGAGGCAATCGCATTGATGAATATATTAATTGAAAGACACTAATTGGTTAAGCCATTGGATATACAATACATATCCATCAAAAATGTAATAAACTGGTTCCTTGGCTAGGCAAAACGTCTGGGGTGATTAGACACTTGAATTTATTATGAAAAAAAAGCAGAAACAATTTGCTAAGATTACATAACAACAATGATTAAATATCAAATTTTGCTTAAGAAAAGGCAAATAATTGTTCTTGGTTGCTACACATTAATTTTGATCATGAAACGTTTCGGATGTTCCAGTAGGGCATATGGACTTATAAAAAAGAGTGCCACCAGCTGAGTCGAACACCTTTTCTTTCCAATTCACGGCTCAGGAAAAAAAATTAGAGGGAGTAAAGTTCGAGATTTTCTACGGATCGACCGTCGATCGAGCAAGTCGTGTGTTGCGCGATTGGTTGATGGCGCTTTTACTCCCAATCGACCGACAGCGCAAAGACAGAAATTTTCTACACGATCGACCGATCGGGCAAGTCGTGTGTTGCGCGATTGGTTGATGGTGCTTTTTCGCCCAATCGACCAATCGCGCAAAACCATTTCTAGACGATCGACCGATCGCTCAAATCCGTTCCCGCACGATCGATCAAACGCGCAACGCACTCTGTGACGATCGACCGATATAACGCCCTTACTTCTCGATCGACCGATCGCG
The DNA here is from genome assembly GCA_029582265.1 of Zoroaster sp. YZ-2022. Lineage (NCBI taxonomy): Eukaryota > Metazoa > Echinodermata > Asteroidea > Forcipulatida > Zoroasteridae > Zoroaster > Zoroaster sp. YZ-2022. The sequence goes on from CM055820.1 coordinate 36,637,594, forward strand.
CAAGTCTTGCGTTGCACAATCTGGCGATGGCGCAAACATGTCCTTGCACGATCGATCGATGGCTGCGCGATCGATCGATGGCGCGCGATCGACCGATGGCTGCGCGAACGATAGATCGCCCAATAGCGCAGCGCGATCGGGCTATCGTGCAGATCGACCGATCGCGCCCAACATATATACATTTACTAACCTAAATATATAATTGTCTTAATTGAGTTAAAACCCATCAACCATGTCAACAAACAACGAACAGCTGATTAGTATTAGTAACCATTCTATTTCTAGATTATATGTGTGGTACATAATCACATATACAGTCTGGTAACCACCATTATGTATGTCTCTACAGTGCATATGGAGTCAGGGAACCTTTACGTTAAACTGACAACAGAGGGCGCCCTTCAAACAAAACTTTCAGGGGGCATGTACAGGGGTTAGAAATATCAAATTTTTATTTTAATTATTTATTCTTGTTTCTAATAGGCCTGCACATGTTTTGAGCGGGGCAGAATATAAAAAAGTCAAAAAAAGTGAAATAATACCCCCCCCCCCCTAATTAAAGCAGTCCGGTGGCTATAGCAGTGACGTGTGTGTGTGCATGTGAAGCGCGCTAGTTGCTACAGCGCCCTCTTGCGATAAAGTACGCGCATCTTCACCATTTTATCGGGATTGAATGAACCCGGGATTGTTCCAATCAAAATTTAAAATGTTTTGCTGGCGTCTTTCAGTTGGGTTAAGGCCAGTTACGGCCAGTGTCAACTCGGGAAATCTGTTAAGCACAAAGCAACTTAACCATATGACCACCAAAGTTGGTGTCAGGTATTTTCGAAGGTTCACTGGAGGTGCATACATCCCGTGTCGATTTCCACGTAACCATCACCAACATGGAGGTCGCACCATTACTTCAGCTAAAATTTCTGCGTCCCGATCAATTTCTTCTGCGAGATTTCTCTCAGTCTCAGGACCCGCATGCAGCGAGGACCAATCATCTACATCAACCAGATCACTGCTGGACCTCCAACCGAACGACTTTGTTGACTTTTTAAAAGAGAAGAAAATCCAGCGGTGTTTTATAGTGTATGACAGAAAAGCCGGGGAGGTGCGGGTTTCTCACCCAGAGTTGGCCGAGCTGGGGCAGTTTGCCAGCGATGACCGGGTGGATTACGACAAACATGAGGGAGTGTTCATGGAGGTTGGAGAGCGGTCTGGCTGCCTTCTTGGTGCATTCATCTGGAGAACCAACAGGGGACAGTCTGTAAGAATATAATCATGTAGGCCTAATTGATCTTTCGGGATAGAACGCAGTATACCGCCACCACTTGTGCACAGTCGCCTGCCCTAATAAGTAGCGTCTTAAGTCATGACACAGTCTTAATTCTTAATGTATAAAATCAGATGATAGCAGAAGACAAAATGGAAGGAATGTCTTATCCGACCACCACCTTTTAAGGGTTTTTTGGAATTTTTTTGCAACTACTAACCAGTTAAAAAATTATTCTATCGAATTTTGGGGGTACAGAAAGCGAAAACTATCTTTAAAATCCACTTTCATGATGGTTTTCAGACTTTATTTCCCTTCTAAAAACCTCCCCTTCAGAAAATAAAAGAATCTTATTATTTATAGTTGCCACTACGCATGTTGGTCACTAATTGGGGAGTTGACAGAAGTTAAAAATACAGTCTAGCCTAAATATTGATTTGGCTTCGTCTACAGGAACATATGGGAAAGATATTACTATTAGCATCACATCTCCAAAATGAACTCCATAAAATCACATTTTATATGCTGACAAATACATGTAGCTCACAAATGCCCACACAGAGCCTCCTGAATGCAAAATTTTCAAAATGTTGTACGCTGAAGCTTGGGTACATAATTTTATTGTAATCAATTTCTGGAAGACACTCTTTGTTTTCATGCGGCCACTGCGCCTGTAAGCAATTCCAATCGCATTACTACAAACAGAAAGGACACAATATGCTACGCTTTTATGAAACTGTTCACATTGTTTAAATTAAGTAACAAGACTTAAATACTACGTGTATGTTGCAAGAACATTCTTTATTTTGTCAATGTTTTAAAATAGTGAATATTGGGTCGAGTCCCAGTCATTGTACATGGTGACTTGAGTCCAAGTCTGAGTCACCAAAAAAGTGACTCGACTCGAGTTATTCGCTCAGTGCACATCGTAGCCCTCAAGCGGTGAATTTGCACCCAGTGTCTTGATGATAGCCACTTTTGTGTTGTGTGAGCGTTGTGTGTACACTTTATGTGCGTATGTTATGATACTACAATTGTGGACCAGTGACAATGCAAACTTACTGGTCTGTCTGGATAGTTAAACAAAATTAAGGGCAACCCCTGAAATGGCCAATGGCAATGTATTCCTTCCTCCTTGGTTCATCTTGCATTCAACAGACATATTTTCATTGCTCAGAATCCATTGGCAGATTGGGGGGCGGGGGGAAATCCATCCTTGGATCCACTCCTGGTTCTACTTCTACTCCTGTCAGAATCTCCCAAGATAGTTTCACTAACAGCGCTTGAGTACATTTTCCTCTTTAGTTTGTTGTATTCTACGGGTAATATTTGCATGAGAAGATTGAAAACAATATTGAGGGTCAGTTGCACATAATGAATTGTTCACATTCTGTGAGATTTTCTGAACCAATTTTTTTGGTTCAGTATGTTACATACAGGAGAGCAGCAAGTTTTCTATTTGTAATGCCTTTTTTTTTTGGCTGAATATTTAATATTTGTTGCATCACATCTTGTTATTGTATTTTTTCAGTGTGGTGGTATCCGTCTGTGGGACTACACAACTATGGAACAATATATAAGAGATGGCCTACGGCTTAGCCAGGGGATGGGAGTCAAGTCTGCTCTGGCTGGTCTATGGTAAATTTCTTTACAATTGTTCTTAGAGACTTGTATGCAGTATTATAGATAGTCACGTATTGTAACAATTTAATGTTCATATAACATTCCAAGTATTGATTGTCACACGATGTAACATGTGATTACAGTGGCATTTATGTACAGAGTGCGCCCCCCCAAAAAAAACCACGACAAAACAAAAAAGGGAAAAAACTAAATTTTTAGTTGCTACATAATTTAATAACTACCCAACATAATCCACAATTATTTTTTCCATACAGATTATAATACCCAAATCTCTGTCTAGGCTCTGTTAAACATTTTTTTGGATTTGTTTGCCTGGTTTTGAAAACAAAAGCAATTTTGTAATGTGATATTGGAGAAGGAGCAGTCATTACATGCCATATTTTTTAATTTAGGGAATACAAATTTGACTTGCAGTCATCATGGCAGGATCATGACTTATAGGATTGTGGCCACATACAGTACATGTATACATGATAATGGACCAAGCAAAAGGCAAGGTCCATAATATCATCATGATAATGACCTGTGGGGTTGCGGCCTCATATGATAATGGATCAAGCCAAAGACAAGGTCCATTATCACCGGTAGCCACAATCCAAGAGGTCTTATTTATTCTGCAGAAAATACCAAGCACCAAACTTTTATTCCCATTCATAATGTTTCCAAAATATCATCACCTTATCAATATTTAGTTATTTTTGTTGCAAAGACACAAAACCATGTAAAGTAGTTGTTCGAGCAGGATACCTTAACTAAGTGTGTACACCCATGTGATGTCATGCATGTAATGTATCAACTCTTGATTGGCTAAAATTAGACAAAGCAGCTGGCGCATAATGTGATCTAGGTCTGAAATGACATCAGCTAGTCATACACACCAGTTACAACCAGTAATTCATTTTTATTTGAGTTCATGAACATATCACTGTCAGTATCTTGGTTCAGTTTACAGTGAACACCATGTTGTAGGTTTAATCTCTAAAAAGATTGTGGTTCTGGTATTAACCCTCCTATAGGTTTAACAATCAAAGACACTCAAAATTTGTAGTCTCTCTTAACCCATTGACTTTGTGCAGTGCACTCAAATACATGCAAGGACATGTGGCTGTGATAGGAGGTCAAACCAAAACCAATCAAAGACACTCAAAATTTGTATGTAACTCCCAACGCATTGACTTTGTGCAGTGCACTCAAATAAATGCAAGGACATGTGGCTAGGATAGGTCAAACCAAAACCACTCAACAGTACATGTACATACACAGCTCTGTGTGACTATGGTTTGACCTACCAATTGGCAATGCAACCAAAAATACTCAAGTGACTGTCTGTGGGTGCGGTGCTTACTGGGCCAAATTTCAGCCTGGGCATAGGAGGGTTAAGAACCATATTAGTCTTCTCTATCTGAACCTCCCTCGAGATAACATAACTGCTGCATGATGTTACTGCAAAGTGATACCAATATTACTCCACCATGCAAAGCCTCAAATCTTTCATTCATAAGCTCATCCAAGCTATTCATCAATTCCTTTGTTGTTTTTGTTTTTGTTTTTGTTTTGTGTTGGTTGCTATCATTTTTACATCTCACTCACAGGGCTGGAGGAGGAAAGGGGGTCGTACAGCAACCAAGTCAGGGGGACCACCAGGATCCACAGACCCGTTCAAAGTTGTTCATTGACTATGGGGACTTTCTGTCCTCTTTAAATGGTTGTTATGGTATGATAACTACATGTACATGTATTTTTGTGAATTGCTCCTTTGACGGGAAGAAGGGATCACTTTGATAATTGAAGATATTTAAATGCCAACATATATTTTACATAATATTGATAATAGACTGATCCAGACTGCCAAACAAGCAACACAAATTGACAAATAGTGAACACCTTGCCATGATAACTGTTGATATGTCGGTCAAGCTCTTTTGTGTTAATAGCGAAAGTGTGACCAATAGTTTCCAATGTTGATCAAAGAGAAATTATAACATTGGTAATTATCAGGTTAACCAGTTCACGTCGGGAATATTTTTTTTTTTTCGGTCCTCCGTGCGGGTTTATTTTCAGTGAAAAATCAGAAAAAATTTCTAGCCATTAATAATTTTTTTTGTCAATGAAACTAAGTCCGGACACCCAAATAAACACCTTTACTCATTGACATTTTGAGAATTAAATGGCTAGTTTTTTAATTACGGTTGTGTTTGTTCAGCACAATTAGACCCGTTGGCAAGCTCCGATGCAACGGCCTATTAGCGACCAGCGCCCGGTCGAACAGATGGCATACCCGGAGAGAGAGGAAAGGCCTCGTAAACAATGGATATAAATCCGTCTTTACAAATTCTTGGCTAGTACGTCAAAGGAACAGGTCTTGGATAAAGGGATTACGCAAAAATCAACAAAAAGAGTGAACTCGTTCATTGTTTGCAGTGCCTTTTGTCCGGGGCCACCGAACCGTGATCCCATGGACTCCGAGAAACGATTGCGTGTATACAAGTCAGGCGCCACGACGGCACGCCACGTGTGGCGTGTTGCCAAGTCTCCCGGTAACACACAAAAATCGGAATGCGTGTTTAGACGCTCTCCGATCCCCGGTTCAAAAACAAAAATGCGTGTATACACGGCCTCCGACGCGAACTGGTTAAGAAGTTATTATCTAAAAACCTACTTTATGGAAAAATGATACACATATCAATCATTCTGAGAATGTATTTAATCTGGAGAGGTTACATAGATATTGGTATTGCACAGGTATTATATCAAATTCACAAACTTATTGTACAACATAATAAAAACATGTAACAATTTTTGTTTTCTTTAAAAATGTGAATACCTATATGTATTGTGATGAAATTGTTACATGTTATTTGTTACCAAATACCAATATTGTATCTTCCCTATACTGTAAGAATTTTGAGGCTTCTTCCATGTCAAAAGCAGTCCACATCTTCATGTTGTGCACAGCTTGACAACATAACACACAATATATATACAGGGTGTTCCCCAAAAAAATGCCTATTTGTTGTCGTAAGATGATTCACATTTTTGTGGCCAGAAATGTTATGCTCAATTTTGTCTCTACATTCTGTGAAATTATCATCCGATAAGATATTACTGGTTTTGATAACTTGTATGTTGTTGTAACATACATGTACATTGCGATGGTATGCATTGAAACACGGCATGTTGGAATGGCGCAAATACCACTAGAGTTATACCGTATTTACTCTTGTTTTCTAAACCAGTAAAGATAATCCCATGAACATTTCACAGAAAGTGGTAAACTGTTTAATATTTTTCTGGAAACAAAATTATTCTTGTAGTTTTCAAATTATGTAATGACAAAAAATAGGGAATATTTTTGGGAGACACCCTGGACTGTATACTACATGTAGTTTAATCACTTTCATTAACACTTGTATTGTTTGTTCTTTTCTATCCTTGCTTGTTTGTCTTATCTGTCTTTGTATCCTCTCCTTCATCTTCTTCCTGTTTGCTCTCTCCCTCCTCTCCTCCTCGTGTTCCTACCCTGTTACTCCCTGTTTCCCCCCCTTCCCATCCTGTTAATCCCTATTTCCACATTCCCTAATACCTTTGTCTTCCCACTCTATCTTTCTTCTTCCCCTTTTAAGGGTTGGTGGTGGTGTGAGTGTGGTATGTGAGCCCAGAGAGCGCCTGTTTATGCTTTCTGACCACCGCTCTTCCTTCCTGGCTGATTGCGGCTGTTTTCTGTCCAGTCTAAATGGATGCCTGGGTACGGGTTGGCTGAATTTTTTGAAGATCAGAATTTTCAGAGAAATTCTAAATTTTCGATATACTATACTGCATATATACTGTACTGTAAAAACAGTGTTTTCATTCAATATGAACAAATGTCCAGTTCTACATGTGTTTTAAAAGTTAAAATTCTCAACTGGCTTCCAAACTGTGAGCCAAGTTTTCAGACCTTTTTGTTGCCACGACCTATCCTTATCTCTGAGAGGTTTCTAACACTTCACTGATAATTATTGTCGTTGTACATAACTGCTGCAACTGCAGGATAAAGGCACTGTACATTTCTGCTCAGATGCTAAAAGATTATGTACCACAGTGAACGATTTTCCCCTGTATCGCATCGCAAAATGAGATGTAATTTGGACAATCTGCGACAGAATTTCAAACAATACAGCACAGATTTTGCGATACAAATTGCGATAGATTTTCACAATTGTGGTTTAATAAATATCCCGAAATAACATTTACATGTAGAAGTCTATTACCTGCACAATGTGTAACAACATGCTATAACCCAGTCAATGGCTATGTATTCCAAATGACCATATGAATGCACAGCGACTATGGTAACAAGTTTGGCTACACTGCTTTGTGCTTGAGAGTATCATGGATGAAGCACTCGATGCCACTTGCTAGAACTAGACGGGAATCGAACTTGATGCAATTGGGCTTCAGCACTATAACTACAGCAGAGACAGCAAATTAATTAGGATAGACAATTTCTTTTGAGAAATGAAATGAATGGCCCAAATCCATTGTTCTTGGAGTACTATGTAGGTAATAGACTTCTGGTGAAACTTGTTTGACATATCATTTTGTTCATGTATGCAGTGGCAGCAGAGGATGTTGGTTTAAATGTAACAGATCTAGACACCGTCCACATGTTCTCCCGCTACACTACATGTATCTCCGAGGAAAAAGGGGGTTCCGGGAACCCGTCAGTGGCCACTGGCAAGGGTGAGCTTTATTTCTCTTCCAGGTTTTAAATTGGTGTTAAACATGCCACAGTTTATGTTCCCATCTTTGTGTCTGTAGCCCTGTGTAGTAAATGGACTTGGTGCAAGACATATAATGGACACTTATATTGCGCCGGTATACGCCAAGTTTGATGCTCATGGCTCATGAACATTATTACCCCTGTCATCGGGCCAGTTATATCATTCCATGATCATTCCTAGAACCATCTCAACTCCTTGGGGAGTATGCAACCCATGCTGCCAATTGTGTAGCGCAACAAGCTTAATCAAACACAATTACCATCTCTGCCATCACAGGTCACCATTTATACTCCTGGGTGAAAAGAAGCAATTATACACTATGAACAGGGAAATGTCTTAAATGCTATTGTTAGGGACAAAATGTCTTAAACAGTACAATGGGGCTTAGGTTTAACACATTTAAATGTCTGAAATGTAATACAGCTTAAGTTTCAGCCATTTAAATGTCTTAAACGTAAGTAGGGATAACGTTTAAGACATTTAAATATCTGAAATGTAATACAGCTTAAGTTTCAGCCATTTAAATGTCTTAAACGTAAGTAGGGATAACGTTTAAGACATTTAAATGTCTGAAACGTTAAGATGCATACTTTTAAGACATTTAAATGACTGAAACTCTAACAGCTTAGTTTTAAGAAATTCTACCCATAGTGTCAGAATCTTATGGTTAGAAAGTGTCTGAAATATCTCTTTGAAGTTCAACCAAGAGTGACGCCATGTCTGAAGGTACACTGACTGCCATTGTTATTGGGTTAGTTGTTTACAATTATTACACAATGGGCAATAAGTGGTAGAGTACAGCTGTAAACCACCATTCTGATTTCAAAGTACTGTACATGGATATAACTGGCAACTTAATAATAATAATAATAATAATAATAATAATAATAATAATACGGATCTTCAGCGATGACATCGGCATGAAGTTTGGTCTGGAGAAATGTGCTGCAATGACCATGAAGAGGGGTAAAAGGGTACATTTGGATGGAATTGCTTTACCAGACGGCACACAATTGATGGCGTTCGGTGAAGAAGAAAGTTATAAGTATCTTGGAGTGCTTGAAGCAGATCATGTACTGCACGAGGAATCGAAAGAGAGACTTAGAAAGAGTATATAAGACGAGTGAAGAAGTGTTTGAAGTCCAAGCTGAATGGAGGGAATATGATAAAGGCGATCAACACTTGGGCTGTGTCGCTGATGAGATACAATGCAGGAATTGTCGAGTGGACTAAGGCAGATCTAGATGTTGCTGACAGGAAAATGAGGAAAGTGATGACGATGTACGGTATGTTACATCCACGGTCGAATGTCAGCAGACTCTATCTACCGAGGTCAGAGGGCGGAAGAGGGTTACTTAGTGTATCAGACAGCGTTAACATCGAGAGAAGGAGCTTGCAGCGTCATGTAAGAAGTACTCAGAAAAAGTTGTTGAAGGTTGCGCGGAAATACATGAAGGCAGACGAATTAGGTCCAAAGGAGTATAAGAATCAAAGAAGAGAAGAAAGAACACGAGATTGGCAGGAAAAACCACTTCACGGCCGATTCCTGAGATGTACCGAAGAAGTGGCAAGTAGCAAGACATGGGAATGGTTGAGGAGAGGAGAACTAAAGAAAGAAACAGAGGGTCTGATTACTGCAGCGCAAGACCAGTCTCTGCCGACGAATGTGATGAAGGCAAGGATCGAGAAGTCAGATGTCTCTTCTATGTGCAGAATGTGCAATGCGGTGGAGGAGACTGTATTTCACATTGTCAGCGAATGCAGAGTGCATGCTCAGACAGAGTACAAAGGCAGACACGACAAGTTGGCCAAGGTGATCCATTGGTGTCAAGGTGCAATCGAAGTGGTACGACCATGTGCCGGAAAAGGTTGAAGAAACGGACCATGTCAAGATTCTCTGGGACTTCAACATCCAGACAGATCATGTTATAGAACATAGACGGCCGGATGTTGTTGTCTTGGATAAGCATGAGAAGATGTCATCTTATTGATATAGCTGTGCAGGGTGATAGTAGAGTCACTTCGAAGGAGAAGGAGAAGGTACAGAAATATCAGGATTTAGCGAGAGAACTCCGCAAGCTGTGGCAAGTCAAGGTGAAGGTTATTCCTGTGGTAGTGGGAGCACTGGGTACAATCCCGAAGGCGTTGGAGAAACATCTCAAGGAGATAGGAACATCTGTAAGAGTGAAATTACTACAGAAGGCGGCACTCTTACGGACAGCAAGGATTCTGCGAAATACACTTGAGATCTACGGCTATATGGGACGTAGCTTATTGACTTCAGGTGTATCCGGCAGGAAAAAAAACAAGATCTTTCTTTTCATGCTGTGCTAACGCATAATAATAATAATAATAATAATAATAATAATAATAATAATAATAATAATAATAATAATAATAATAATAATAATAATAATAATAATAATAATAATAATAATAATAATAATAATAATAATAATAATAATAATAATAATAATAATAATAATAATAATAATAATAATAATAATAATAATAATAATAATAATAATAATAATAATAATAATAATAATAATAATAATAATAATAATAATAATAATAATAATAATAATAATAATAATAATAATAATAGTGGCTTCTTGTATAGCGCACAAATCCATCACGTAGTGACGATCATGGCGCTCAACAAAATTAAATAATGGGATTAGAGTGTAAACAGGTTTTGAGTAATTGTTTGGAAGAACTGATTGAAGAAGCTTGACGAAGGAAGAGGAGAAGACTGTTCCAAAGAGTAGGGCCAGCATGGGAAAAGCTGTGGTCACCCCAAGAGCGTAGCGATCTGGGAACTTGAAGGTCTGATGACCTGAGTCTGCGTGGAGGGTTGTATGCCTGTATTGAATTCTGTATATAAACTTGTGAGGAGCCATGGAGTGCGTGATAGACCAGCAAGAGAACTTTGAAGGTGATGCATTTCTCGACAGGCAGCCAGTGGAGGGATTTGAGAACAGGTGTTATGAGACAGGTTTTCTTGGTGAGAGTAACAAGTCTGGCAGCAGAATTCTGGAGGCATTGCAGTTTATTTAGCTGTTGTTGTGGGAGGCTTACAAAAAGGGAGTTGCAGAAATCAAGGCGTGAAGAAAATGAGGGCGTGGACTAGCTGTTCAGTTGCTTTTTGACTCGGGTACTTGCGAACAAAATCAAGGTTGCGCAGTTGATATCTGATTGACCTAGACACATGACAGATGTGATCACAGAAGGACATATTGGTGTCAAAGATGATGCCAAGATTACGAGATTAAGAGATAAGAATTAACTCCAGTTCCTTATTCCAATATATTTCTACTGAATTCCTAATACACTTTTGTACACTGAATAAGAACTTATTTATTCACTCCAAGCTAACAGCTCTGGTCCATCTGCCTCATGATCATCAGTGATCTCTTGTGTTCATGTCATACAGCCTGATTCCACATTCTCTTAAACTTTTAGATTGAAAACCTAGTAACAAACTTCGAAAGATCTCTGTCACTTGTTTTAATCAAATAGAATGAGTTTCAATAAAAAAAAGAGAACAATCTAACACTGTGTTTCCATATGAGTTAGCCCAATTAAGTACATATTACATTGGCCCTACGTGGGTCTCATCATGCATAGACAAATTATGTTTTCGAAATCACTGGCTCTTACTTTGCTATGGACACTCACTTTTATGGGGTATACTATAGACGCATATTTTGTAAAGGCAACACAAACATGTTGGTGTGAAAGAAAAATGTGCAGATCCTTTCTTGTATTTTTAGTCATATGAAACATATTGAAATGAGTCAAATGAGAGTTGTGCTCGGATGATTTGCAAAAAGCATAGTTAGCTTTCAAACTGCAACTGGACGGATTAATAACTTGGAATATGTCTGGGATTTTTAATAGAATATGCAGAGTAGATGGTAGTGAACACTCCTGAAGTAGTTCAATGAACAATCAAGTTTTTCCTGTGGTTTTTTTATATAAGAGTTCGAGCATTAGTATAAATTAAGATACCAAGACAAGTGATTGTTTGGGAAGGGCTATCCATCTTTGACCACTTTATATTAAATACTAACCTTAAAGTAAAACAAGTAATTAAAATGCAGTTTACAAGCCTCCCGTGTATTTTCAATTTTGATGAGAAAATCATCCAGGTAAACAACGACCCCATTACAACCATGATGTTGCATCATACGAGAGACAGACGGAGTTAATCTATGAAAAATGCATGGCGCACGTTTAGCTCCAAATGGAAGTTTAGTGCCATAAAAATAAGTCATCGGGATGACAGGGAACATACCGATAAGCACTTTTGAGATCCACTTTGGGAGTCATATTTTTGGAGTCATACTTTTGTCACATATTTTTCCCAGCGCGTTATCTAAATGGGCAGAAAATTGTGGTGCGCTTTCATCTTTTTCAAGTTTCGGATCGAAATTGAAGTCTGAAGCTATATGTACATGTACACGTGATGTATAGCCTACACTGATGTTTGGAAAGGCACTAACACAAACAGCCTGGGCCTACCCATTGAATTATTTTTGCGTGAAAGAAAAAATTGCACATCAAGTTTTGTATTTTTAGTCTTATGAAATGTATTGAAATGAGCCATTGCGCTCGGATGACTTTCAAAAAGCATACAGTTGTACTTAGCTTTCAAACTTCAACTGGACGGATGATTAATGATGTCTGGGTGTAACTTTGAATATGTCTGGTTTTTAATAGAATATGCCACCAAATGTACACTTGTGTATGACAAGAAACCATAAATCCTGATATTTTGAGATATCTGCAAACACATTCTTAATATGGTTTATTTTTTAAATAGGAACTATACATCTCAAATGGCATCTCAAATTACATCTACATGTAAATATTAAATAAATTCTTGATATTTATGATGTGGAGAAGTACAAAATGTACAAACTCTGAGTCTAATGCATGCAAATACTTTTGCCTGGCAGGAAATCTCCTGGGTATCGTAAAGGTCAAGCAACATGTAAACGAATCACATGGTCTTTAAAACAAACATAGAAATAATAGATTCAGTGAATGTTCAAGTCATGTTTATAACTTCCTTCGCTTAAACTGTCTCATTGGTTATTTTATTTACTACCTCGGCCATCATATGGGTTTGGAGGTAACCTCTGCTTCATAATATATCATTATGTTGTCTTATCTTAAAGTTCATAAATGTAATTAATTGTTCAATGTAAAATCGGCCATGAACATGGAAAATCTTGCTTTACGCATTTACCACTGATTCTCATTTTTAAAATATTTTTTTGCCCATAACTGAAAACCCTGACTATATTTACTGTATTGACAAATGATACAATTATTAAGATACATAAATTAACTATAACTTTGTATTCAGATATGTAGCATTCAAATCTTGTAATATAGAAAAAGAATAATACAGAAGAAAATTTATGTGGCGAGTTTCGGAGAAGAAAGAAATATGTATGACTTATAGGATTGCTGACTATTCCGACAGCCCATAATTCCGACTGCCAACTCCGACAGGTTGTTCTCTTTTTTATTGAAATTCATTCTATTTGATTAAAACAAGTGACAGATCTTTTGAAGTTTGTTACTGAGTTTAAATCGGTTAAGAGTGATTTTCAATCTAAAAGTTTAAGAGAGTGCAGAATCAGGTTGTATGGCATGGTCACAAGAGATCACTGATGAGACAGAGATGGACCAGAGCTGTTAATTGCGGTGAAGAAATAAGTTCTTATTCAGTGTACAAAAGTGTATTATGAATTCAGTATTCATGTAGAAATATATTGGAATAAGGAACTGGAGTTAATCTCTTAATGAGTTGCCAGTTATATCCATGTACAGTACTTTGAAATCAAAATGGTGGTTTATAGCTGCAATTTACCACTTATTGCCCACTCATTATGTACTAATTGCCCACTCATTGTGTACTAATTGTAAACAACTAACTCAATAACAATGGCAGTCAGTGTACCTTAATTCAGAAATGGTGTCACTCTTGGTTGAATTTCAAAGAGATCTGTAAACAAAATTGCACTGATTGTAGGAGGGCTAATGTTGGACTTTGTAATCAAGTAATAACCAGAGGTGAACATTCCCTTTATTGTTATTTTTGTCTTTTTCTTTGCCAGGTGTCATCTGTGCAATGGAAGGAGCCCTTGATTTCTTACACATGGGTACACTGGAAGGAAAGAGAATAGGCATACAAGGAGCTGGCAATGTCTGTAAGTATTCCTCAGAATGTCTCCAAGTCTTTGCTTTTTAAAAGGTTTATATTCCATGTTCCAGTGTAATTTCTCTAATGAGTTGTCATAGTGTATTGATTCTGAGAAGAACCGGTGAAACTCAATGTAGAAGCAGTTTTGCCGGTATTACCAATATGGCACCTTTCCTTTAGTGAATTTCTTTAATAATAATAATGTGGACTTATATGTGGACTGCCATGGTCGAGCGGTTTAGTGCATCGGATTTGTGTTCTGATGGCTGAGTCGTCAGAATGTGGGTTCGAATCCCAACACAGCAGGTGCTTGTGTCTCTGAAAGACACTTTACCATAATTGCTTCTCTCCACCCAGGGGTAATGATGGTACCTGTGAGGGCAGAGTTGGTTGTTGTGCCTGATTAGCCCTATAATTATATGCGCTGTAATGGCAGCAATTGAGCTTGTATACTCCCAGGGAGCTGAGATGGTTTCAGGAATGATTTATGAGCCTGATGAGCAGGGTAATAATATAATATCATGCGCCTTGAGCTTCAGTATGAGTGGTGCGCTATATAAGTCCACATTATTATTATTATTATATAGCACACGATCACCCAAAACTGGTACTAAGGCGCATTATATTATTACCCTGCTCATCAGGCTCATAATCATTCCTGAAACCATCTCAGCTCCCTGGGGAGTATATACAGCTCAGTGCAGCCATTACAGCGCGGGGCAAATCAAACACAATAACTAACTCTGCTCACAGGTACCCATTTACCCTTGGGGTGGAGAGAAGCAATTATGGTAAGTGTCTGCTCAGGACACTGCAAGCTATGGTCGCAGTTGGGATTCGAACCCACATTCTGACGACTCGGCCATCAGAACATAAATCCGATGCACCAAACCGCTCAACCATGGACAATCTGTTGTGAAATCCTGGCTTTAAACTGCAATGCCCAAGATTTATGATTTTAATATAATAAAAACAGGGGAATGATTTCATTTAAACATTTTTCATAGCCGATGTTTTCGGCAGAAATATTACTGTGTGGAAATTGCTGATAAAACATGGGCGATATATTTTGAATCTTCTTCTGTCTGTTTTTGTTTTGAGCAGCCACCGTCATCGTCCAGGAGCTTCTGAAGAAAGATGTCTCCCACATCTTTGTGACGGATTGCCACATGAACCAAGTAACTAACATGAGGAATAGATTCCCAGGGGTAAGTTGACAAACAGAAAGATAGAGTAAAGATAGTTTATTTATTTATTTATTTATTTATTTATTTATTTATTCCATTTATTTACCCAGGGTGTGCCCAAACAGTTAAGAACTGGTTTCCATTGGGGCCCTGCAAACACTCATAAAACAATAGAATAATATATTAAATTAAACAACTTCACAATCGTATAAAACAAACAGATAGAACTACAACATCAAAATTCACTGAACATCAACACTCGCACAATAAGGACAAAAATAAAGATTACAAAAAGACAACAGTACAAGAAATATTATACATGTTTGTGACACTGAAATTTACGCTAATTACGGGAAGGGCGAAAAACCCATAAAAACTCCTTTTTAGGTCAAGTCACACGACTCCGTAAATTAGCATTTTTCCCTTGAAGTTGATCAATGTGAATATTATGTATTTATGTTTGACGAAGTACTGATTTGAATAAGCTCAGAGAAGACATAGTTCTAAGGTGTGTACTAAGGTTGTTCCAAATTGCGGCACCAGTTACAGCAAAACTGGGGCGTAAAGACTCATTTCGTGCAAAGGGAATTTTCAGTATCTTTTCGGCAGATTGACAAGTTTCTTGAGTTTGTACGTGTGGTGTAAATAAATTTGCCATATACTGCGGGGCCAAGGAATTAATGCTTTTAAAAACAAGAATAGCTTTCTTGTATTTAACTCTCTCTGGATAGGCAAGCCAGTCGAGCTTTTTGAATATGTCAGCTGATGGAGTCAGAAAGTCGCATTTCAGTATTATTCTGGCTGCACGTTTGAGACATTTGTTCAAGACAGTGTTATGAGACGTGTAACGGTCACCCCATACTGTGCAACAATAATCTAGACTAGGCATGACTAAGCTTAAAATAAGGGTGTGCATGTGCTTTTGAGTTACACAATCCCGAATTCTTTTTAACATAGCTAATTTCGAGGAAACCGTCTTCTTTACATATATTCGACATGTTGGTTCCAACTTAAGGTTTCGTCAATAATAACACTCAAGCATTTAAATGATTTAACGTTATGCACTGGATTATTATTGATGTATGATGAGCTCAGGCGCTTATCTTTTTCTTTGAGCCAATGAGCATACATTTAGTTTTACTGGCATTAACTTTGATTTTGTTTTTAACGGACCACCGATGAATCATGTCTAGTGACATGTTCAGACTAGTTTCAATTTCGGCAATGCTTTCGGAACTGCAAATTAGTGTGGAGTCATACATATATAACTTACACGTTTTGGATACATAAAGAGGCAGGTCGTATGTATATATAATAAACAATAATGGGCCCAAGATTGATCCTTGTGGTACACCGACACTTAGAGGCAAGGATTTTGACATATGTTTGTCAATATTAACAGTTTGACTGTGATCACTGGAATAGGACTTAAACCAGTTAATTACTGAAGTTGACATGTTCAACTTTTGCAGTTTTTCCAAAAGAATTTTATGGTCAACGCAGTAAAATGCCTTGCTAAGATCTAGGAAAACTGTACCGGTCATTTTCCCGTGATCCATAGCTTGGAGACACTTTCGTTTGTTAAATCGTTTAGTGTACTTTCTGTTGAGTGCAAAGGCCGAATCCAGATTGACAATAGGAATGAAATTGTTTTCATCAAGGTAATGCAGTATATGTTTGAGTGTATCCATCTTTCTAGGATTTTAGAGATAATCGGCAAGATTGATATTGGTCGGTAATTACATGCGTTGCACCTATCGCCCCGTTTATGAATAGGTGTAACTGAAGCATGTTTCCACGCCTTGGGATACTGTTCATTTCTTATTGAGAGGTTAAATATACGCGTTAAAGACTTTGTAATAAAAGGTGCAGCCATTTTTATCATATTTACGCTAATACCATCTGGGCCTGTTGCTTTACCAACCGACAATAGCGCTAATTTGTTTTTGAACAAACTCTTCTGGGATACTGAAGAGAACAATGTTAGTATTCTGGCGAAGAAGCAACAGAATGGTCGTGAGAATCATTGGCCTCATCTGAACTTGAGTGATTTTCAGCGGCCATATCGTTCACCAATTGTTGAAAAATATTCATTAAAGTTATTTGCAATGTCGGTTGGGTCATCAACATATTCTCCGTTTGAGGAGATGATTGAACTCGGGACACATTTCTGTTTATTGGGAAGGATTTCTTTAAGTTTCTTCCACAACAGTGATGAGTTATCCTTATTGTCCTCAATTGCTGAAGTGAAATATTCACTTTCTTTTCCTAACTTTGTTAGTAACAGCATTTCTTAACTTTTTGTACGTATCCCAATCATTCGATAAGCGCTGACGTTTTAGCTACTTTATGTGCATTATCTCGTTGGCGCATTAGTTGGAACAATTCTCCATCAAGCCATGGTATAGTGCCGCTTCGAGCACGTTTGGACTTGATTGGAGCATGGTGGTTAATTACAGCCATAAAAATCGAGTGCCAGATAAACCACGCTTCGTCAACATGTTGACAGTTAAGAATATGCTCCCATGGGGCATTGCGGAGGTCATTATGAAACATTTCAATGTCAATATCTTTCAGGCGTCGAAAATTAATGAATCGACACCCACCATAGTTCCTGATAGATGTGACCTTTACAGGCAACTTTGGCTTTAAGCAGCGTCAAGCAATTTAATTTTTCTAAACAGTACAGTGCTTCACCGACCAATGATGCATGGAATTTTTTGAAACTCGTAAATGCCACACGTATAATGCACAGGTATAGTCATTGCCATTTAGCGAATGAATGCATAACGCTATGGAAATGCAGTGAACGTGCAGTGCTTGACGGTATCAAAACTCTTGAGAAATTGTTCAGTCTGAGGGCGATCTTATTTTATAGAGTTATGTCCAAAAATCAGGAATGAAATAAATATTAGACAGGAATGAAATAAATAATAGACATCTCTTTTTTGTTTGTGTACTTGTCTGCTATCATGTTTATAGGAAAGAATTCTGCCCTCTATTGAAGTGTGACAAATTTCATTCAATTTGATAGTTAAATTTACCAATTGTTTCTGATCAGTTAATCTTTGTACTGATTTGAACTACTACATATTCCAAAGAAGCAGGGTAGTAATAATTTTGGTGAGAGACTTGCATTACATGTATATGAATGATAGTTCAAGTTATTTTCTCTATGCTCAAGAATATACTATATTACTCAAAACAATGTAGGGAACACCAGATTTTTAACATCAAATAGGTTTGAAATGTTCCATGAACCGGGATTTTCATTTGCAACCCCCTCTCTTTCAGTAGTCATGTCATGAAATGTGTAATCACTACATGCATCCTTTATCATCTGTTTCATTGTGCAGTTGTTTCTCATCAATTCTGTGAAACATTGTGATTATCTGAAATAAACGATCTTGCTTTAACTGAGATTATTCCGGTGTTCCCTAAATTGTTTTGAGTAGTATATTAATCTTTTTGAATTTTATGTATGCATAATTGATTTATTGTAATAACCATCAGCAGTCGGGGTACTCCACTACAGAACGGTTTTACCTTCTCTGGATGTGACCCCCATTCGTACATGTATTTAATTTGTTATTGTTTTCAAACATACAATTATTACAAAGAAAAAATACAAGCTTTTTTAGTGCCAACAAATTGCCCTATATGACAATCTTTTGTTGCTCTCTCCCCCTCCTCCTTCACTGACAAAGCATTGTTAATGTTTTTTTTATTTTATTTTTTTTGTTATTTTAATTTTAGTTTGAAATGGGCTTGATTGTGTGTTTTATTTTGTCATTGTGTCATTTAGACGGCTGACGTCTTGCAGGTTGAGAAAGTTTCTCTTGATGATAATGGAATATTAGCTCATCCTTGTGACATCATATCTCCCTGTGCACTCGGCAATGTTTGTATACAAATGATTATATAATAAATTGTCCCATTGCCCCATTCCCAGTTTTTCTTTCAACAATATACCTTTATCATGATGCATCTATCTATTGGGGATCAGGTGGACATAGTGGTACTATTCTTTCACCGGGTGTGGACCCGGGTTCGAATTCCACTCAGAACCTGATCCCAAATGGGGATTTGTTTTTCAGTCCCTACCTGAGTTATGGGGTTTTCCTTAGAATGTTTGTCTGGGTTTTTCCTCTCTTCTCTTTACATGTTTTTTCAGACTAATGAGCTACAGTGCTTTTGGCACTTTTGATGAATCCTTGGTTTCATTACCAGAAAAATGTACAAATAATTTTTCTTTCTTATAAATCCATGTGACCACGTGGATGCTGGAAGGGAAAATACTGTGGTTCCCCTAGTGTGACAATGAGAAACGGCACTGTAATCCATAGTGCATTCAGGGAATCAGTCAATATTGGTTGTAGTGTGATTAAGGTCTATTGTTTTCTTGTACAATTATATGAATAGCCATCGCTATTGTTTATGCAGACACTATCCAATAAAGTGACATCAGTATAATGTCTGTCCTGTCCACAGATTCTGAATGCAGACACCATCCCAACCATACAGGCCAAGATCGTTTGTGGGGCAGCCAACAATCAGCTAGGCTCACCCAGTGATAACCAGCTTCTTATGGAGAGAGGGATCACATACATCGTTGATTTCCTGGCTAACAGAATGGTAGGAGAAATCCATAGGAACTTGTGGTTCATTGTTGTGGTGGAGAAAGTTTTACATTCAAATGCATGTTGAACATTCGACTGCACATCTGGTTTCGTCTTGAGCCCAGACATTTTATGAATGTGTTAATATCGTGTTATACTCGCTTACTGCCTGCATTGCAAACAGGTTCCTCATAATGACTTGGTATGTCTGTGTTTTCAGGTGGGCAGATACTATACATAATCTTGATTGTGGTGTTAGAACCTCATCCATTCCATTGGGAACAGCAGGTGTTCTAAACAGGGCAAGAACAAATGATTGCCCTGTGTTCTTTTTGGTGCCTTCCAATCATTTAGAATGTTCCTGATCCAACTTTTGTGATGCTCCCTAAATCGTCATGTGCCCGGAAGAAGGTCGTACGGCTTTAGGACCTTCTTCCAGGCACACAAAGTACAACTTTTTGTCCCAGCAGATGGTCGTAAGCAATAAATGGCTCCTTTGAAAAAAGTAGGTCATAACTTTTTTTTTTCCTTCTCCTTCTTCTCGCTTAGACTTATCTAACAAAAAAAACATAGTTCCAAAGTTCACAGAGCCTTCAAACTTGACACATACTTAGACATAACATGTAGTTGTCAATAGATTTATGACATATAGTTTCAGGTGAAGTTGTGACGTCATGGTGACGTCACCAGATATCGAAATATGCTAAAATCCAATTTTAATATTTCAAAAAATCATATCTCATGAACCACAAAACATATTTACACAATCTTTGCATCATCTTACAGATCTTGAATTATGTGACATTTCATACACAGAAATGACCCAATCTGACCTCTCCTTCCGGTCGAAACTGGAAGTTTAAGTGGAACAAATATTCTGAAGCACTTTTATAGGGTCTGCAGCCAACACGATATGGTATTTGGGCGTGCCTTCTGTGTACGAAATTGTGACCTTTTCAAAAATGTGACTGATGATTTCATCACCTATCACAGCGCCCTCTGGCGGCGGGTTTAGAAAAATAATTTTCTATTACAAGAAGTGTACCCTAACCATTCTGTTATGTTGTGGAATTGCAGGGCATTGTAAACTGTGCCAACGAGACCTATGGGCGTCTACCAGATGATCCAGCTATTAACAGACACTTTGGCTTGGAGTGGGAGAACTCGGTAAGTAATTTATCACATCTTCAACTTCTAAACACAGGTTCATACCTTACACAAAAGCAAAGTAAATGTGATGTCAATACAATGTTCAGTAATGTTCAAGAGGGTAAAGCCACCTTGCCAGTTGTGTGTAAAGGAAAGCCACCTTGCCAGTTATGTGTAAAGTAAAGCCACCTTGCCAGTTGTGTGTAAAGGAAAGCCACCTTGCCAGTTGTGTGTAAAGCATAATAGTCTTGTGACAAGATGGTTTTTTAAGAACATGATACCTTGTCTGGCTTTGTCCACAAAAAAAACAGCTATTGAACTTCTGTCCAAAAATATTGTATTTGGCTTCTGCTACGGCTGCGTCATAAATATCAAGCCATAAGAAGAGGTGACTTGATTGTGGCTAAACAAAATAGCAACCAGTTGCGGTTCATTAAATGACACTTTGGACTGAAAGAAATATTTGGGTAAATATCAATAAATCTATTTCCCATTTTTTGAGACAATTTAATGCAGTTAAAGTGCATTTCAGAAAGGATCACTTTTTGAGATGTATGATGACTGGCAAAAGTTGTTCGTGTACAAGATCTGAAGTAACTTGAGCATATTGTATTGAGTGTACAATCTACGTTTGTCCATACCATTTGACCATACCATTTGACCATACCATTTGACCATACCCAAAGAGAAGAAGCCGCTCCAGCCATAGACGTAGATAAAAGCCAAAGACACTGAATTCAGACTCGTGATAATTACTTGTCACAATTTGTTTTGCAAAATCTGCGATGTATTTTTTTAAATTCCGTTGCAGATTGTCCAAATTACAGGGGAAATCTTTCACTGCATTGCTCTTACATGTTGTTTTATTGCAGTATTGAACACAATGGATAGGCCTACCATATATTTGTGAGTTAAGTTGTTGGTTCTACTTTCAAACATTATTCACCAATTACACACCTCAATTTACAGTTTTTTTTCCCTTCATAGATATTCGTGATGACAAAAAAGATTCTAAAGAAGGCAACGTCTGAGGACATCACACCAGTGGAGGCTGCTAATGCCATTGCAGATAAACTAAGCATGGAACTACATCCAATATGGCCACATCGTAGCCAGCAGATCATTCAATCTCTTGTGGAAAATGACTGGCATTTACAAAGGTCCTAGAAGATGGTATTCATTGGTTTGTTTTATTGAGCAGGGCTCCCCACGTACAAGCTAACGTATCAGCCCGATACGGAAAGATTTTCACCCGATACACACCTTTTTTTTAAATACCTTTAGTGTTCATAGTAAAAACGGTCTAGTTATTGTCATGACACAGTTTTAGTGATCCAGGGAAACATAAGTTATAGTCCAACTTTCGTTTGCAGCCTACACCGAGCACACTCTGTTTACATGTCAGCGTGTGTATCATTACACAGTGTTATGCACTGGAATTCACATCACAGAAAACCCGTACTGAAACATGAATGCAGGCTATATACTCATCGCGTATTGGCGCCATATTGAAACAACGATTCGCATTGGCATTCACTTTCCCAGACCCAATAGAAAGGCCCTTCTTTTCCAAAGATGGGCACCAGTGAAACCACAGTGAAACATCTACCCAAAAAAACACGAATATGCAACATAATGAACATATTCATGGCACTCGATCAAACAGCCAATGAAAAAAATATAAAATGGCTACTATGCAAATCTATCCAATCACAACGTGCAGAAATGGCACATGATACTGGGATCCTGAATAACCATGAACCACATGCACACCACATGCACACCGCATGCATTGCACACAGTCTACAGCTGACTGCACGGATGGAGCCTACGTGTACGTTACAATTATATGCATGTACATTGCACATGCGTGGAGAATTCCCTTTCAAAACTTTGTGTCAACAATTCCTTGTTTATTGGATCTGGAGTTTAACGTTATATCTTTCAGTTGCGAGCATGAGTATTTGAAAATGATGAAATATGGTTCATATATATATACATAGATTTAACAAAGCTGCCTGCAAAGGGTCAACTGGCCCTCTGATTGAGATGTGATTTGATTGCTCACAGAGCGTGCACTATGCTGTGATGATGGAGGCATCTGGTGATGGATCGTAACTAACTTATTGGTTTTGATTGCTCGGCATTTAGCCGCTGAATAACATAAATATTTCTTAGAAAAAAAACCAATGTTTTTTATCTAGTTTTCGTTAATGTACAAAATAGACTACAGGAAATCTATTAAAATCGGAAACAACTTTTTCCGTTCAAAATGGCTGGCAGGTATTAAATAGATATCATGCGATAATAATAATAATAATAATAATAATGTGTGGATTTATATAGCGCACGTATCCACCAACTAAGTGGTGCTCAAGGCGCATTATATTGTTATCCCTGCTCATAAGGCTCATAAGGCTCATAAATCATTCCTGAAACCATCTCAGCTCCCTGGGGAGTATACAGCTCAATTGCTGCTATTTCTAGCGCATATAGAGCAAACCAACTCTGCCTTCACAGGTACCCATTTAACCCCTGGGTGGAGAGAAGCAATTATGATTAAGTGTCTTGCTCAAGGACACAAGTGTCACGGCCGTGATTCGAACCCACATTATGTTGCTAACACCAGAACTTGAATCCGGTAAGCTAGACCGCCGCAATAATTCTCAATCGAATCTTATAGCCTAATATTTTTATTCATTTTTTATCTTCATATAAAGAAACTTTCACAGTAAGGTTTCAATCAAATTGATAACTGATTTTAAACTGCATGTGTCAGTTTAAAGATTTGTGCAGATACATGTAAAATAGTGCTCACTGACTACTCAGGCTTTCTGGTAAATTAGAATATGGAAAAAATGTATGACTGAAAATAATTTCTAAAACCTGGAATCTCTAAAATGCACCAGAATGCACCAGAGAACATCTAAAACTAAAAATTTGGCATGGTGTTGGAATGATTTTGGATGATATACATGTTATATCCATTAAAATAACAGTGATAGCAGTAATAAATACGTACCATTTGGCTTGGTGATGGAATAATTTTGGATGATATATCCATTAAAACAAATAGTCTTTGTCTCCAGCATTTTTAATTAAAACAAAAAAAAACATTATTCCATTGGTTCATAACCCTTGATTTATACTACTCAAAACAATTTAGGGAACACCGGAATAATCTCAGTTAAAGCAAGATCATTTATTTCAGATAAACACAATGATTCACAGAATTGATGAGAAACAACTGCACAATGAAACAGATGATAAAGGATGCATGTAGTGATTACACATTTCATGACATGACTACTGAAAGAGAGAGGGGGTTGCAAATGAAAATCCCGGTTCATGGAACATTTCAATAACGGGTGTGACCACCTCTTGCAGTAAATCCGGTGTTCCCTAAATTGTTTTGTTCCCTAAATTGTTTTGAGTAGTATATATCATATGGTAAACTTGTAGAATTTTCTAAAAGAGACTGATATATTTTCATGTTTTTGGAAATAACATTTCATTTTAAGAACTTACCTTTCAAATGTCAGGTTGCTAATTGCATTGTTACAATCTTACTGAGTTGGCAACTTTGGGTTGTAGTCCGATATCAGTCAAATCATAATGTGTGCATTAAACATACACATATATAATAAAGGGTCTTTTTTTGTAAATGCATACAATATGAATATTTTTGTAGGTTAATATGATTGCTTGTTAAAAGTTTCAATCTGAAGAAAGCTTATCATGTTGAAGTGATCTTAATGTTCAGACCAACTGAAGGAATTGCAAATTCAACGTGTTTTGTTGAACAATGTATCTCTGAAATCAATGCAATCAATATCATATAATGTTGTTAATAGTTTTCATTCTACTCCTCAATAATTTACTAGAGAGAGATAATGAGTGTTTAACTAGTTCGCGTCGGGAATAAAAAAGTTTTTCTGGGCCCCTGTGGCGGGTTTCTTTTTCCCACACACACGTTAATGGAAGCTTCCACAGCGGGTGGCTAGCACTTCCAAGCATGTCACCGTACACGTGTGGCTCAACCGAGCATGCGTACAAATATTCCGGAGTTTCCTATGGCGTGTTTAGACGCTCTCCGATCCGTGGTGCAAAAAATAATTGCGTGTATACACGGCCTCCGATGCGAACTGGTTAAGTCCAATAATGAAAATATACTTAGTTGCATAGACATTGCTTTGGGGCAGAGGATGGGTTTGCATAGCTCCATGTAAATTCTCTAATGAGTTGTAAAATTGTGTTGGTTCTAAAAAGAACTGGTGGTTTAACAGTTTAATCAGTATGCTTTGATTGTCTGTCATCTGAGGACGATTGATCAGAATATACTGAGGGTCATAAGATACTGTCCGAGTTGTCAAACCATCAGTTCATTTCAGAACCAACACAGTTTTTACAATTCATTAGAGAATTAACATGGTGCTACTGCAAGCTTTCATGTGTTATACTTCCACCATGCAAAGCTTCATTTCTCACAACTATTATTGTTTTTATGTTTAAAAAAAACCTCTAAGTAACTTTCAGGTGATGCCTGCCGATTGTTTTCATTCTTAAGTCCAATGGACTGTAATCTATTTTATCTGTAAGCATTTTGTGAAGCATCTCACATGTCTTTTCATAAGTTTCTTTCAGTTATATTTACCCAAATTTAACATAAAGCAGGGTTTATTCTTCAGAAAGGTTTAGGTCTATACTATCTTTACAATGCTTTCTTTTATGAGATATTATATATACATTAACGATTAAAATCATTGGAATCAGTCCCTGGGTGAATTGCAAAAGTAATAAATGTTCTCATTTTTAACGAATTTACAAAATCCTTTTTATCAACTACATGATTTTAAATGAAAATTCCCCATAAACTGTTAATAGAAAAGCTTGTTCACAATGTTCCTTAAGAATGTGCAGACAAGTGGAGCTGAAGTGTTCAGAGGTATTGTTTTAAACTATGAACACATCACATATAGCATAGTATAAATGCATAATAGTCATAATTTCCTTATACCTAAAGTGCAGATGAATAACATGGTTTAATTTGCTGATTTCTATTCAGTATAGAAAAAATACAAACCCTAAGACCATATCTTTTGCTCAGCCACTAAATTCTAGCATTTGTCTTTTGAAGAGCAATAATTTAACACGCAGGGTTATAGTCATTCAGATTGAGTGATAACCTATTATAATAGAGAATAATCACTTATACATTTAAATTCATAGCTTGTGATTTGTTTATAATCACCTATATAATGCACATAGAATGCACATAGTGAAACATGCACTTTTGTTTAAAACCATTTTGCAATCAGAAAAACCGTCAGTCTTACTGAATCACTGAAACCGAAGTTAACTTGCACTCCCAATTTTATTTCAGCAGATATTAAAGCAGGTCTATAGTTATCTATTTTTATAGTCAGTTGTATTGAGGTGCGTTAAATTTTAGTTTTTACCCATTTACACATCTTCGTTATGTTTTGAATTTTAAAAGCAATATGTTTCCAGTTATGCTGTGGCAAAATGTAACTTTGAAATCTTTCATTGTTTAACTTTATATTTTGTGTATTTAAAAAAGGGTTCGTACGGGTCATGGAAAACCTGGAAAGTCAGGGAATTTTGCATTTGCATTTTCCAGGCCTTGAAAGTCATGGAAATGGGTAAACTTCTTTAAAAGTCATGGAAAGTCATGGAATTTTAAGACTTATTAAAACCAGTTTGCGTCGGAGGCCGTGTACACACGCAATTTTTTTTCGCACCGCGGATCGGAGAGCGTCTAAACACGCCATAGGAAACTCGGGAATATTTGTATGCATGCTCGGTTGACGTGATAACGAGCCACGTGCGTAAAGTGCTAGTGACGTGCACAGAAGACGTGACCACACGCTGTGGAAGCTTCCATTGTCCTTTTGGGTGACGTGAAAACACGTAATTTTGGCAGAGCTCGTGCTTCCAAGGGCGCAACCACTGGGGGGGTCGGGGTCACGACCCCCCCTACTTTTATGTGGACCTCCCCAACTTCTGGAACATTTTGGTATTTTATGTATACATGATCCTAGTAATGTCATTCATGACATCACAATGGCTGCTTGGGACCCCCCCCCCAACTTTCAACACGTGGTTGCGCCCTTGCGTGCTTCGGTTGACGTGTTATTGTGCAACACTTGTTCGGCACAAGAGCGGGGGCCGTGTAAACGCGCTCGCTTCACATGGGTGGTTGTGTGGGGGCACTCGTAAACCTGTTCCACTTCCACACCTTTGTCTTTGTCTCCATTGAAATCTGTAAAGCTGCGGTATACTAAGATTTCTATAGACCAATTACCGTGCACCATTGTCCCATTGTTACTCGGTACCATGCCACTCGGATAATGGGGAAGGAATCCTTCCTCCATGCTCGGTTGACGTGTAAATACGAGGAAGAATTCTTTAGAGGGCTCGGTGGACTTCTAAAGACGCAACACCAAATACGCCCTCCTGGCTATAATTCCCACGGGAAACTCGCCAATTTATCTGCTAATAAGCTAAATAAAATTCACGCAAAAAAAAAACGTGTTTGTGTGTGAAAAAGAAACCCGCACAGGGGCCCAGAAATACTTTTTTTTATTCCCGACGCAAACTGGGTTTAAAAGAAAAAGAAACAAGGCAACCAAAAAGACACAATTTATGGGTCACAAGTTCACATCAAAGAAATGTCTGCCGACTTTGGAATGTTGAATGTATCAATTTGGGATTAGAGCCAGGACAAGAGTTGGGGCTATTGTTCACTTGACAATGACTGACAGGTTGTGGTTTTACACTCCCAGACCAAGAGACAATAACCTCTGGGAACTGGTTCTTGGCTGGTTTACAAGCTATTATAAACTAAACACGCGTGGGTCCCACTCTGCCTGGCACGCGGGTACCCCGCGCATCTGGTTTTTGCCTAAGCAGTGTGGTAGCGGAACCAGTGTCGTTTAACGTTGAATGCTTATAAATAGATCGCGGCAGGCCGCATAGTTACAAATGCGGTGCATCATATCAAAAACATTCTCTTGAAAAGAAACAAAGTTGCCGGCCAATTAAAATGTATCAATAAAGCTTCCTTCAAGATGAAATAAATCCCTCAGTGGCAACAAATTATTGTTGTTCACAATTAGTTCTCGAATTGAACAAAGGAAATTTTGGGGTGTTTTTTTTTTCACCATGGAATAAATTATACTTTTATAGCGTATCGATAGCGTATCGGTATTTTTTTTTATAGCGTATCGGGCATGCCTGGCTAGAACAGTGGTGTTCTACTTAGATTCGCATTGTTAATGTTGGGCGCGAATCTTCGCGCGAATCGAAAAGTCATGGAAAAGTCACGGTATACTTGTTGTAAAGGTCATGGAATTATCTAAGTAAAAAAGTGTACGAACCCTGTAAAAGGAAAGTACAACAATAGTATTCAGCTGATAACCAAATTACTGAATTATCCAAAGCTTACTTGATGTGAAGTTGGTAAAAGTATATACCAATCATCCTGAAATATTATTTTATCTGAAGTGCTTTCATATTGAAAGAAAACTCGAACAAATTTTCAACAAGTTGCCAGAAGACAACTTTTTGCGTAGTGTTTTCTGTAAAATTGTCTACACATTTTTCATGACTTAGATTCTGCATTGAAGTGAAGCATTGGAAGATATATTATTTAATGCATATAATCTTGATTCAAATAGAGTAAGCATACTCATCATAGAAGCAGTTTTGCCAATATTACTAATGTACCATCCCTTTGAACTGTAGGGATCTGTGTTGATTCTGCATTTTCTGTACCTCATTTCCCGTTTATATAATAATAATACATAACTTAAATCTATTGTGCAAATAACTATATCAGCCCAAACTTAACAATGGTTGCAGTGTGTGAACAACCGACAGAACAATGAATAAAGCTGTTTAAAAACAACTCATGACGTGTGAAGGTTCCAGTTCATTACCAGGCCGGTGATTTCTCAGGATTTTCCCTTTGCTTCAAAATGTTCTTGAAAGAAGAGAAGTAGCTTGTATTGTGTCCAAACTTCTTTTTTCTTGTTTGTGGGATGTGGAGATTCTGTAAATTCTCCAAATTAAACATCCAGGAGGTTCAGGGGGCTTTGTCCTCTAGACCAAAGGGTTACCCAGGCCCGCTACCCAGGATTTGTTGCTTTTGTCATATCACACCCGTGCATTAGGTTGTGTCCTTAAGGAGAAAAACATGAACATCCATCCAGAAAATTTCGAGGGCTTAACATGTGTTATGGGGAGTTTTTTATTTTTCAGAAAGATTCAAACTTTTAAACTCATTTTTTTCAGTATGCCGATGTTTGGACATAACCAGTTCTGGTTTTAAGCCCTCGATTTGATTGGCAAAAAACACGTATGTTTTCATTATCACATGGAATTTTATTAGTTTGTTATCAACATTTGAACGTTTTTAATTTGTGAATAACATTAATATTGAACATTCTTTAAAAAGATAACACCTCGTACAGTATAAATATTACAATGGATGGTTTACACAAAGTAAGTTTCATGTTAAACTGATCATTAATGCATTTTTGTTTTTAATAATAAAGGTAAACACTGCGTTAAAATCTTTTGGAGATGCTCTTCAAATATGGAAAGATATTCCGTCTATGTATTATTTACCGGTAATTTGGAAAATAAATAACATTCAGTGTTACCGAAACAGTAAAAGGACTGTGCAGTTTACCAGCATACTACGTAATATATTCATTTATTTACTAATAACTACTCTTTATTAAAGGGAAAGAACAACATTGGTAATTAACACATTATTATCTAAAAACTCACTTGGTGTACAGTTTGTACACATATCAATCATACCGAGAAATGGTTTCTTCTAAAGTGTTTCTTTCAAGAGAATACAGGAATTGTATATATTGAATTTACAAAACATTGCTATCTTGCAAATTCTTGTAAAGCATTAAAAAAAACATTTTAAAAACATGTAACAGTTTTTCGTCGTTTTACGTGCGCAATAGACCTTTTCCATGAAATATGCTAATTAACCATCGCGCGTGCGCATTGACACTATTGGTGGGCAAAACGAGGGAACGTTACGCACGCCTTTTTGTATGGGGATGATGGTGGCTTGACGCACACGCGCTTATGCGTTTTTATACTGCACAACTCTATGGCGTTTGCCAACCAGTGGTGTCTGTACGCATGCGCAAATGTAATTACCATATTTCATGGGAAAGGTCTATTTCTCCAGATAGCATTTAGTCTCTCAGAATTGCGTACAAAGTGAACGCGCATGCTAACATAATGGCCATTTCCATGAAATATGCTAATTGCAATCACACATGCGCTCAAACACCACTGGTTGGCAAACTCAAATACGGGATCGTCACGCAACGCCATGCGCACGCTATAGCGCCTAGCGCACCCTAAATTCAGTCAATATAATGGAGACAATGGCTAAGTGCAAGCTATAACGCGCGCTAGGCGTTGCGTGAAGATCCCGCTG
Source organism: Zoroaster sp. YZ-2022 (assembly GCA_029582265.1). Lineage (NCBI taxonomy): Eukaryota > Metazoa > Echinodermata > Asteroidea > Forcipulatida > Zoroasteridae > Zoroaster > Zoroaster sp. YZ-2022. The sequence continues at coordinate 36,667,933 of CM055820.1, forward strand.
TTGAGTTTGCCAACCAGTGGTGCTTGAGCGCATGCGTGAATTTAATTAGCATATTTCATGATAGGGCTTATCGTCATCGTCCTATCATCAAGTAGACTGGTCCCTAATAATAATAATAATGTGTGGACTTATATAGCGCACGTATCCACCAACTGAGTGGTGCTCAAGGCGCATTATATTATTACCCCTGCTCATAAGGCTCATAAGGCTCATAAATCATTCCTGAAACCATCTCAGCTCCCTGGGGAGTATACAGCTCAATTGCTGCCATTACAGCGCATATAGGGCTAATCAACCAACTCTGCCCTCACAGGTACCCATTTAACCCCTGGGTGGAGAGAAGCAATTATGGTTAAGTGTCTTGCTCAAGGACACAAGTGTCACGGCCGGGATTCGAACCCACATTCTGCTGCTAACACCAGAACTTGAGTCCGGTAAGCTAAGAACCCAAGGATGTAAGAACCCAAGGATGTAATTCACGCGCCTCCAGCAGACGTCAGATCTTCAGTCTAATCATCAAGTTTCTAGGTGTATTTTCACCGCTAGAGGGCTAATATGTATACCGTCCGGATGGAAAGGATACAGGATGGACCCCCTTAATTCTTATAATACTTTATCCGGTTTTCCCCAAAAGTGGTTAAAATGGAATTGGGGAAACGGAGTTCCATGTGTGGAGTCTGTTTTGTTTGAACGGGACAATACATGCTTTAGGCAACATTGATTGGATATACAACAATTGAAAAGAAGGTACAATTGGTAGGCCTACTGAAAATTGACGAATTATTATCCAAAAGCTAACTAGATGTGTCTGTATTTGTAAAGGTACCAATGCAATCACCCTGAAAGTTTGTTTCTGTCTGAATATTCATATTTACACAAAGCCTTGTATTTTTGCTCAAAGTGGCACACATTTTGTTTACAAAGATGGGGGGGGGCGGGGTTCCAGAATCATCCGTCCCTGAACGTCAACCTGTCCACCCATCACAAGTTCCTCCTGTCACTCACTAAACAACAAATTAATACACATTTTAGGTACAGGTGTGAAACATTAATTTGGATTTGAAACATTACTGTAAGGCCTAGCCTATAGGCCTATAGTTAGAAAATGTTGAGAAAATAGGAAAATCAAGATTACTGGATACTGGATTTTTTTTTCAAAGAATTTTGAACATATTTAAATCATAGAGAATGTTTAAATACACCGGTTTAAACAAATAATACAAATAAAAAAAATATATATATATAAACTAAAGACCACATGTAAATATTTGGATAATATTATAAGATTGGGACAAAATCCGGTGTAACTGGGCATATATAATGCCTACAATCGGTTCCCTCGTATTAGATGCGGAAATTCTTCTGCATTCCACTTGTGCTGGGAGCTTCCCAAATTACCTGAATCAAAGGCTAGCACAACAACTCGAGAGGCAGTTAATGTTTGATCTTTTGAACGATTTTGTTTTTTCATATAGGCCTACCCCTCACCCCCCCCCCCTCCCCCTTCCCCCCACCCCCTCCCCCCAACCTCCACCTGTTCAGAAAAAAAACATATAAAGGGCTTTGTAGGCAATTTGTAAAAAAAAAAAAAATTAAATAAATTAAAAAAATTAAAGTGCTGTCTCCGCGTACTGTACCAACCCCAGTTACGCGACTGGATGTAACTAATTACCCAAAAATAGTTATGTTTCTCATAATATGGAAACAAAGAATTGGGAAATCATGAATATAAATTTCCTTATCACCACGGTCCAGAAGAATGACGTCATTTAAATTCTCGGCATTTCTACATTAACTAAAACTGGTACCCACTGAACACAGGCAATAGTCCCGATATATATATCGTGAACCAGTCATCCATGCGATATATCGATGTCGACGACTCGTTCAAGATGGCGGAAGGTGGTGGACCACCAGAACTTCAGGCTCAGAAAACTCAAATTTCTGAATTACTCAAGACACCTCTTAAAAAGGGGGACACATGGTAAGGAACTATGAATGTTGAGCAAAGTAAAGGTTTCATTAATAGATGATTTGAATTAGAAATTTACATTTAAGACAGAAACACCGGTAATAAAATGTAATACTAATAAAAAATAGACGATCATGACCATAAGTCCATGCATGTTGACGTGACTTGAAGATCCTTATTTATAATAAATGATGTCTGTCGGGAGATCCCCGACGTCAAAAATGGTAAGGGGAAATGATTTCATTGTCAATGTCACTTTTATTCGATTCGCGTTCGCATTTGCGAAACTTAACAGGGGTGACAGAGAAATGCATGTAAACTAATGCAATAAATAAGCCCTTGGCCTTGTCGGAACATGGAGGAAGGAAAATATGCGCCATGTTTTTGACGGGGCAAATGTTTTTTATTTCGAACACTCGTTGCCATGGAAACAGGTCAACTCGTACCTTCGCCAACTCGTACCTTCGCCAACTCGTACCTTCTGTTAAGTGAACTCGTACCTTCGCCAACCCGTACCTTCGCCAACCCGTACCTTCTGTTAAGTCAACTCGTACCTTGTATGTACCGGTGACAGACATGACAGAAGGAAGGCTTACAAGTTTTACGTTCGTGAAAGGGGCTGGGAGCTACTTCCAAGATGAGGTCACATGACTTCCACTTGATGACAGAGGGCGTACTTAAGTTACGGATGGTCATTATCAAAGTGTTATTATTTAATAGTGGCGAACTTGCCATTCAAGTCCATAAAAAAGTTTTTCTCAACTGGAAATTCATGCATCACTTTGTGGAGTGTCGTGGCCGAGCGGTCTAGCGCACCGAATTCAAGTTCTGGTGTTGCCAGCAGCAGGGTGTGGGTTCGAGCCCCGGTCGTGACACTTGTGTCCTTGAGCAAGGTACTTAACCATAATTGCTTCGTCCTTCGGATGGGACGTAAAGCCGTAGGTCCCGTGTGTTGTGTAATGCACGTAAAAGAACCCAGGATACTTATCGTAAAAAGTGTTTCTGGTTTAGCGCCTCGGAATAGGCAACTAGATTGATGTGCGCTTTATAAATTCAGATTGGATTGGATTGGAATAAAAAAAGTTTAGCAACAAAAAATTCAAAGGAAGATTTGTAGAAAATAAAAAAACATAAAAACATTCTTTTATTGTGCAACACATAAAAAATTACCAATACAGCGCAATTGAAAAGAAACCCTTAATTGTTTTGAAACCGCATCTAAAACATGAAAAATTTTGGAATAAAACAAATTTTGCAACAAAAAATTCAAAGGAAGATTTGTACAAAATAAAAAACATAAAAACATTCTTTTATTGTGCAACACATATAAAAATTACCAATACAGCGCAATTGAAAAGAAACCCTTCATTTTGAAACTGCGATACTGCGCAATTATTAAAACATTCGTAAAAGGGAAGCCTATGGTATTTGATGACGCCATGTACGAGATGATTTAACTGTTGCGTTGACTATACGAGTTGACTATAGAGAAGGTACGAGTTGACTATAGTGAAGGTTCGAGTGAAGGTACGAGTTGACTATAGTGCAGGTATGAATTGCCGAAGGTACGAGTTGGTGAAGGTACGAGTTGGCGAAGGTACGAGTTGACCTGAAAGCGTTGCCATCTGCGACAATGTGAGAAGTTGTAAGTTTTGTATGTATTATGAAAACATACAGAATTTTTCTTTAAAATTAGTTAGATATAATTATAGTGTTCTGAAAAATTATCCATTTTGTTTTCATAGGTCTAATAGGATACGTAAAAACTTACAACTTACAGAATTTTTTTTCTGATTTCTATAAATCTGGTATAAAATGAAAGAGAATCAAACTATCCCAAAGAGAGAGAATCAAACTAAACCAAAATCTCACTTTTGAAAATGGGTCCAAGTTTAGGGTTTTGCCAGAGGCAGAGCCAGTCACATTTGCCTTTGCTAGTTCCACAGCCAGGCATTATGGTCTGGTTGTATCCGATCATTGGCATCCCCTCTTAGGGCTAGTGCAACTGCCTCTGACTCTCGCAGTCTCCTTAATTTAATGATTGTAATTACAACAGTATTTGTCACAGCAACAAATACATCACATTGTAAAACTTAAGTTAAAGGAGGAGGGAAAGAATGTCAAACCCAACTGTCAGTTGTGCTCAATGCTCATGTGTTTTTAGCAGACAACATTTTTCTCTCAAGTGTGTCCTCTATCATCTTTTAAAGGAAAATCTGTGATATTTTTCATATTTTGGATAGAAAAGTGGCGATTGTATTCTACATTCTTTCCAGGAAGAGACTGTTGAGCATAGAGAAAGGACTTCTCTATAGTGCTTGGCGATTAGTGAAATTCACTTCTTAATTACCACTCCACCCAAGCCCAGTTTGACCACTAGATATTTTATGGAGACTACTTGCAGCACACAATTATACAAACATTATTAGGGATGACAATCCAAAAAATCAACCACAACTTAACAGGCCTGCACTTTTCCTTCCTCCATGGTTGAAACCAGATGGGTGCACCCAACTAAATAAACTCCCATAGTAAACAGTGCTAAATACACAATATTCAAAAATCATGAAAAAATACTTAGAAGTCCCACAGTTTTTAAAACCAAAAGAAAAAATATTGATCGATATATAACCTTTTATTTTCTTCTCTATTCACTGTCTAAAGTCCAGGTTTCCAGGGAGTTATTCTCATCCCAATGAAAACCACCCTCTACAGTAGTGAAAACGTCCACACTGAAAAGCAGCCATTTTGGAAAAAGGCCTTACGCTTGAAATCAAATTAGGACCACTTTTTCAGGGCCTAGTGTGTCCAAAATACTCACAGTTGGAAGCCAAGGACCCCCGGGTTATGATAGTGGGCCATTTTTACACAATCCATCAAATGAATGGGCCTCAAATCTTTGTTTTTCAGAAAAATTTGAGGGCATACACTTTATGATAAATAGCTCGGCGCATGAATTCCTCACTATTTAGTGGGGTGCACCCAGATAGCTTATTCCCAGAAGCCATTTGCTTTTAGTTTGAAGAAAATCGGCCCAGGCATTCCAGAGTTAGAGGTCATGAAAGGGTATGGCCTTGGTCCAAGCTAGTAATATTAAGTTACGTACATAACCTCCAAGGTGTCCTGTGGTCCCTTTGGGAGTTCAATAACATTATACAAAAACTGTCTATTTTCAAGGAAGTGAATCTTGAAAAGTATTTGGCCAATTTTTTTTCATTTTTGGAACATCTGTAGAAACCAGCCTACTCTTTCACCCAATCAATCTGAAAACTAGTTGCCATTGATGCCAAATTAATTAAGATTTTTAAAAATATGCCTTTAAACTTAACGAACTTGTTGTGGTTGTGACAAGTGCGTGGCCACGCTCGTAAAAAAGCCTGGTTAGTCTGATCCCGGCTCAGTTTCATGCGCGTAAAAGTGAGATGAATCCCAGACCGATGACTCGTGCATCGCTGGCTAGCCGGCTGACAACGCGTAAACAAAACCTCGCCAGTCTGATCCCTGCTCCGTTTACTGTGCGTACAAGTGAGGCGAATCCCAGACCGATGACTCATGCATTGCTGGCTGACAACGCATAAACAAAACCTCGCCAGTCTGATCCCGGCTCCGTTTACTGTGCGTACAAGTGAGGCGAATCCCAGACTGATGACTCATCATGGATGGCGCCTGGCCGGCTCACCAACTTTTTTCGCAGAACAGGTTGACCAAATGAATATCGCTATAACTTAATGGGACCTCGATGTCAAGGTACAACCCACATACTGTCGGAAAGAGCACGAAACGGGCATTCCATTGAGGTATGGGTGAAGGCCGTACCAGTGTTAGATCCAAAATTATTCAGTCTCAAAGTGTTTCTTTTGTTTTAAGACCTAATTAATTTTTTAAGTACATTTGAAACAGTTTTCTGGCTACAGATCTAATTTTAAGCTTTATTTTGATACCAAGATCGTTAGGATCGATGATTGGAACGCAAAGTCCCCGCCGTATAAAAATGGGTCTTACTGCTAATTTTTTTGGACCATTTTTGAGCGGCGAATTTGACGGTTGATTTTGCGCTTTGGGCCATTTTCGGGCTTCGTTTTCATCTTCAACTCGACAGTAAAATTCGTTCAAAACCTTTTTAAAGTGTGAAACAGTGAAAATGGTGCTTGAATCTACTGTGTTATGAGTTGTAGCTTTGTTTTCTAGTGAGAAATAATTTTTTGAAGTTAGAAATTATCGCTCGTAACGGAGTTTTTTTCAGCACTTTTGATGTGATGGCGCTGTTGCTTTCGTCCTCCCTAACATTATGATCACTCTTGTTTGTGAAATTCAGAGAGAATCCTAACCCCTTGCGTATTTTGTTTATATATCATTAAAAGTAACACAGTACAGCACTCACATTATTAGGGTTGTGATCAACAACTATGAAATATTGAAAAGTATTGTGCAGTGAAACCAGAGGATTGATCACAAAATGAGACTGCACAGTTGCAGATGCAACAACAATGACAGATGTAGAACTCGAGGAGTAATACTCTACAAGGCTAGTACATATACATAGCTAAGTTGCTGAGCACTGCATGCATATGAAACAGCCATGTATATTACATGTCAGTAGGCAGAAAGTACAAAAACCCTAACCATCCCAAATCCTTCAAAATCAAGCAGAGGATTTGAATGATTTTGTAGGATTTGAAATTCCATTGACTTGGCCTACCAAAAACCAGTGATGTATATCGGTTGATTTTAAAGGATTGGAAATAGTATGGATCCTGTATAATAATCAGTTGATTTTGAAGGATTGAGGTACGTGTAGTAGGGATCCTGCATAAAATCATATTGATCAGTTGATTTTGAAGGATTGAGGCCATTACGAGCGATGAGTATCAAGGGGGTTAGGAATAATGAGAAGCCTTTAATAGTTTGTTTCTTTACTCGGGCTGAAATAATAGTACTGTAAAACACATTCCCAGACTGAAATAATGGGACTGAAATATCTTGCCTGGACCATATCTCCCATACTATAGAGTACGGACATCATCCTGACTTGATGCCCTGTGACAACACCCAATGGTCCAGTCATGCAGTCACACCGACAATCCTTTACATTTTTATTTTCAATTTAACATAAACACAAGTTTTGTTATTGGCTGTAATATTCTTTGGATATTTTTGTTGTTTATTTCCAGGTACCTTATAGACAGCAAGTGGTTCAAACAATGGAAGAAATATGTTGGATATGATAGCTGGGACATGTACAACCTAGGAAATGAGACAAGCAATCCAGGCCCTATAGACAACACAGGACTGTTTACTGGTAGTGTTTCTGTTTCATTGTCTATTAACCCCACCATTCCCAGTATATCCTGGGTTACGTCACAATCACTTAGATGCTGTACCCAAGAGCTTTGACACGGATGTTATTATTTTATGCATATCAATTTTATATAAATTTATTGAATATTCATCATTTTTCAGAGGGCACCACTGACAAACTTAAAGAAAATTTGATTGACGATCTGGACTATGTGCTCCTTCCGACCGAAGCTTGGGAGAAGCTCACTGCGTGGTACAGTACTTTGCCAAACCAGGAAGCCATTAAGCGCAAAGTGGTAGAGTATGGCATGTTTGTCAAACACTGTAAAGTAGAGGTCTACCTAATGGAACTAAAGCTTAGTGAGCACGGAAACCCTGAAAATTATGTGTCGCATCAGTTCAGCAAGGCAGATACAATAGGTGAGTTCAGACTGATTAGCTGCTTGTACAGATAGCAAGTATTGCTAAACCAATTTTTGGAATCTTTAGGATTGTTTTTAGAAAACTAAATGCGCTGATAAGGCTAGGGCCCAATTTCCTGGCACTGCTTAACTGCAAATTCCGCTCTTATAGTTACAACATGCTGCACAGATACATGTATATGTACATATGTACAGGGTTAGGGCATAATTTGTTGTGCTTACCATGTAAGCAGTGAATCTTTAGTGATATGAAGTATGCAAGATCACAAGCAGAAAGTCCTTGCTAACCCTATGAAATATGCTTACGTTAAGCACAGAATACTTTAGTAAGAGCTGATTATCCGCTTACAGTAAGCAGAGCAATGAAATAGGGCCTAGCCCAAAAGGCATGTGCTGACACATACACCTGTACCACATTTGTTAAGTGCATATGAACATGCATATTTTGTTTGAGGACCTTCACATGTTAACGCAATGCTGCGCAATGATATGTGGAACTCGATCAAACTTGGCACTATTCAGAAATAAGCCTGAGAATATATTCTTATTACACATTAGGCCAAACAAAAAACACCTATGCATAAATGTAAACATTTCTGATAAAATCCATAACATGAAACATTAGCACATACCTTATTGTTTGATCTTGCTATTTTATGCAAACAAATTTGCGTGTTAGATGTCAAGTTAATTTTACGTAACTGTTACATGTGAGGGTAGAGATTGATGTTGTGTTTGATATCTACTGTAGCACTGAGTAGGGTAGCACAGAGCTCTATACTCACCAAGGGAGCTGAGAACATTTAAGGATTGATATTGGCCAATGATCAGGTGTAATAATGTAAAGTGCATAAAGTATCCTATCATGAGAAATTTCGTGCTATATAACACTCCAATATTATTATTACATACTATATACTTTTCCACCTTATTTCTTCTCAAATTTGAGAATGTAAACTACCAAAAGTACCAAAAGTCTGAAGTGCTACTGGGAGAAAATTGTATCATTTGTTTTTACATCTGTAGATTATCTGTGTCTGCCATTACAGGCTAAAAATTCTCTCCAGTGGAGACTCCATTGCCATTGGGATAATAATAATAATAATAATAATAATAATAATAATAATAATAATAATAATAATAATAATAATAATAATAATAGGTAAAACTTGTAGCTTTGCATGGTGAGAATGATAAGTAAGACTAATTGCGGTGACACCATGTAAGAATCTCAATTGAGTAGTAATTAGTTCTGAAAAGAACTGGGGGTAATAATAATAATAATAATAATAATAATAATAATAATAATAATAATAATAATAATAATAATAATAATAATAATAATAATAATAATAATAATAATAATAATAATAATAATAATAATAATAATAATAATAATAATAATAATAATAATAATAATAATAATAGCCACATAGAAGATCAGCAGTTATTTCCAGATGAGCAGAAAGGTTGCAAGAAGCGGTCAAGAGGAACGAAAGACCAACTCATCATTGATAAGACGGTGCTAAAGGACTGTAGGAACAGGAAAACTAATCTGGCCATGGCATGGATGAATTACAAGAAGGCATCGACATGGTATCACACTGAGTGGATTATGGAATGTTTGGATATGATAGGGGCAGCTGATGCGGTGAAATGTCTTCTGGGTGAGAGCATGAAGACATGGAGAACAAATCCTGACGACTAGTGATCAATGTCTTGGTAAGGTAAACATCAGGCGAGGTATTTTCCAAGGTGATTCTCTGTCTCCACTGTTGTTTGTTTTGGCGCTGTTCCCTTTGGCGATGATTTTGCGGAAGGTTGTGCGGGATACGAGATAGCGAAGGATGGATGCAAGGTGTCATCTTCTCTTCATGGGCGACCTGAAGTTGTTTGCGAACGAGAAAGATTGATTCATGGTGCAGACTATGCGGATCTTCAGCGATGACATCGGCATGAAGTTTGGTCTGGAGAAATGTGCTGCGATGACCATGAAGAGGGTAAAGGGTACATTCGGATGGAATTGCTTTACCAGATGGCACACAATTGAGGCGTTGGGTGAAGAAGAAAGTTATAAGTATCTTGGAGTGCTTGAAGCAGATCATGTACTACGAAGATCGAAGAGAGACTTAAGAAAGAGTATATAAGGCGAGTGAAGAAGTGTTTGAAGTCCAAGCTGAATGGAGGGAATATGATAAAGCGATCAACACTTGGGCTGTGTCACTAATGAGATACAGTGCAGGGGAATTGTCAGTGGACTAAGGCAGATCTAGATGTTGCTGACAGGAAAAGCGAGGAAAGTAATAACGATGTACGGTATGTTACATCCACGGTCGAATGTCAGCAGACTCTATCTACCAAGGTCAGAGGGCGGGAAGAGGGTTATGTAGTGTATCAGACAGCGTTAACATCGAGAGAAGGAGCTTGCAGTGTCATGTAAGAAGTACTCGGGAAAAGTTGTTGAAGGTTGCATGAAATACATGAAGGCAGGCAATTGGGTCCAAAGGGTATAAGAATCAAAGAAGAGAAGAAAGAACCTGCAGATTGGCAGGAAAAACCACTTCACGGCCCGATTCCTGAGATGTACAGAAGAAGTGGCAAGTAGCAAGACTTGGGAATGGTTGAGGAGAGGAGAACTAAAGAAAGAAACTGAGGTCTGATTACTGCAGCGCAAGACCAGTCTCTGCCGACGAATGTGATGAAGGCAAGGATAGAAGTTAGATGTCTCTTCTATGTGCAGAATGTGCAATCACGGCAGAGGGAGACTGTATTTCACATTGTCAGCGAATGCAAGTGCATGCTCAGACAGAGTACAAAGAGCGAATACCGACAAGTTGGCCAAGGTGATCCATTGGGATCTGTGTAAGAAATGCGGTGTCAAGGTGCAATCGAAATGAGTGCGACCATGTGCCGGAAAAGGTTGAAGAAAGCGGAGCATGTCAAGATTCTCTGGGACTTCAACATCCAGACAGATCATGTTATAGAACATAGGCGGCGGATGTTGTTGTCTTGGATAAGCATGCAAAAGATGTGTCATCTTATTGATATAGCTGTGCCGGGTGATAGTAGAGTAACCGAAGGAGGAGAAGGTACAGAAATATCAGGATTTAGCGAAGAACCATAGCTGTGGCAAGTCAAGGTGAAGGTTATTCCTGTGGTAGTGGGAGCACTGGGTACAATCCGAAGGCGTTGGAGAAACATCTCAAGGAGATAGGAACATCTGTTAGAGTAGAATTACTACAGAAGGCGGCTCTTAGGGACAACAAGGATTCTGCAAAAAGACACTCGAGATCTAAGGCTACGGGATGTGGCTTGACTCGAGTGTAACCGACAGAAAGGAAAACAAGATCTTTCTTTTCATGTTGTGCTAACAAATAATAATAATAATAATAATAATAATAATAATAATAATAATAATAATAATAATAATAATAATAATAATAATAATAATAATAATAATAATAATAATAATAATAATAATAATAATAATAATAATAATAATAATAATAATAATAATAATAATAATAATAATAATAATAATAATAATAATAATAATAATAATAATAATAATAATAATAATAATAATAATAATAATAATAATAATAATAATAATAATAATAATAATAATAATAATAATAATGATTTTTAGCTACATATCCACCCTGCTGGGCGCTCAAGGCGCGGAAACAAAGAAAAACATGAATACAAACAATATACAATGATAGCATAGGGGAAAACAAATTATGTACCGAGATACATGTACCTACAATGCAATTACAAATATACATCATCTTTGAAGAGTTGTGACATAAGATGAGTTTTAAGCATCGACTTAAATCTGGTTATACTATGACAAGATTTGAGTTTAGTTGGAAGATGATTCCAGAGTCTCGGAGCTGCGACAGAAAATGACCTATCACCCCAGTTCTGTTTTGAAGTTGGTTCCTTTAGGAGTGACATGTTGCTGGAGCGCAAATTGCGTGATGGAGTGTAGACTTTAAGCAGTTCAGAAATATAAATTGGAGGAATGTTATTAAAAGATTTGTGAACAATTTGGGATGATGACCTTTGTGTGGAATGACTGGCATGGCAGTCATCCCTATGCACGCACATAATACTCACTATACATGACACTGAGATGTCAGTCAAGCTACACAGACATTGGTATCAATTACACATAGACTTTGCATCTCTGTCTTGTTATAACCAAGTACCTTCTCTGATAAGATGGATGCATGCAAGTCATCATTTCACTGTGAAACACATTTTTGTCTTCATATAAACAACTTGTGGTGTTTACATTATTTATGTATGTTTAATGTACATGTAGTATATTGGTTAAATATGCAGGTATTATACTTATACCTATATGTACACATACATTTGTAATTTATTTTGACTGTTAATCATTTTGATGGTTCAAAAGTTTCTTGGGAAAAAAGGATTGTAATATCATTGCTTTTATGTTTTAGTATCTTATTGTACATTTTCATGACTTCTGTCTCATTTTTTTCCATCATTCAATTTATGTTTATTTGGTCGTTTTTGATTAGTTGTTTGGTTTTTGTTTGGGGATAGCTTCAGACTTTTTGGAATACTTTTAAAAAAAAAATTAAAAAAAAAAAAAAGTTTTAACGTAATAACTCTGTGCGGTGTACATAGTTTATGGTTTTTGAGGTACATTGTATTTGGGAAGTAAAAGATTGTATAGTCTACAATGTTTATAAAAACAATTGGCACACCTTGACACAGTGACATACTGAGAAGCCTCACCAAGAAAGCCTCCTCTCCCCTTATTTTTAAGCGCTTTGAATTTGGAATATCATGCTGCAAAACCTCTGTGTGGGGGTTTGCACTATATGCTTTTGAAAACTTCTCTTGTGGAAGAGAACTTCATTTGTGTACAATACAACACTTACTATTTTACCACAATAATGCATACATGACATATACACTATTACTAGTAAAGAACTTCACTATAAAAGGGTGAATTTTAGGTCATCCATTAGTTGATTGGGAGAGTCAAAGTTGAAGTGTGTTCACATTCCAAATATAATTCCCTTGAAAACCAGACCAAACCACTGTAATCTGTAAACAGAGTACATGTAGGTCATATACATGTGTATTCTCAGGCAGTTTCCAAAATATGACAAATACACAATTTCACACTGAACTCAAAAGTTTAATTACCATTAAAGACCATACAAAGTGCCTTGATTTATCAAAGTGTTCAGTATGTATTTAATTATGCTATTCTAAAAAATATTTAAACAAATCAGAAATTGTGGAAAAAATCATAATTTTCAGCCAGAAATTCCAGTGGTTGAAATCTGCGACGTAACTATTTTAGTTGTGACCCGTGGCGGCAGCAAACATTTTGCCTGTTTTTATGACGTACTTTTACGGCGGTAGCTGGAAGCGGCCGTCTTAACAACGGTCTGGCTGCCACCATGTTGTCCATGGCTTGTACATGTACATCTGTACATGCAGGTGGCGGACCTCAAATTTGTACGATTCAATGCCTCTTATTTCGGCAACTTCGTCATCAGTATAATCTCCATCAAATGACGATGATGAATAACACAATTGGTCAGTACTGTTCTGGAGAAGAAGGGAGAAACTTTTGTTGTGCGGATATGGCATATGGAGCTCCTACACAAGCTGAAGTCCTATGGTATTACTGGCCCTTATCATGCAATCATCTCCGATTTTCTAGCTAATCGTCAGATTAAGGTTGTGCTTAATGGTCAATCACCCTCTGTTTTAAAAAAAAAATATTCAGGAGTTCCACAGGGATCTATTTTGGGCCCCACTTTTTTTCTTTTGTTCATCAATGATCTGCCGGATGCTTTTCAATCACAAGTAGCTTTGTACGCTGACGACTCCACCCTTTTCTGTTCATCACTTGGCAGACGGGATGCATCTCGTACTGAACTCTGCTCTATGCTTGACAGGGACCTCGCTCATGTTTTGACTTGGGGTTTAGGATGGATTGCCACCTTTAATGACCATAAGACAAAACTGATTAGTATATCAAGATCTAAACTTTCCTGCCGTTCACACGGGGTCTCGGGTGTTAGCCTACTCAGAAGACCTTCGCATATTGGGTATGGACATCTCTTCAGATCTTAGTTGGGGGAAATATATCTGGTATTGTTAAGTCTGCCGCTATGCGTGTTGGTTGCCTGTCTCGTGCTAGGAAATTCATCCCTCCCAGTGCTCTTGTATTTATACAAGACTTCCATTTGTCCACTTATTGAGTACTGTTCGCACATTTGGGCAGATGCCCCAGATTGTTATCTTCGGATGTTAGACAAGGTTCAGAGGAGATTATGTTATCTAGTTGGAGAGGACTTGGCTGTGTCTCTTGACTCTCTTGGTCACCGTAGAGCAGTTGATACTGCTTGTCTGTATTACAGATATGTCTTTGGACGCTGCTCCTCGGGTATTTCCAAGCTTGTTCCGCCTTTTCAAGATCTCAATGCGTGAAACGTGAAACGTGAAACGCATCAGCCCATCGCTACACCTTACAAAGTACACTCTGGTATACTACCTCTCACGAGAGCAGCTTTTCCCACGAGCAACATCAGTGTGGAACTCTCTCCCAGATACATACTTTCCTCCAGTGTATAGCCTCCAGACATTCAAGAGCAATGTGAATGTACATCTTAGAGTGGAGTAATCTTTCAGTCAGGTGGGAAGGCTCCAAGTACATTTTGTATTGACGGAAAAGCGTCAGGTGACAGCAAATATCAACTTCAGAGAATTTTTTATTTTTATTTACTTATTTATTTTATATATTTTTTATTTCCCCCCCCCCCCCCCCCACTCGAGTTCTAGCCTGCACTTTGAGTGGCATTTTAAGAGCCTTGCGTTATGGCAACCTTTCATAAAAAAATAATAAAAATTACTACTTTTGGAAACTTCTTCAACAACACTTTCGGAAGTCGTAGTTGGTGAACTTATTTTTGCAGCTGTACGCGATGTAATATGCTTTGTGTACAAAACATACCGCAGTAAACAGTTGTATCGTTCGCCCTCCTGTAAATGTACGTCATCAAAATAGGCTCAGTGAAAGTGTCCCCGACGGCTTTTGTTTCATTTTCTGCCATTCATGGCAGTGGCGAATTACATTTTCATAGGTTTTTGAAGGGTTAGAGAAAAATAATGAAAGTCTTATTTTTGGTTATTCCTACTTAGAATTACTTACTTTTTAAAATAGGGTTGAAAATATTTACCATTCTGTATGGTCTTTAAGTTAGCTGGTAATCAAACAAAAATGCAAGATTTTGAGCTAATTTGATTGACGCATATTGACGGCACACCAATCGTTTTTTAACCAGCAGCTCCAAGGCAAAAATAATTTATTCTGTAATTATATAGACTGAGAACCATTATTTTATGTTTTTTACAATTATAGTGCAATTTATTCCTGAAATGGTAGCCATTAGTCAAATTACAATCTTTTGCCAAATATAAATTATGATCAACTCTTAATCTTTACAATTTCTTCTGTAAATCTATAAAGAAAAAGTTGTCAAATCATATTCATACATGTATATTAGCTGATTATTGTTGGAACCATTCCATGTGAAGGAGGCATGGCTTACACATGTACATGTACGTTGAAATGATGTCACACATAATAACGACTAGGTTATTAATGATTACAAATTTGTAACTTCTAATTCAGTGCAATTGGTGTCACTCCATTGTGTTCATGTCACTGTGCCATTTGGTGTCACTCCATTGTGTTCATGTCACTGTGCCATTTGGTGTCACTCATAGTTAAGGTGCAGGACAATCATGGGCATTGAACATATGTAGATGTACCAATGTATTCTGGAAAGTATTTCACTTTTACCAGTGGTGTACAATCCCACAAACAGATTTCTATATGATTTGTTTTCTTAACTGCAGAAACCATAGAGAAAGTAATGAAGAAGCAGTTTAATATAAGTGAGGACCGGGAGACAAGACTATGGAATAAATACATGAGTAACACATACGAGCACCTCAGTAAGAAAGAAAACACTGTACAAGATGCAGGGCTTTATCAAGGACAGGTACGCCACATACATGTACATAGATAATGAATAGAAATAGTAGGATTGAAAAGTAATGAGATAATTATGCTCTGGGTAGGCTTGGGCGATATCGATATTTTTCATCCATGATATATCGTCAAACATATATCGCGATTTTCCACAATATCGCGATTATTTTTTCACGCATGAGTGCTTTAGAGCCGATAATACAGGAATGTACCCATATAACACGCATCACAATATATTGCCAGTGCTTACGGGAGAGACATGTGGAATCGCGCCGTTCACTAGTGCACCATGGCCATTGGCAAATTCGTTTGCGTAATAATTATGTGGGATGGTTACTGCATCGTGCGTCCAAATCAAATCATTAGCCCGAGTTCACGTGACTCGCATTCCACGTGACTGTGTCATATTATAAACATGTGACTAGGTTTATTCCTGCATACGCATAGTACCGTGGATAATAAAACCATGTGATTGTGACACGTCATTTGCACTTCGGAAAATGTGACCAAGTTTGGATTGTACTCACACTATTTTAAATAAACGTCACGTGGTTTATCAAGAGTAGTGTATGTGTTTTGTCACCATACAAGAGTCCCAGTATGGTATAATAGAAGAGTGTCCTAATCCCCCAACTTTGATCGAGCCGCTGCCGATCCATGCTTTGATTTATTTCATGACGAGGTTGAGTACAGAGCACCGGTCACTTGCACTTACTGCAAATGTTATTTTGTTGTCGATTTTTAAGGTAACGCCCATATTCTGCATATATTTAAATATGCATGATATAATGTCGTCGCACGTGGTGCACCAGCCAGAGTCACAGACCACCATGGATAGACAGTGAGACGTTGTTGGATCAAATACCCTATTCAATCCCCAACACTTAATCCGTCAGAATATATTTCTTTGAGTGGCAGTGGATTTTAAACAACGCCTTGTTAGGCGGCTCCTTTGTGATATGACAGTCGGCTTACCACAGAAGTAGTTCGATTTTGTTTCTCTCTTCCAAAAACTGAAGACTTCCTCATTTTTTCCATGGAATTTCTGACACGACTGACAATCGAGGATTTTTTTTAATCGCGATATATATTTTTTCATCGCGATATATTTTTTTCATCGTGATTTGCCAATATCTCGATAATTTGAAAAGTTCTCGATATCATAATCGAATAAAAAATATATCGTGATATTCGATATTATCGTGTCATCGCCCAAGCTTAGCTCTGGGGTGCATGAGTAGTGACTTAATGTAGTGTGGATTTTTCTGATCACTCCTCAAGGACGGCATGGGTTGTGGTGCAGAAAGAGGATCAGGCCTTGATCTTAACCACAGCCACCGCCAGCCATTGCTGGAGTTGGCCATAATGCCCCTTTGGTTAGCCTTGAAATTTTGATGCAGCCAAGGCCAAAGTGGCCATGCCTGAATGATTGAGCACCCTCCAATATGTGTTGAACTTCCTTTGACCATTTTGAATATCATTATTATTATTATTATTGACCATTGTGGATATCAATCAAGGAGGTGCAGAAAGGGAACTATTTGTTTTACTTCCATGGCTAATATCAAGAGGGTGCACCAAGAGAAATGGTTGATTGAAACTGTCCTACTCCCCCTCCCCCCATCCCCATATTTGTTCTTCATTTTGGACCATTGTGGATATCAATACAGGATGCAGAAAGTAGACTGGTTGAGTGTAATTTGAACTGGATATTAAGTGGGGTGGTGATTAGCAATAAGGGGAATGGTTGAGTGAAAGTTAGCCATCCCTCCCCCAAAAACATTATATGAATAAATATTTGTTCTTCTTCCATTGAAGGAGAATAAAGACAGGTTTCATTGTATTTGTAGATGGAATTATTAACTCAGGGATAGTAAAGACAATGTCAATTTGCCATTTCTCAATGTGGCTTAGCACTGTATGCTCACTTCTTCTGAGTGCGTTTGGTATACAATGCTAGGCTTCATGTATGTTGGCAAGGGCAAAGTTACATCAAGTTTCATTGTCTTTAAAGAATTAATCAGGCTCATATAGGGACATTTGAGATGTTTTTGTTTTCATATAAATATGTAAATTAACCCCTCCTACATGTACTTTTGGAGGTCATTTGCTCAGAAACTGCCACAACCCTCAAAATAAAAATTGTGTAAATTCAGACAATTTTCTTCAACACTGATCAACTGTTAAATTATGGAGGCTAAGCAAATCAGCCTTATCTTGATCTATGTAATTCTGATAACTCTGGGTGCCTTACACCTGACTATTACCTTGCTAAATCAGTACACCATGCATTAGGAACACCTTACAAAATTCGCTAGATGATTTCATGAGAGCTACTTGCTACTTTGTGGATTAGTGTGATCAGTGGGACTTTGAATGAAATGACAGGAGCATGGGTAACTTAAAACAATGAATACATTAAAACGAAGTTAACCCTACCCACTGTTCAATAACTGGCTAGACACCCTGTTCAATGAAACAACATCCATCGGTTGTCCAAGTGTAAAGCTGCCCTAACTCCCTTCAATAACTAGCTAGACACCCTGCTCAATGAAACAACATCCATCGGTTGTCCAAGTGTGAAGCTGCCCTAACCCCATTTAATAACTGGCTAGACAACCTGCTCAAGGCAGCAACATCCATCAGTTGTCCAAGTGTGAAGCTGCCCTAACTCCTTTCAATAACTGGCTCGACACCCTGGTCAGTGCAACAACATCAATCAGTTGTCCAAGTGTGAAGGTGCCCTAACTCCCTTCAATAACTGGCTAGGCACCCTGCTGAATGCAACAACATCCATTGGTTGTCCAAGTGTTAAGCTGCCCTAACCCCCCTTCAGTAACTTGCTAGACACCCTGCTCAATGCAACAGCATCCATCAGTGCAAACCTACTACTCACAAATATATCCAACAGCAAGAACAAAATAGATTTTTTTTTCTTGGCTCAGATTTTAACATTTGTTGCATTCTGTGTGGTTAGGTTTAATGAAATTTGAATTCATCTTTTTTTGCAGGTTTTAGTAATTGAGCAGAAGAATGAAGATGGGAATTGGCCTCGGCAAGCACCCACCACGTCCAGTTATAGTAGTACCAAAGACTCTAGCAAATATATATCTAGTTCATCTTCATCAAGAAGGTATGAAATATTCCTGTTAAATACATATATCATGAAAACCTTTATATCTTATATTAAAAAAACTCATGAAATACATGCATGTGTATGTCACAAAAACCCTCATCAAATACATGTACATGTATACATGCATCTCATAAAACCATCATAAAATACATGTACATGTATACATGCATCTCATAAAAACCCTCATCAAATACATGTACGTGTATACATGCATCTCATAAAAACCATCATAAAATATATGTGTATCCATTCATGTGTATCTCATACAAACCATCGTAAATTTAGAAGGGCTATGAACTAAGCTTGGGCGATAAGACGATAATATCGAATATCGCGATATCTTTTTGAAGTTATTAAGATATCGGCAAATCACGATTTAAAAAATATATATAGCGATTAAAAAAAAATGCCATTGTGAGTCAAGTCAGAAATTTGGACAGTCTTTTCAGCTTTTGGAAGTTAGAAACAAAAGCGAACTACTTCAGAAGTACATACACACTATGCAAACGAATTTGTGATTTATTGTGACGCTTGTAGAGGGGTACATACCTGTGGTTATCGGCTCTAAAGCAATCATGCATGAATGAAAAAATAATCGCGATACTATCGAAAATCGCGATATATGTCTGCCAATATATTGTGGATGAAAAAAATCCATATCGCCCAAGCTTACTATGAACATTTATTTTATGTTGACTGATCATAGGAAGGTACTGATACTCAGTCCTTTCGTTATTGGGTTTTTAACATATGTGCTTATAGTCCTGGGTTTTGCATTGAGTATAAGTATTGACTAGGTAAAAGCTTGAGACACGGTAAACTATTAGACACAGCAAAGTTAAAACATAAATGGATGAAATGTGTCAACTTGAAATCATTACTTACCTGATGTGATGTGTTCTGCGAGTATGGCCAGTTTTAGTCCAGTTGCAACAACTTAAATATTTAATATTCTTATGAAAAGGATTTGAGTATACTGATTGAACGTTGAATTGTCAAATACCAGGTTCTCCTTAGAACCACTCTTTGTTACATCTCATTAAGGCCTTATCACACAGGGCAATTTAAAGGCAACCAAGTTGAGCTGGCATTTTAACCCGGGCAACGTTGAGGCAACTTTTGTCTAGTCAACTTGCATGTCACATGCAGCAATTTCAAAGTGACATACGTAATCCTGATTGCATGCAACCATGATGCAACTAGGTAACCAATCATTATTTAAAATGCATTGGTCATGTTTAGTAATTGCCCATATTTATAAAAATAAATAATTAATGAAAGGGCAATTAATTTGGTGGAAAAATATCAATTTATATGAGGGCTCTTTTTGAATAAAATATTTAATTTGCTCTACAATATAATATTAAGAAACGATTCCATAGAAC
This sequence comes from Zoroaster sp. YZ-2022, assembly GCA_029582265.1. Lineage (NCBI taxonomy): Eukaryota > Metazoa > Echinodermata > Asteroidea > Forcipulatida > Zoroasteridae > Zoroaster > Zoroaster sp. YZ-2022. The sequence goes on from CM055820.1 coordinate 36,688,202, forward strand.
AGTTTTTTATTTATATAAACAACAATTTTAATAACAAATGATTTTAGGGCTGTGCGTTTTGCAGATATTTTTAGAACCAGATAGCTGAAATCATAAAACCTCAGATAACCGGATACCCATTTTCATTTTTTTTTAACATATGCCTCCAGCGGTGTACAAATAAATCATAAGAAATAAATTATAACAAAATTTACCTTTATAATACAGAGGATAACCATACTTATATCGATCTTTTCTTCATTGGATTAAACTCAAACATCTTAGTGACATACATGTACTTAAGTATTGTATTTACTGAAAGTTATTTCTGAAATAAAATGGTAAACAAGTGTCGGTCTTTGATGTTTATAGCAGCTGCTCCAGGCCTGAGTCAATACAATGTATCAAAAACAGTGGGAGGAAAGTGTGGTAACTGTCCACAAAGGCTTCATCAGAGTTTAATCTCTTGAATCTCTTCTTGACAAATAAAATTGTCTGTAAAAGTCCAAACATTCCATTGTTCAAGAGTCACAGATTTCTGTTTAAAAAATGGAAGGAGGTAATGATAGTTTCGGTCGGGTATCCGGATACCTGGCACAGCCTTGAACTATTTCCAGTTTTAATTATAAAATATATTATACACAGAACTGTAATCAATATGACAAAACTAGCATGATCAAGTGGTAGTTGTTTTTTGTCCACAAAATGAAAGGTCAGTAGCCCCTGTAACTTTTCAGCTAGCAAAAACAAAAATGTGTCATCAATTGCACAATTTACTGAATGCACTTGTGAACTTAGCATGTATCCACAAAACCATGTATCCACAAAACCACACTTCCAATCATACACAAATGGCAACATTTACAAAAACTATAAATGGTTTTCTTGTAATTAAATGCTGTATTTGCCTCCAAAGTATTCTATGTTTCTCTAGGCCATGTTTTCTTAAAGGGGAATTTGGTAATGTTGGAAAAACTGTTTAGCGCTTCTACGAGTGCTTCAACTTAAACAACTAATTTGTGAATGATTCAGCTTATTATGTTTTGTCAGTCACAAGAAATTAGTGAACATTTATTTGTGTGTTTATGCTAATGTGGAATTTATTTGAAATGGAAATTATAGAACATCTTGAAATTGAAAGCACATCGGACAAAATAATTTCTATGAAATCATAAGCGTAAGTAAGTATCACATTACAAATCAATGAATTGGATATATTTTTGAATTACTAATCCTTTACATTAGCTTTAAATTAAATCAATATGATATTTTCCTCAAAGGCCTTTTACACTTTTGTTGATTGCCCCAGACCCAGATTCAAGTGATCCAAAGTAACACTACACTACAATAAAAAAAAATCATATTACATAATAGTTTATAACAATTAAAATGAGTTATAAAGAAATTGATAACAAATCACATTTACCACTTTCTTCAAAGCATATCTATGGAGGGACAGACTTTTTGGGCTTAATAACAGTAACAAAACATCAACAAATTTTAAAACAGATTTTTTAGCCAGTAATAGTGAATGTTTTTGCACAATACCCCCTCCCAGGCAGATAATTGTTGAAGTTAACCAAGCTTAGAAAAAAAGGATGCCTCTCTCACAATTTTCTGGCTACTTGCAGCGTAAAAGTTCAGGAATAGGACCTGTGTATGAAATAATTAATCTAGGAAGTGGGGAATACATTTCACTGACGATATGTACAAGCAGAAACAAATAAAAAATGTTAAAGTTTAGCATCAGACAGGACAATAACACATGAATGTACATGAGTTACAATACAAAGCATTTACAACGGATGCTCTTGACTTTGACTGCATGGCACAGTTGAATTTGAACTATTTCTGGATAATATAGCATCTATCCATGCCCAGCCATTATCCTTGGATAAAATTCTAACTTGACATCATGCAGGTATACTACAAAAACAGGGAAAGAGTAGACCCAATATAGTTTTCATGAAATAGATGCAGTACTACGGCTTCGTCCGTCATGAACCTCCATTTGATTGTTCATTCAATAATGATGTCTATACAATAGGCCTACTTTACAAATACACGTTCTTGGCCAATATACCTCTAAATAATGTCTACTTACCTCGTAATAATGCAATAACATTTTTCCTCTTTCTCAGTAAACCATTTTATTTTCTTGTATTTTGCTTTGGAGTTAAGAACAGGAAAATTGTTCAGTATTTTTTCATGCAACTAAGAATTAAATGGACACTATCAAAAAAGATTTACTAGTATTAAAATGTCATGTGATCACTGATACGCAATGTGATTGGAGATTGCCTCGACAGATTGCCTCAAAGTAGAAAGCCAGTCTACTCAAAAATTAAGTTGCCTTCATGTTGCCCATTCATTGCCACTGGATTGCGCGAAATGCTACAAAGGGCAATCTCCGAGAAATCTCATTGCCAGCAACTTTTATTGCTTGAAAATTGCCTGAAAATTATCCTGTGTGACAAGGACTTTATAGATATTACACAGTGCTACCACAAACTTGCTCTTACATCAAGAAATTAATCTCTTTCTCTAGCATAATGTCAGTATACCACAATATTGCCATTCACAATGTACAAAACTTAGTGTCTTCTGTTTGACCCAGTTCCCCATCCACATACAGTTCTTACAGTGGTAACTCCTACTCCGGTTACGGCAGCTCTAGCAACTATGATTACAACAATGGTAGCAGTCAATCTGGAATGCAGCCAGGCCTATGTGGACTTAGCAATCTCGGCAACACATGTTTCATGAACTCGGCCTTACAGTGTATGAGTAATGTTCCCCTGCTGACAGAATACTTTCTCAGTAAGTATGTAAGGGTACTTGGGCTTATTGATTTTGTATCCCTCACAATCAATTTTCTTCTAAAGATCAAAAAATTTAATGATTAAAAGTGTATGGGTAGTGTATGCGTGTACCATGCATTTCGTTATTTTACCAGCAATTTTGTTTTGAATCGGTGTAGTGCTATTTTCTTTCTAAAAGTCAATTTCTCTCAAATAAGATATTTTTCAAAATAATTTACCAGAACGTTGTTAAACAATCCTTAGGTGGGCAATTCCATGGTTACTCACGTTACATTTTTGAGGTATTGGGCCCACTCTTAATGCCGTAATTTCTTTACTTTTTTTTTTTTTCAAAGTAGTTTTTTCAAAGTAGTTGCATTATACCTACACATTACTCAATACAACAGCAATGGTTACTCACGTTACATTTGGTTAGGATTGGTTAATCAGTGCTATTTGATTGACGTACATGATAAGTCTATTGTTAACAAATCTAATGTGCATTGTTAATTCAGGTGAATCCTACAAGAAGGAACTGAACCACAACAATCCACTAGGCATGCATGGAGAGATAGCCAAATCATATGCAGACCTTATCAAACAGATGTGGTCAGGGTCATATTCATACACAGTGCCTAGAAACTTTAAGGTGAGAAACTGTTTCACCTGTATTGTACACCATTCTGGTCATTGTTTTTAACTTTTATTAACAAAAAAGTCTCTACTCTATAATGCATTGCCACAATGGATCACCAGCCAGTGATCCATTGCCACAATGTATCCAGCCAAAGCTGAATGCATTTAAACTATTAACCCTCCTACAATCAGTGCAATTTTTGAAACAACCCATTCAGGCCACTCCAAGCCAATTAGCTGTTGCCAGTGGCCTCCTATGGTTACCCTTCTGTGCACTGTCACACCACTGAGATTGCAGGGTAAGGTGGTCTCCCATTGATACATTGCAGGCCATACTAATATGTTCAAACATTTACAGTGGCCTTGGGTGGCACACAGTTGATTTTGTAAGATTACTTGGAAAGGACAGCAGGCTTGTACATGTATGTACTGAAGGATGCTCAAGAACAGAATTTTGTGAATCGGAGTGGCCTCCATGTGTAGGAGGGTTAAATGACACAATGAAATAAGCTGGAACTTACACGGGTTGGTTCTATACATATCGCTTTATTCTTACATATAGAATACGGATTCACTTATAGACATTTTACCAATGATTTATACTCCTTTTAAGTTGTCATTTTACATGTAATATGACCTCTTATTCATGAACATATTGCCATGTTTAACACAGATGCAAGTTGGGCGTTTTGCGCCTCAGTTCTCTGGCTTCCAACAGCAGGATTCCCAGGAGCTCCTCGCCTTCTTGCTGGACGGTCTTCATGAAGACCTGAATAGGATTCAGAAGAAGCCTTATATTGAGATGAACGAGAGCAATGGTAGACCAGATGAGGTAAGCAGTGTAGTAGGGAAGATATGGTTGTATAATGTGCAGATGATGTCATCACACCATGTATGATAGTTTGGTAATTACCAGAATCAGACTGGCGTGTATGTGTGTCGTGTGCCAGATGTTACAATTACCATTGAGCCAAATAGAGTGCAAGTTTTCTTTGAGTTTTGCCTTATGCTGACTCACATGCTTGTAAGTCGGTGTATCAAGACCAAATAATAAAAATATTATATTTTGACCAAAATTACTCAATAATTATTATTTGCAAAATGAACCCGACACAGGCATTTATTAATGGGAATAAAAGTGCATGATGTTGTGGTGAACAGTTTGCTGAAGATGCGCATACACATATTTTTTTAATGATCAAAGTAATGATAGAATCATAAACAGTTTTGTTGAAAAATAATCCAAAGAAAAATTTCAGACGCATGGTTAAATTTTTGTTGTATAAATTTGTTATCATTGGTCTTGTCCTGTTAATAATTATTTCTTCTATTGTCCTTTTCCCCTTTACCAGGTTGTAGCCAAGGAGGCCTGGGCCAACCATCGACGACGCAATGACTCCGTCATAGTTGACCTCTTTCATGGTCAGTTCAAGTCCACTCTAGTGTGTCCCGAGTGCAGCAAGGTGTCGGTGACCTTTGACCCCTTCTGTTTCCTCAGTCTGCCATTGCCCATCAAGAAGGAAAGGTCAATGGAGGTTGTACTGATCCGGTTGGATCCCAAATGCAGGCCACTACAAGTAAGATCAAAACGAATGTGACCTGCTCATCTGAAATAAGCATAAAGTCTCATAATGCAATTTGATGTTAAGGCCTTATAAAGAAAACATTTTTCAAAGGAACTTAATGGAAAGGTACAACGTTAGTAATTACCAGATTATGAAATTAACCATTTATTATCTAAATCATCATGTGAAATGATTTCATCTGAAGTGGTTTCATTTTAAGGAATTGTAATGTTGAATTTCACAACAAATTGCCGACAGTAAATTTTGTAAAACATAAAACATATAACAGTTTTTTGTTGTTTTCTCAAAAACATGAAACTTTCACAGGTTAGTTTTATTATACAGGGTGTCCCCATAAAAAGTATACCGAGATAAAAATTACTGTAATGGCAAAACTACTTTATATATGGGAAAGAGAAATATATCTCTAGAAAGGGCAGAATGTCCTCTTTGCAATGGTATACAGCTTGTGATGTTATTGACACAGATGAGTGAACAAACTAGACAGATGTTAAGGGTACTGAAAGCAGGACTGTGACAAGTTTGCATATTTGAATAACAAAGCTCAACCATGCAAGTGTGCAGAATACCAAATGCCTTTGCTTTTTCAACACATTCTTGAAAACAAGGAATGTACCTAAAACAATGTAATCTGCTTTGTTTTCGCTACTTACCTCAAAAGTTTAATGTGCAGGTTTTTAAAAATGTTTTTTGGACCTTTGTTATTCAAATATGCAAACTTGTCACAGTCCTGCTTTCAGTACCCTTAACATCTGTCTAATTTGCTCACTCATCTGTGTCAATAACATCACAAGCTGTATACCATTGCAAAGAGGACATTCTGCCCTTTCTAGAGATATATTTCTCTTTCCCATATATAAAGTAGTTTTGCCATTACAGTAATTTATATCTCGGTATACTTTTTATGGGGACACCCTGTATATGTCTTGACAACGAGACGGTTAAAATTATCATATGCTACCAATTTATTTTATTAATACTTTGTCCACCCTTTCGTTTATTTGTTTGACAGATGAAGGTTGTCGTCCCCAAGATGGGTATGGTGTACGACATCTGCAAAGCCGTGTCAAAGGTCACCAAAATCTCGGCAGACAAGGTAAAACCAATTCAATGTATTGTTACTCAGAATCACAATGATAAAATAAAGTGGTTTATTTTTATATTTCTTGGCTCAGGGATGAGTCTTTTGTGAATTAGCTGAATTCAGTGATTTACACATATGTAATGCAAATTTCACACATCGTATTATTAAAGTTCCCGGACTCATAGATTATCTTCAGTGATTTTCTACTAGCCAGACTCATCTATTTAGCCTGATCTGTTGCTCACACAACTACCTGTATAAGAAAAATAATAATAATGCGTGGACTTATATAGCGCACGTATCCACCAACTGAGTGGTGCTCAAGGCACAAAAATAATAATAATAAAAACAAATAACTGTTTGCTCAAGCTGCTTCACAGAAATATAAAACCATTAAGAAATTTAAAAACAATTTTTAAAAAATACATGTATACGAAAGACACAAAATTAATATGGTATACATATTTAAAATGCAAGACACAAAGTCATGCTGACTGATGTAGACACACAAACATACTGGCAAAACAGACAGGTAGGCCCAAAACCATGGTCGAGCGGTTTAGTGCATCGGATTTGTGTTCTGATGGCTGAGTCGTCAGAATGTGGGTTCGAATCCCAACCGCGACCATGGTGCTTGTGTCCTTGAGCAAGACACTTTACCATAATTGCTTCTCTCCACCCAGGGGTAAATGGATACCTGTGAGGGCAGAGTTGGTTATTGTGTTTGATTAGCCCTATATGCGCTGTAATGGCAGCAATTGAGCTGTATACTCCCCAGGGAGCTGAGATGGTTTCAGGAATGATTTATGAGCAGGGGTAATAATATAATGCGCCTTGAGCACCAGTTTGGTGGATACGTGCGCTATATAAGTCCACATTATTATTATTATTATCATTAAAACCTATAGACTAACAGACAAAGAACAGATAAACAAAACTCAACAACACAAAAGTAACAACTACGGACAGATAGACTGCAACAAACAGACATGCATATATACAGCCACAAGAAGCTTGTGTTATTACACATTTGATTCATTATATCTGACCCATTTTATTTCACTGTTTATGCTTGCAGATGGTAGTGACTGACGTATACAACCACCGTTTCCACATAGTATTTGCTCCAAATGATCGCATCAAGAATATTACAGACAAAGATGATATTTATGTGTAAGTTCCCCCTCCCCCCACCCTTAATTAGATTTGACATAGGATTTAATAGTTGGTTATGTTTAGATCTTCCAATGCTTCAGTTCATGTTATGTTTAGATCTTTCAGTGCGTGTTATGTTTGGATCTTCCAATGCTTAAGTGCGTGTTATGTTTAGATCTTCCAATGCTTCAGTGCTTGTTTCTCACAAAATCATTCCTTTTCTCATGCCAGTCCACCCCTTTCATATAAAATCCCTCATAATACCAGTGTATTTCGTCTGTAATTAACTTTAAATGTGTTCTGAAGATTCACCTGGTCAAGAACAGTTTTTATAACAATTATAAATGTTTGAACAGTAAATTTGTGGTAGCACTATGCAATAGCTGTAATAGGGTGTTGTATCTGAGAACGGGCGGTTTGACAACTCAATATTTAAATCAGTATACTCTGATAGTATTCAGGAGAAATGTTTATTATTGTTAAAACCAAGTTGTGTTTTGTTGCAGTTATGAAGTACCTGTCAATGTAGCAGATGACCCAGAGTATGTCATACTGCCTGTTTACCTCCGTGAAAAAAGGTCAGTCACCACAATATTGCTGTGCATTTAAAGGAATTCTACACCAATGGTAAAGTGCATCCATACTTAAAGAAAATCAAGAGATATGTACATAAACCAACCTGTGAAAGTTATAGGAATTGTACACCATTGGTAAAATGTCTATAAATGTATCCATACTTTATAAGAATCAAGAGAGATGTAACAAAACCAACCTGGGAAAGTTTCAGGTCATGTCATTAACGGGAAAATAATGAAAATGCATTCAGATTTGTTTTGCATTTAATTGTAATGAGGAAAATGGATCATGGCCGTGATCTGTTTCAAATTTGTAATATATTTCACGTTTTCTCAAAAATGAAAGTGTGTTTGTCAGAATAATTTCTCAGGATGTTTGGTGTCAACAACTTCACATCAAGTTAGTTATTAGATTTTATAGTACAGTAATTTTGTAATTGAGTAATTACCAAAGATCGACACTCTCTGTAATAACTGAAGTAAAGCACGACAATTTGTTTATACAACCTTTCCCCCTACTGAAGGCAACACAATGCAACAACAGAAAAGTGTAAAACCGTATAGATTCAACAAGATGCAACAGCTATAACAATGGTTCTTTTGTTCTTTGCTGAGGTCAACAATATCCAATAGAATGATACAGTTGTTGCATTCTGTTGCAGCCTTAAATGCATTCAGACAACCTAATGATTGTTAATAAATTTTTCTCATTTTTCCCACAAATGTTTTGACCAATGAAACTTTCCGAGGTTAATTTCTTATAAGTTTCAAAATTTGATCAAAATCCTTTTTGGATTTTTATTTCTTAAAAAAAAGGCCTTGTGGACAAGTGATTCTAAGAGTGACTCGTAGATTCTATTGGAATTTGTAAATAAGACTAATTTCCCCATACCTTTTTCACACACAGCTCAAAGAGTTCAACATATAGCTACAGTCAAAATAGTTACAGTCTGTTTGGTCAACCCATGCTAATACCGGTCCCACGCAAGAATTTAACCTTCCCAGAGCTCTATCGAAGCATGTTCAATAAAATGTCGTAAGTAACATGTTTCTTAATTCTGTCTGTAGTTGTTATAATTGTTGATTATTTGATTCAAATCACATATCCTGGCCTGGCCTGGCCAAATCAGTCAATATCTATACACAAACAGTCTGTACATAAAATAGAATATTAAACATTACTGTAGTGTTTTTAGTTTGTTTAAAAATGTTAAACATCAGCCCCTGCCAGAAAAGTTTGATATCTTGCAATAAACATTTACCATTAAGAGGAAGTTTGCGGTATCTAGTTGTAACATCTGTAGTGAGTTATAGTAGTATGTGGATCTAAGAAGAACTGGTGGTTTGTCTAATCGATGTTTCAATCAGTATACTGTGATCGTTATCAGAGATATTACATGGTGCTACTGCAAACTTCCTCTTCCTGTTCTTCCACCATGCAAAGCTTCGAAGCATTTACACTTTTAAACTGGTGTGTTGATTAATGGTTAATGTAGTTTTAAAAGTACATGTTCATCTATTCAGACCTTCAATCATTGGTAGACTAATAAAGGAAAAACATAAGTGAAATATTTGAAAACTAAAACGCCTTTTTTATTTGTATTTAGGAGATATGTGAGTGCCCCAGAAAATGAAAGCTGGACCAAGGATGATAATGATGGCAATGAAATCATAGAAAATGGAGGTAAACTACTTCATTGTAAAATTGCTTCCACATTCGCTTTAGTCCACAACCAATGTCTCTATCTATTTACATAGAAATATCTGATTATTGTTGCTCCTACATTTAGAACACAAAATTGGAAACCTATATTTTAACCCAGAAAAGTTGTGTAAACAGTGTTTCCTTATTAGCCATTACTTATTAGAATCACATAATTATTGGAGCATTTACATCAATGGCGCATGAAGTACAGTTCTCGTGCACGTCTGTAGAAAATAACCCCCATGATTGGCCCAAATCCATTGTTCATAGAGTAATATGCTGTGGACTAGGTTTATTACACAACTGGTATACTTCATGTAGATAATAGACTTCTGGTACCATGAATCTTTCCTGATTAACCCTAACTCCCTTAGCCCCATTTGCTTACACATAACCCGAATCCTCCAAAATCCTTCAGTAGTAAAGCAAGCACAATGACCACTACCATTGTATGCAGATGACATGTATGCACACATGTGTTTCTAATCTGTGATACATGTACATGGCCCAGTGCCAGGGACCCTCCCTGCATGCATGGAGCAATAAACAGTGTCCACTGACCCAAACACTGACCTTGCAATTACTACAACAAACATGGTTGTACATGTACCATGGAGGAAGGAAGGCAAGTATGCCTAATAACCTCAATCCTCCAAAATCATATTTTGGACAATACCATGTAACCTCAATCCTCCATTTTCATCCAGTGTCAAATATAGCCTGATAACCTCAATCCTCCATAATCACCAAGCAAATAATCACATCTGCCCTCAATCCTTCAGAATCCTTCACCACTGCAATTTCCACATAACCTCAATCCTTCAAAATCCTTCACTGATCAATGCATGTTATCTGCCCATCTAGAAACAGACATGGACTCCGATTCTGACTCTCAAGATAACAACACAAATGAGGAGAATGGAAGCGGTAACCTTGACAATGACAAGAAGCAAGACAAAGATGACAAGAAAACATCAGCATTGTTTGGGATGACACTGGTTAACTCCTATGGTAGTGCAGACCTAGTCAAAATCAAAGATGACGGCAACCCTATTAAATTTACAAGTAAGTATTTGTTTGCAGTTCTCTTCCAGAATATAATTATTAACCATGTTGAACACAGCGGTGCAAAACATGAACATTGTGCTCCTTTTAGTTAGACTACCAGCAAACTTTTCAGATGTTGGGCCATGTGATCAAAATGCTAATTAGGCTTATGAAGGTTACTGAGTCTCTACAAGAGTTAAATCAGTCCACTGTCTAATATCTTTTCTTCTTTTGTGTCCTTGTTGTAGATCGTTCATATATAGCTCTAGACTGGTATCCCAAAGCTAAACAGAAGTTCTTCAGTGATGAAGAGGCTGAGGTATGATTTTTTTTCTTTTCTTTTTTTTCATTTTTTTTTTTCATAAAAGTGACATAACGTCAGACAGCATCATTTGTATGTGTAACACCAGCCAAAGGACGGATGAGGAAAAAGCTTCTCTTTGACGATCAATACTTTATTGGAAACTGCACAAAAGGATAGAAGGAGTGATTTTGATTGTGTCTCCTCTGGTTCAGAAAAATTGCATGTAAATTTGGCTTATGAGGCTGCAACAGAATTCAAGGTAATTTGCATAAGAAAAGTCAGGTGATTTAAATGTAACAAAAAGAAAACGGCAGATGGCTATCAGAATTAACCCTAACCACCCCAAATCCTGCAACATCCTCCAAGGGGCACATTTTGGGGAAAATTCAGCACTGTTGGAAACTGATACTTTCACCTCTTCAAATGGGGCAAAATTACTACCTAGCAAGAAGTACAGGCCATATGTGCTGAATATGAAAGATCAACGAAAATGCATGGTGCATTTTAAAGATAAGGGCATGTTTCCAAAAGTGCATTGGAGGATTTTGGAGGGTTCAGGAAGGTTCCTAGCCAGAATACCTAGGGGGTTAGGGTTAAAGAAAAAGCAATGCAATTAAATAAATTTAAATGGAGGGGGTAACATTTTGTCTGTCATATAGGGATGATTGATACTAGCATCAGCTTTACACCAAGTAAGTTACACTTTACAATTCAACAATATTAATATTTTTGAATTAACAATCCAATATCTCACCTTTAAAACTAAGAATGTATTATTGCAGGCATATGACATTCATGAAAGTATGAACCATCAAAGTACCTCCAGAAGGCAGCAAATTGATCTGAGTGATTGTATAAATCTCTTCATCACTGAAGAAACGCTGGAGAAAGAAGACTCATGGTAAGATATGAGGATGGCGGCCATTTTAGTTTTTTTAATGCACATATCTATGGTTATGAAATTGAGGTTTGTGTCCAAAATAGACTGGTGCTTTGCAAACTGCAGTCAGTAATTTGCAGTCAGTGTCATAGGAGTCAGTGTCATAGGAGTTTGCCCACAACAGCCATGATGTTTACTAATTTCATTATAAATACTTAGCTGAACGACTACTTACAACACAGGTAATGTTGACAAAACCGCTTCCAAGAGTGTACTTCTTTCTTTCAATCAAGATACAATAAACAACCAAATTAGGAAGATTTCAGCTCGGTGCAGAAGCTAAATGCCCAGTCATACTTCACACGAATGCAGCCCATTACTGTGACAATGAAATCATTCTATTTCACCATTGTTGACATCATGAAGTCACTTGTTATTCGCCAAAAGTATGAAATTCCCTAAAGTTATGAGAAAATAAGTGAAAAGGTATACACAATTTGTTTACAGAAAATTCAAACTATGTGGAACTGAATTTTGAAGGACTAATTCCTCAGGGAATTAATCTGAGAAGAATGAACACCACACAACCGAACACACAACTGTGTGTACTTGCAACGAGTATAAACCAGCCTTAACCTATATGTTCAATTCTCATCATTTCCTCAGGTACTGTCCTGCATGTAAAAAGCATCAAGAGGCTACTAAGAAATTTGACTTGTGGAAGCTACCTAAAGTCCTTGTTGTCCATCTTAAACGGTTCTCATATACACGCTTCTGGCGGGATAAACTAGACACAGTTGTTAATTTTCCTCTGGAGTAAGTTAACATTTTTTTGTTGGGTTTGTTTCGAGTTAAATGATCCCCCACCAATTTAAAAGCAGTGACTCTAAATCACTGATATATTGAGGGTTGTCTACTGAACAAATAGTGGTTCACAGAGCTATCTAGAAATCTGGATGTTGTGTCCTTGAGCAAGACACTTTACCATAATTGCTTCTCTCCACCCAGGGGTTAAATGGGTACCTGTGAGGGCAGAGTTGGTTGATTAGCCCTATATGCGCTGTAATGGCAGCAATTGAGCTGTATACTCCCCAGGGAGCTGAGATGGTTTCAGGAATGATTTATGAGCCTTATGAGCAGGGGTAATAATTTAATGCGCCTTGAGCACCACTCAGTTGGTGGATATGTGCGCTATATAAGTCCACACATTATTATTATTATTATTATTTCGTTCCAGGAATCAAGACATGACACAGTATGTAATTAATCCAAATGGTGGCCCTTACCTATATGACTTGGCAGCTGTTGTCAACCACTACGGAGGACTAGGTGGTGGTCATTGTAAGTAAATCATTATGTTTGAATTACAAGATAAACACAAAGGACTACGTCCTCTGCAGTTAGCATCTGCCAGAATCCTGGGTGGTGTTCTGGTAGTTGTGACTAGTTTAATTCATGATCATAAATGTGTACAACCGGTTTCAAATAAACTTGTACCAGTCGCTTGTATGAACAAGCATTTTGAAATCAAACGAGTATCTGCTCTGTTGAAATTTGGCAGAACTGATCTCAAAAATTGGTTGAAATTGGTCGGAACAGTCATGTGATTGCAGCCCAACCGAACTCGCGAAAATGCTCAAACAAGTGACTAAATCATGTGTCTGATCACTGACTCAAAAACATGCCCTTATAAGTCTGGCCCAATATTCCCTTCTTGCTATGAGACTTGGTGAGTCCTCCTTGTTGTCACATGTTCATAGTTTACTAGTCTGTCCACATTATTTACATTGTCTTTGTTTATCCACAATTAATAATGCTTCATGTAAGTATTGTATAAGATTGGATAGACATGCACTTTGATTGTAGGTTTCTTGAATGCAAAAAGAAGCTCTTGCTAGGATAGAACAAGTAGGTTCTCTCAATTTTTTTCATTATTTATCGTTTGATTTTATGGTGGATGGTAAGTAGATTGCATACCATCTGCATTATTCGTGGAGTGTCGTGGCCGAGCGGTCTAGCTTACCGGACTCAAGTTCTGGTGTTAGCAGCAGAATGTGGGTTCGAATCCCAGCCGTGACACTTGTGTCCTTGAGCAAGACACTTAACCATAATTGCTTCTCTCCACCCAGGGGTTAAATGGGTACCTGTGAGGGCAGAGTTGGTTGATTAGCCCTATATGCGCTGTAATGGCAGCAATTGAGCTGTATACTCCCCAGGGAGCTGAGATGGTTTCAGGAATGATTTATGAGCCTTATGAGCAGGGGTAATAATATAATGCGCCTTGAGCACCACTTAGTTGGTGGATACGTGCGCTATATAAGTCCACACATTATTATTATTATTATTATTATGCTCTAACACATTGAAGAGCTAATAACCCATTCCTATCTACAATGTATTGTGGTTTGTGGGTATTGCAGAGCCCCCAACTATCAAATAATTCATGTTTGTTATGCTTGACAGATTTTTCATATGCAAGGAACATGAAGACAAAACAGTGGTACAACTTTGACGATAGTTCTGTGTCCAAGGTTGATACTGACTCAGTGGTGGTAAGTGTCCTGTTTGTTTGAGTTCAGAGTAACATTGGAGAAATATATAAGCCCTTCTGGAAATTCATATCTGTTTTAAGAGGATTATCTCATGAAGGTACACATTTCTGGATGATGTATCTATGTTTGTCTCCCTAATACAAGATCTCTAACTCATTAAGTTACTAGAATTTGTTTAGGCATGTAGGGGTAGGTTTTTAATAGCACAATGAAAAGTAATCTCTGTAATGAAGACATGTTGTGAAAGAAAACACTCAATTGAACCACCAGTGGTTCTTCAAATAACAACATTCTATCAAAGGATTGCGAAATGCAAAATCTAGATAAGAATAGCATTTGATTCAATTACAGTAATGTACTATTGTGATTGATTGATTGATTGATTGATTGATTGATTGAATTTATTCAGATAAAAAGATGACAAAAAAACAAAACACATTACAAAGATACAAGAAAACATACCAAATTTATCCAAGGATAATCCAAAATCCAATAACATATAGGTTTATTTCCATTGGGGTCCTTACATCAAAACATCAAAAAAATACAAATACAATTTGAAAATAGTTACCTTGACCAATGACACTTGGGAGCTTGACACTGACAATCATGGTACAGAATGTTTTCAGTTAGATGATAATGATAATGATATTGATAATGATAATGATATTTACTTCAAGAAATGAATTCCTATTCTGTTACTCTGCAGACAAAGGGAGCCTATGTTCTATTCTACATCCGTAAAGAAAGCCAAGGGTCATCAGACCGGTCAGGGATTCCGGCCTCAATCTCTCAGGCCAATCAGGACGAAGACAGTGAGCTCAGCAACGGTGCAATGACAAATGGCCAACAGTCATCCAGCGGGGACTTGTCCGAAGAAGGCGATGATATGGACACCAACTAAAAGCAAGGCACCAGATTATGAGCCTTGTCTCCTAGTTTATGTATTGTCATTGCAGCCATCAATCACTCTAACTAACCACCACTATAGTGAATATTTTGTGTGAACCTTACCCTGATTATGTTTGTTATAGTGGTATTATTGCACTGTATTGCCTGAACAGCAGTGATGAATAAGCTGTGATGAATAAGCTGTGCATGCTGACTCTATTTGCCCATTTTATACAGCCGTCAATGGTATAGAATTGTTCATTGAAATATAACTAAATGGTCAATTTGCAATGTGAAACTTGGTGTAAAATATGATTGTATCATGAAAAGCTAAATAATTTTCAGTTTGTATTTAGGAAAGAGTACTCTTTCCTAAATACCATATTAGAATGAATAACAACAAAATATGCACTCTCAATATGTTCTTGTGAAAAGCACTACGTAATGAGCTGAAACATTATATGTCTACTTGATTCAAAGAGAGTAAGTTTTGCCAACATCACCAATGTACCTTCCTTATAAAGGCATAACCGTTATGAATGCAGAAAAAAGTTTGATACTACCCATCAGATTTTGCAATATTTAGGAGGTTTCTGCAGCAGCTGTTCTATGCTGAACATGAATCAGCATTATAATAATATAGGGTCATTTGATTGGGATATATTTTGAGTGCCTTAAAGGGAGTGTACACCTTTGATAATTACCCGATTACAAAATGACTGAATTACAATCTATGGTATCAAGCATCCTGATAAGTTATTCCGTGTGACACTATTCTTGTTAATGATAGAATGTAACAAGGTGAAACTTACCCAAGTTGGTGTCTGTATATCGGTTTTGATTCTTATCAGTGTGGATGCATTTAAAGATATACCAGTGGTGTACGATTCCTTTAAACCTTGAAAATGGTGAAAGTACGTTTTTTAGGAGGGATGGGGGGTTGTCTGTTTAAAGAAACCTCTATGCTTCCTTGAGGAAATGTTGAAAATGTTGGCATACATGGATTGCCCAAAATATAACACAATAAGATGAACATACTACATGAGGACAAAAGAAGGGTTTACGTATCCAGAATATCCACACCTCCAATATATCAATAATATATTAATAAAATAAACTATACAACAAATGCTAAACAAAATGAAAAAAATGCCCTGAAAAAACAAAAATGCATTTCAGACAAGCTGGTAATGTCAAAGTTTGATATAATCTTTAAAAAGTCTTAAAAGATTGTGCGAAGGTGGAATTTGAAACTGGTGTGATTGGGTCAATACAAATATATTTGCAGGGTTTATTTGTAGTTTTGTATACAGTAAGTTATCCATTTCACCAAAGTATCAATTTCACCAGAAGTAGCGAAAGCAAATGTGCTACCAATGCACACGTATATAACATATTGACTTACTAACAGGATTGTAATTCAAGGCTTTCTTGGTATCATAGATGTCCAGTTCATGAATAACTCTTGTGCAGTTCATGTCACACCTGTACATATATAAAATAAATGTAAATGCTCTATTTAATAGTGGTAGTACAATTTTCACAGGTGTACAATTTCATTAAGTACCAGTCTTGCTTGAATAGGAACTAAATGGTGTGTATTGAATGGGAATAATGCGATTCGTACACATTTTGAACTAAATGGTGTGTATTGAATGGGAATAATGCGATTCGTACACATTTTGACAGTACAACTATTAAAAAACTAAAACCAAGATATTGAAAGTGTTAAATACATGTAGTATTGTACATGAATTATAGGTGCAATTTACTCTTACAAAAAAAATTATATTATATTATTTTACTAACTGTTGCCTTCATTGCAATTGAACTGTACAATTACCCCTTTATTATACCCATATTGTAATTATTATAAAATAGCTGAAAATCTAGTCCAGTTATGTCTGTGCGGCATACTGTTCTGTAACACACTAGTAACTAGCACGCATTTTATAACTTCCAAAATGGTGTCACCGTGTCGATGGATGTCATTGATAAGGTCACATGCTATCTTAAATTAGCTGTTTGTATTTTTCCCTATGTCAATATATTTACATAAACTATATCTTGGCTATTGAAACACAGCTTTTTGATGTGCTTGCACCAGTTTATGGTACAGCATGAAGCTTAAACAGTTATACTGCGTAATTTGTTTATTTTGAAGAGCAAGTAGGTACAGTATGTGTGTAATGGACAGTATTATACATCAGATGGTACTAGTGCAGGGAGTTACCGGTTAGTTCACTATTAAACTGTTAACCAAAACCTTCAAGGTCGGTTAACTGAAAGTGAGCACCTTATGGCCACATAAACTAGAGCGTCAGCAAATGGCACAATATGTATATCAAAGTTCCCGCAATGGTGTGGTGCAGTATGTAATTCTAAACTTCTGTTAACGTCTGCAGTCAACATTGTCAATAAATGATGCTGAATATTCCTTAAGTAAATATTGTGGTTCTGATATCAATACAAATCTGAGTCCCAACATTTTTTTTGAAAGTCTAACAAGCTGGTCTGCTTTCCGACAATTGTGTCCCACAAATTAAAAAGTTTTACCGGAAAATGTTTTTTTTTAAATAATAAAAATTATAATGATTCTTTGGAATACTTTCATGCATTTTAACAAAATGAAAAAGTTCAGAAAACATGCAACAATTTACTTTGTACTTTATCTTGGGAAAATATTTAGCGAGGATTGATATTATCAATAACAAATAACCATCTTGATTCCTTGGTGTAGAAAATATTGCAATTGAAGCTCTCAAAAGGAGAAAATATGCAATGTGCCGTGTTAGGTGACATTAACAATATTGCTTTCAGACATCTAAACAAATTATATATATCTATGTTAATAATAATTAACACTGTTATATCTCAAATCCACTATTAATTTTATCAATGCTGGATGTTGTATGGGCATATGTACAAAGAATTACATTTGTGATTCAGATACTACCAACATAGGCATAACATATTTAAACATACACATGTTACTTGGTTTAACTTTATGATAATTAATGCAAAAATAGTGTGAAAAAGCTATGTCTATACAACAAAAATGTCGGTTCTAAAGTTACTCATGGTTTATTGGCAAATGATTTTTATATTTATTTTCATTCATTATTAAGATGCTTATATTCCGTTTGTTCCATTATTTAACCAGTAATTTCTTCTTAATGGGAAGGTACAACATTGGTTATGTCAACAAAACTGCTTCAATTCAATGATATGAGCATGTTTAATTTTCATCAACCAACCTGTGAACATTTCAGTTCAATTTGAGCAGAGTTTAAGTCATGAGAAAAGGGTGAAAAAGCATTCAAATTTTTAACAGGGAAAAAAGTGCCGGCAGCACTTTGGGTAACTTTGCATATTTGTTTGTATTTTATCTGAAATGAGGGGACTGGACCGTGGTACCTTGAACAATTTCATATCAAGTTAGCTTTCGGATGACAATTTGTTTTTTCGTAATCAGGTAATTTACCAATGTTGTACTTTCCCTTTTATTCAGCCCACTTCAATATTCCTTATTACTTATTTACAGGAAAATTAAGATTTATATTTTTTTGTTTATGAGACCATAAAAAGACCACTACAACCACCCTAAAAGATTGCATGTTTATTATTAACATTTTAGTACAGAATGGTGAAAAGGGTTTAGACTTAACTGGCAAATCATTTTTGTTCACTCATTGTTATTGATATAAATGGATAGGTTTGCCTCTCCTGAAGAAAGAAGATAAAAAATAGAAGTATTTATTTCAACAAACTTTATTTGTGATGTTAACAAAATGTTGCAGGTACATCTAATAATTATGTGTGCATTGTGCAGGGCATACTATGTGAATTTGTACATAAAATGTTAAATTTGTGATAACATTTGAATTTAAATTTTTGATATCTCCATTTCTTTTTGTATGTGGTATAATTAACCTTCAGTTCTATTAATATACTGCAATTTCTTTTGAAAAAAAAAGATAGTTTCTTGTGTTTGTTACGCAACAAGCTTTTTGATAATGGTGGAGAAATGTAGAGATCCCCCTTACTGATTTGAAAAAACCTCATGCAAATGTGTCAAATTAAAACAGTATGGTTTATGTTCCTCTGATAACTGATACCATGATGTCCCACTGTTTAAATGTGTTTGTTGATACGTTTGCATTCTCCATTTGTTAGCATATGTCATGTTGGTAAATCATGATATACATTCAACAACGAACCTGTCAAAGTTCAGCTTATAATGTATATTGTGTTGTCACTTAAAAATAGTGAAAATGCATTCATTCTAACGTGGAAATAAGGAAAAAACTCTTTCCTAAATCACTATTTTTATGAATGATTAGGTAAGGTTTACTTTAAAAAATTACCGTTTGGTAATTTTTTAAATAACGATCCTTCACAATTTTATCTTTAACATCAGTCTAAATAGTTAGTTACGATAAATTTTAGTTACAATATTGAAAACATTAACAAATTTAAGCGTATAATTCTACACAAACCCATGTGAGAATTAAGAAATAAGAGAATGCAAGCGTCTTGCAAGTGCCTTCGAAGCCAAACCAGCTAATATCCTGTATGAAGAACCATTTAGTAATGAAAAACAAAATAAAAAGTTAGTCGTCAGATTTATTAACATGGCCTTCAGTTGATATTTACAACTAGCGATATTTCACCACACAGTCTACATTTATCCAGTTTTAAATATTACGTGATAATTTAGCAATTAATTACCAACTATTACTGTAATTAATAGATTATGATATAATAGAATCATGAAGACCTGTGTCACATTTCAGTCACTTGCAAACGATCTGGGGGTACAGCAAATCCTAGGAAAATGTTTGCCCTGGAGATTATCCTTCACTGTTCAAAGTCAAATGAAACACTTCCCTCAGTTCCCCGCCCCAACCCCAGTTTACCCCCAAGGGCGGAGCCCCGGCTGCGAACTACTGCCCCTGAGCAAAGACCATAAAGCAAAAATAACATACGTGCGTATCTCGGCCTTGTCGTCATTGTTGTGTACAGACTTGATCCCAAATACCAGACTGTTGTAAAGCCTTTATGTCGTGGTAAGTGAATGTTTTTTTACTGTCAATCAGCAATATCAGAGTATCTTACTCTCCAATAAGAATTATTTTTCCCTCTGAAATTTAAGCTTGTCCCCCACCACTTCCCCAGCTTTTTGGAGTTGGCGCGCTACTGCATAACAACAGATGCTGACTTTTTTTTCCTTTTTTATTTTTTTTGGTAACTGAAAACTATTATAAAACTTCCATGGATGGAAGTTTCCATAAGAAATAGGTTATCACATTGTGAGAAAACTGAAAACTATTACCCGACAGTTACATATGAACTACATTATCTTGATCTTGCAGACTGACTCAATGATAGTTTACCCTGAGCGGATACAAAACACATTTATAATCTTGTAAATGGGACGATCCTCCTCCAAAATAAACCCTAAAGCTACCCTAA
This sequence comes from Zoroaster sp. YZ-2022, assembly GCA_029582265.1. NCBI lineage: Eukaryota > Metazoa > Echinodermata > Asteroidea > Forcipulatida > Zoroasteridae > Zoroaster > Zoroaster sp. YZ-2022. Next base: position 36,708,872 of record CM055820.1, read on the forward strand.
TGGTGAGCCTGACAATAACATTTCTAATTATTTTGTTTAAAGTATTAGGTGAGCCTGATATTATTTCGTCAAACGTAATCGCAGCCCTATGGGGTATATGAATAATCATTAGTGGGACGGATCCGGGGGGACTGGATCCTGGCGCGACATATTTGTATGTAGTCCAGAATTGCCATTATCTTATAATTATAAGATAATTGTATGACATTATTCAACAATGTTTTTAATGGCTTGGTAGCTTATAGAAGTGTAGTATTATATTCCATATCCTCCACTTTATCCGTCGCATTTTATTTATTTATTTATTTTCCTGTATAATAGTAATTCACCGCTACGGGGGATGTTTTTAAAGGAAAAATAAGTTTTAAAAAACCAAACAAACAAACAACCCAACAAACAAAACAAAACAAAAATTAAATGGCAGTTCTCAAAAATAGTTTTGAAATCGTATTCCTTCGGAATGGAGGGGGATATGCTCCCACGTAGGGGGACACCCGCCCATTTTGACTGAGTTCTGAAATCAAGCTGTCACTCGTTTAATGGTGAAATAAAGTTGATATAATAATAATAATAATAATTTAAAAAATAATAATAATAATAATAATAATGTGTGGATTTATATAGCGCACGTATCCACCAACTAAGTGGTGCTCAAGGCGCATTATATTATTATCCCTGCTCATAAGGCTGATAAGACTCATAAATCATTCCTGAAACCATCTCAGCTCCCTGGGGAGTATACAGCTCAATTGCTGCCATTTCTAGCGCATATAGAGCAAACCAACTCTGCCTTCACAGGTACCCATTTAACCCCTGGGTGGAGAGAAGCAATTATGATTAAGTGTCTTGCTCAAGGACACAAGTGTCACGGCCGTGATTCGAACCCACATTATGTTGCTAACACCAGAACTTGACTCCGGTAAGCTATAAAGCGCCATATATCTAGAAACCTAATCCGAGGCGCTGGTGATAATGAAAAAGACACAAAGATATGGAACATTAGATAAACAAAGATAAATACATGAAACAAAATGCACAAAATTAACATTCATTATAAGCTTGCACAAAAAGGTGAGTTTTCAAAAGCTTTTTGAAAGAATTAAAATTGTCACACAGTCTTAAACTTAGTGGAAGCATATTCCAAATGGAAGGGGCTGCAACAGAAAAAGCCCTATCCCCAAAAGTTTTACAAGTTCCATGTGGTACAGTAAGGAAGTTTTGGTTTGCTGAGCGTAGTCCACTGCGATTAGAATTGTGAATGGTAAGAAGATCTTGAATATATGAAGGTGAGTTGCCATGTAGAGCTTTCCATGTAAGAAGACATATCTTGAAAACTATCCGTTGTTGAACTGGGAGCCAGTGTAATTGCTTCAGTGAGGATGTTATGTGATCTGACTTATGAATCATGAATATGGTCCTTGCCGCAGCATTTTGGATTAATTGAAGTCTGTGAATGAGGTTTTTAGGTATTCCATAGAGCAAAGCATTACCACAATCCAAACGAGATGATATGAAAGCATGAATCAATTTCTCAGTATACTCTCTTTTGACAGAAGTTTGCGTATACTCTTAATATTCCGGAGATGAAAATAACCAGTTTGACACATTTTATTAACATGTGATTTCATGGACATTTCGTCATCAAAAACAATACCAAGATTGCGAGCTTTGGAATTAGCCAAGATCACGCTCTCACCGACTTTAATAGACTTTGATATAATGTGTTTCCTTTGATTTTTGGATGATATGATCAACAGCTCAGTTTTATCATCATTGAGTTTTAATTTGTTAGACTTCATCCAATAATAATAATAAAGATTTTTAGCGCGCACATATCCACCCTGCTGGGCGCGCAAGGCGCGGAAACAAAGAAAAACATGAATACAAACAATATATACAATGATAGCATAGGGGGAAAAATTATGTACCGAGATACATGTACCTACAATGCAATTACAAATATACATCATCTTTGAAGAGTTGTGACATAAGATGAGTTTTAAGCATCGACTTAAATCTGGTTATACTATGACAAGATTTGAGTTTAGTTGGAAGATGATTCCAGAGTCTCGGAGCTGCGACAGAAAACGACCTATCACCCCAGTTCCGTTTTGAAGTTGGTTCCTTCAAGAGTGACATGTTTCTGGAGCGCAAATTGCGTGATGGAGTGTAGACTTTAAGCAGTTCAGAAATATAAATTGGAGCAATGTTATTAAAAGATTTGTGAACAATTAGCATAAGTTTAAAAACTCAGTCAATGTTAGTCAGATGATTTTTAAAATTATATTAATGTTTCTGGCAAAATCTTTTACCAGAAGGGTAATCATTGCCAGTCTGCTATTTCCAGTATTATTTGAACATTTGATGCACACTATGCACTGTCCCATAATCCCTATCAACTAGCTAATTGCAAGAGCAGGCCAGTTTAAAAAAAATAAATAATAATAATCAAGACAAAAGATAAATTAAACATTTCTACCTTCCAATTAAAGAGTGTCTCTTTAAAAACAAAAAGCACCCACGTATAGACCTGAGATGACAGAGGATCGCTAAATATCTTTCACCACAATACGTATGGGTGGGGGATATTTTTCTCAGTTGGCGCATATTAATAGTTAGAGTATCTGTTGGCAAATAAACCAACACATCAAAACATTGCATGTATGTGATTTTTGTGCTTGGGATTATTTAATTTGAAGGGGGAATGTCTTCCACCTACTAGTATCTAGTTTTACTACCAGCCGCCTAAGTCCGCCGTCAAATTGGCTTTCAAGCGTCCCCGGCCCCACTGTACCACCCCATCACCATACAGATAATTCATACGGCTTAATCTTGCGAGGGCGCCCTCCCACTTTAGCGCTTACCCACGGCCACGCGCGCCGACCACATGCGTTTGTTCATTTGAAAAATTTCGATTCTCCAATGAACATTTAATTGCATGATATGTATGAAGCCGTGCTGCTGTACATGTACATGTACATATGGGAAAAGTGAACGTAAATGGCATATTTTGAACCAAATTGTTTACATAGATCGAGATTAAAATTTAATATTGCGTATTCTTGAACAGTGGATTCGGTATCAGACATTTCCTGGAAGTTATTTTTCCTCATCGGGACCGCAAAAAAGGTTAAAAATGAAGCTTTCCGACTCGGTGATGAGGAGCTTTCGTGTGGCTAAATTATTCAAGGACCAAAATACAGAACGTATAAACAGCATTGATTTCTCACACAATGGAGAAACAATGATATCAAGTAGTGAGGATGACTCCATTGTTATATACGACTGCTTGGAGGGAAAGTACGTATTTCAATGTATTGTTTTAATTATGTCATGATTTTGTGTTGATTGTAAGTAGTGATGTCAATGGGATTTTTCAAATAAAATCAAAGTGTTTCTAGCGGGTTATTTTTCTGTATTTAGCCTATCTAGAATCTACTGGCTGCTAAAAGCCTAAATTGAAACAGAATGACACCAAAATTTTGAAAATCGCTCAAAGCGTTCTCAAGTTACAGCAATTTTAAGATTCAGAATTTTCGCGAAAAACTGCCAAAATAGCCTAAGGGTATTTTGATAAAACTTGACAAATTACCAACTTTACATATGATTATCTGGGTAGAATGTCGTATCCGACCGCCACTTTTTCTCATTCAATAGGCCTATAACCAATAATGTACAATCTTGCCTACCCAGTAAGGTGGAGAACATATGGATGATGATGGACATCAAATTATTCCAGGATATTTATTTCATGAAAAATCTGGCATTTTGGTATACGATGACTTCCTCAGTCATGTCAGTCTGATCTTGTCAACTCCCCCATTAGTGACCAACATGATCATTGTACATGCACCGTGGCAACTATAATGGGATCCTTCTATTTTCTGAAGGGGAGGATTTTTTTAGAAGGAAACTAAAGTCTGAAAACCATCATAAAAGTGGATTTTAAAGGGGTCCTACTAATTGCCGACCCCTGCCGACATCTACTGACAACTCTTAAAAACCTACCGACATCTCATTGGGTCCTACTAATTGCCGACCCCTGCCGACTTATTGTTCTCCTTGGTTACCATCACCCTCGTGTATAATGGTACAGTCCATGTCGTATCTCGAGCGCATAAGAGTTGTCGGTAGATGTCGGCAGGGGTCGGCAATTAGTAGGACCGTTTCTAAGATAGTTTTCGCTTTCTGTAGCCTACCCCAAAAACTTGTTTCAAAAAAAAAATCCAAAAAACCCTTAAAAAGTGGCGGTCGGATATGACATTCTTTCCGATTATCTAAAAGAAGACAATTTTCACTTTATATATCCATTGAACAAATAACATATTCTAACAAAAATCAGATGATCATTACTTTCAGTTTTTACATTACGGCGACCCAAATTATTTTTTTTTTTCAACATGGACCGATGCAAAATATGCGCTGCACAAAAAGTACAGCTAATTAACCAGTTCGCGTCGGAGGCCGTGTATACACGCAATTTTTTTTTGGACAGCGGATCGGAGAGCGTCTAAACACGCCACAGGATTCTCGGGAATATAAGCATACGGTGGAAGATGCGGTCTCCCCGGTCACGCTCTGGTGAGCACCATTGGTCGTGTTTGTGCGGTAAAAATAAACCCGCCACGGGGTTCGGAAAAACTTTTTTATTCCCGGTGCGAACTGGTTAATATGCAAAAATGCTATAACTTCAAAAGTAAAGCTCACAGAGTCATGATTTTTTCACAGAGTATTTGTATTAGTATTTGTAATATCTTCGAGGCTCGTGCGCTAGCTACCAACAAAGTTAAGCATCAGGGAAAAATATGGCGGCTGCACGGCCAGGATCTGGCGTAATTCACGTGCCTCCAGCTCAAAGCGTGATGTCAGATCTTCAGGCTGAAGCACCACTCGCGCTATCTGCTGAAGCACCACTCGCCATGTTAACCGATTGTCACAGGTTGTCAATGTTTGGATCACTCCAGTGATGTGATCCTTTACTCACACCTACATGTACATGTATAAGGTCCTATGAAGGAAATTTTCTATTTTCAAAAATATAAGGCAATTTCACGAAATCTGTCCCTGACATTCACAAATTTGGTGCGAATCTAGGTTCTTTCAATTCGGCATGTGGTAACTTCAAATTTTTTGTTTTGATCCGAAAGTGTCTGGACCTAACCGATACCTGGAATCATCTGCTTTAAAATAAGAGGTTAATGTCGGCAATTGAACGACGTGATCACATCGTGCCGATAAAAAGAAAAAAGATGGTACAATTTTTCAACCCAATTAAGCGCCGGGAGTGTACGGTCCACTGCATCTGCTCCACCGCGCTAAAGCAAAAACATAGCTGTATTTATAAATTAATATTTCAATAACAGAAAGGAATTATAAAAAGATAAAAACATATTAAAGAAGACAATGTACACTTTCATTCCATATTTTTTCATCCTTTTTTATTAATGTTAACACCTCAAACTCATAGCATGAAGTTAGCCTTACTGGGTAGGTAAGATTACATTATTGGTTATATTGAATGAGAAAAAGTGGCAGTCGGATACGACATTCTACCCACCTTATGCATATGATGTCACACACTGAAGGTTGCCCTCGGTCAGAGGATAGAGAAAGTCATTGATTGGTTCATGTATGCATGCTGTGCGTACACACATGCACAGCGCGCATACATGAACTAACGAGTGACCTTCTTTTGCCTCTGAATGAGGGCGCCCTTCAGTTTGTGACGTCAGTGCATAAGGTCTATTATACATTAGTTGCCACTGCGCATGTATGGTGACCGTATTGGTCACAAATGGTGACTAATGAGTTGACAAGATCATACTGACATGACTGAGGAAGTCATCGTATACCAAAAATGTCTGATTTTTCATGAAATAAATGTCCTGGAATAATTTGAAGTATTTGTCCATCATTATCCATGTTCTCCACCTTACTAGGTACTAGGTAGGTAAGATTACATTATTGGTTATATTGAATGAGAAAAAGTGGTGGTTGGATACGACATTCTACCCATTTGACCCTTTGTGACAACTCGACCCTTGTGACAACTCGACCCTTGTGACAACTCGACCCTTGTGACAGCTTGTCTCCCTTTTTTGCTACTGCTGCAGGAAGGATTGATGCAGTTGATCAAATTAACAATGCGCTGAGTTGAGTTGGGTTAAATGACGATAGAATGCACAACTTATGACTTTGAATGTATCTTTTTGCTAAATGAGTCGGGTATTAACTTGAATGAAAAAGGGTTGAAATTTGTCAGGAAAACCTACATGTATATTATTTCCAGAAAGGGACGCATGTCCAATGCAGGCCAAATAGTGTTGTTGTTATTTTGACAGCATTTTCCCAACATATTCTTTTTCATTAGATCATTATTCAAAATAAGAAGCATGGTTTTACAGTAAATTATGTCCCAGTCATTTAGGCACTGCTGTTAAACCAAGCTTATGACATAACTTTATTCAATTTTCAAAGAATTTGTTTTCCTTTCTATAATGAAATCATGGATGTTCCGATTCAGGAAATTACCAGTAAAGCACATGCGATACATCAGGTCTGTGTAATGATTTTTTAACCAATTTTATATCCCATATTTGTCCAGGGGAGAGGGACAAAAGCCGGCACCGGCAATGGGCCTGAACACGTAAAAAAAAAAGTAATTATGCTGTTATCTGTTGTCGTTGATTCTATAGGCCTATTTATGTTTTATTATTTGAATGCATCCAATAAAATGCATCCCTTTTTTGCTACTGCTGCAGGAAGGATTGATGCAGTTGATCAAATTAACAATGCGCTGAGTTGAGTTGGGTTAAATGACGATAGAATGCACAACTTATGATAGCTTATGCTAACTTATGCACAACTTATAATATTAATAATAGTTAAATAATTTTGTATTCATTGGACCCTACTTTTTAACATGATATTCTGTCAATAAAAAGGCTTAAATTTAAGTAAAACATGGGGATTCATACTGTACTTCCTGGGGATGTAGGTATATTTACTATGTGTTTATGATAGAATTTAAACCTTGTGGTCAATCTTTTATCAAGGGAAAACGACGATCAACTTCTAAGCAATGATAAATTGGGTTGAGTTGTCACAAGAAGTCGAGTTGTCACAAGAGGTCGATTTGTCACAAGGGCTCAGGGTTGAGTTGTCTCATGGGTCAAATTTTTTTAGGTAAAATTGTCACACAGGTTGAGTTGTCACAAGGGTTGACTTGTCGGTGTCAATTTGACACAAGGGTCGAGATGTCTTAACGCCAGTTCGTAATAATGTTTTGAACCTACATGTATCACGGTAATATGTGCCATGTTTTTCACAGGGCAAAATTGTTTATTTAGAACATGCGATCCAGCTGCGATATGAAGATCGAACATCACGCACCAAACAGAAGTGCATATGAAGTTAGAGCTCTGGGTCACAGATGACATGCATATTGAAAAACATTAGCTGCAGTTACTGTATTTATTTGACTTTAATGTTTTACCTATTTATTTTACCTTTTTGTAAGACATATTACCATTAGATATTGAATGTTTAAAACCATATTGACACACTTTATAATATTGGAAACTCTTAAATTATGATGGTGACAATATCTGATAATGCCATCCTGCGTGGCTGGATAATCTTTCTGTAAACTAGAAAAACAACTAGGCTAGCTCTTAGTGGTAATTCAAATGATGTACGTATTTGAGTGTTTCAAATCTGTGTAGATCTGTGGCAATACCAACTGTGACTGTACAAACTCCTTAAATCCTTTATTTCATTAACCCTCCTACTGATAGACCATTTGAAACCATTCATAATTTCCACTTTCAAAAATGCCCATTGGTTTTGTACACACATGGTGATATCATTTGAACAGTGTTGGTAGCAAGCTTTACTACCATTCAAATCCATTCAAATGCATAGAGGGTCCATTGATTCACCACTTAGAAGTATCCAAACAAGGTTTTGTATTAGCTGTACTACCATTTGGAAAGATCCAAACAAGGTTTTGTATTAGCTGACCTACCATTCAAAACCATTTGGGGAAATCAATACTGTACACAGTTATTTCACCATTCAAAACCACAAAAGCGAATGGTTTCAAATGGTGCATCAACTTGTATGAAAAAGGTACCAAAAGTAGGAGGGTTAATCTTGACAAATTTAAAATTGATGAAGCATCTTGAAGCGGAACATAACTTGGGTTGATAAACTGTGATTTCCACATGAATGCGTGGGTTATTCAGTGGGCTTTCTATGTTTGTGCGTGTTTTGTAGTCATGTGCAATCCATTTGTTTAAACTTTTTTGCCTGCACTTAATAAATCTGTCTATATTTGTTAGTGCACATACAGCACATCAACATGTCCACTGGAGTAAATTGCCATTTTCCAAATACTACTTCCACGGTACATGTACATGTAGTTGCATTTACTGTATATTAAAGGTTTTGTCATTGGGTCAAATCAGACCTTAGAGCTACAGACATTTACATGTACATAGGAAATTTGGGAAACCCAGTCTTTGTATACCATGCTCATTATGCGGCAGAGTGCGCCCCCCCATGTCCCTATACACTATGTCCTTATACACTAACACACTTTTTTTCTATTGTAAACGGACCCCCCCGAAATCCTCTCAAGAATTCCTAAGATTCCTGGAACACAATGAAGACACAATGGGAGGGGGGTGCACTCTGCCGCATATCAAGCATCATATGATTTTTTGGACACAGGCCAAAATAGACTGGTTCCACAGATTGATTCATATGATAAGGTACAGTCTGTAATAGGGGCTGGGGTTCTGTCCAAATTTGTGGTATTTCAAACCGGTTTTCGTCGTTATCCATTCAAATGATATCTAGAAGAAGCATTCTGTGGAGAGAAAAGGCACTTAATATTAGTATTTAAGGAGATATTCAAAAGGAGCCAAATTTTCCAGAGTGTCTCCCAAATTTCCTAGATGCAAAAGTCTTTAGCTCAAAGGTCTGATTTGACCCAATGACAAGACCTTTCAGATACATTAACTGCAGAGTTTCCATGGTACCAAAGAAGGGTCACCATTGGTTATTACCTAAAAGGTAACTGAACAAAATATTATATAAAAGCTAACTTGGTTTTAAGATGATAGTATCAAATATCGTGAAAAGTTATTCTGTCTGAAATGTTGTCATTTTTGAGTAAACGCAAAAAATGTGTAGAACTATTCAAACCTGAAATGTATCACCAGCCAGTTTTTCATATCCATTGTAATTCATAGCCATTGTAATTCATAGCCATTGTAATTCATAGCCAAAATTGCCATTGTAATTCATAGCCATTGTAATTCATAGCCATTGTAATTCATAGCCATTGTAATTCATAGCCATTGTCATTCATTTCCATTATCATTCATTCCATTATCATTCATTCCATTATCATTCATAGCCATTATCATTCATAGCCATTATCATTCATAGCCATTATCATTCATAGCCATTATCATTCATAGCCATTATCATTCATAGCCATTATCATTCATAGCCATTATCATTCATAGCCATTATCATTCATAGCCATTATCATTCATTGCCGTTATCATTCATTGCCGTTATCAATTCAATAGCCATTATCATTCAGTAGCCGTTATCATTCATGCCCATTATCATTCATTGCCGTTTTCATTCATTGCCGTTATCATTCATTGCCGTTATCATTCAATAGCCGTTATCATTCAATAGCCATTATCATTCATTGCCGTTATCATTCATAGCCGTTATCATTCATAGCCGTTTTCATTCAGTAGCCGTTATCATTCAATAGCCATTATCATTCAATAGCCATTATCATTCATTGCCGTTATCTTTCATAGCCGTTATCATTTGTAGCCGTTATCATACGTAGCGTTATCATTCAAAGCCGTTATCATTCATAGCCGTTATCATTCACAGCCGTTATCATTCACAGCCGTTATCATTCACAGCCGTTATCATTCACAGCCGTTATCATTCACAGCCGTTATCATTCACAGCCGTTATCATTCACAGCCGTTATCATTCACTGCCGTTATCATTCACTGCCGTTATCATTCACTGCCGTTATCATTCACAGCATTATCATTCACAGCCATTATCATTCACAGCCATTATCATTCATAGCCATTATCATTCATAGCCATTATCATTCACTGCCATTATCATTCACAGCCATTATCATTCACTGCCATTATCATTCATAGCCATTATCATTCATATCCATTATCATTCACTGCCATTATCATTCACTGTCATTATCATTCATAGTCATTATCATTCATAGCCATTATCATTCATAGCCATTATCATTCATAGCCATTATCATTCACTGCCATTGTCATTCATTGCCATTGTCATTCACAGCCATTGTCATTCACAGCCATTGTCATTCACAGCCATTGTCATTCACAGCCATTATCATTCACTGTCATTGTCATTCACTGCCATTGTCATTCATTGCCATTGTCATTCACAGCCATTGTCATTCACAGCCATTGTCATTCACTGTCATTATCATTCACTGTCATTATCATTCATTTCCATTATCATTCATAGCCATTGTCATTCATAGCCATTGTCATTCACTGCCATTGTCATTCACAGCCATTGTCATTCACAGCCATTGTCATTCACTGCCATTGTCATTCACTGCCATTGTCATTCACTGTCATTGTCATTCACAGCCATTATCATTCACTGCCATTATCATTCATTGCCATTATCATTCATTGCCATTATCACTCATTGCCATTATCATTCATTGCCATTATCATTCACTGCCATTATCATTCATAGCCATTATCATTCACTGTCATTGTCATTCACAGCCATTGTCATTCACTGCCATTGTCATTCACTGTCATTATCATTCATTGCCATTATCATTCATAGCCATTATCATTCATAGCCATTATCATTCAATCTGAATGCAATTTTACTATTTAAATAATAAGCCATAACAGGTTGGTTTCCTTAAAGTATGGTTGCAATCACAGTTTACAAATTGGAACCTTATGATATATTCAAACTATGACTGCTATTATTATATCACGATTCCCAGGAAGTTCACAGGAAATTCACATAATTTGATACAACCAGAAATTTTGGATGATGTTTTGTGCCATGCTTGGATTTGTTTAATCTGCACTATCTATTATGAATCTGTACTGTGGATTATTTTCTAAATACGGACAATCCATCTTCAGCATGCCATGTATTAGTGATAACAATATTCCTTTAACAACTAATTTAATTTTGCCCTACACTGACGTGTGTATAGCACTGTATACTCGGTGCTTTCCGAGTGTCTGTGAATAAAACTTCACAGGCGACTCAGCCGGGATTTGAACCCATGACCTCCCGCCCACTAGTGCAGACATCTTAACCTCTCGACCACCGAGCTTGCCCGATGACGATTGGCCGGCTAGAATCCTATATAGCGTTGGTGGAATTCTTACGTCGGGTGATAAACAACTAATTTAATTTTGCCGTACACCGTTTACACGTGAACACTCTGTGTCAAAACGTGTACACTTTTTGCAAATTCAGCGGAAAAAGCCAAGCCTACTTTAAGCTTGATGACTTTCTGAATATGATTACAATGATAATTTGCTTTATTCAACAGACCCAAGAAGACGTTATACAGTAAGAAGTATGGAGTGGACATGATCAGATTTACGCATGCAGTCAATACAGTCATCTATACATCAAACAAGATGGATGACAACATCAGATATCTCTCCTTACACGACAATAAATACATCCGATATTTCTCAGGACACACCAAAAAGTAAGAGAAAATTTTTTAACACTTCACTAAGGCCATTGTAAACAACAAATTTTTAAAAATTTGAATAAACTAGAGCTCAAGTGTTTTGTTAGAACAAACACACGGTATTTGTGTCAACTTCCAGTTCAATCAAATTATCGTCGATGATGTCAATCGTATTTTACAAAGGTGTATCATCTTTTATTATAACAATATCAATTTCATAATCGAAAGTCCTATAAATTTTGCTTTAGAATGTGTTGAATTTGAAATTCCTGTTTGGACCAGAAATAAAGGTCAAATCAGGTGATTTGAAGGTCATATGACACAATAAAACTTCCTCATGATCATAAAAAAATAACGTTAGTACCTGCTTTGGTTCAATATCTGAGATTGGAAATTATTCCCTTTTAAAAAATGCCGCTAGGGGCCGCTCTGAAATTTGATGACGCCATCAAACATATTTAAAAAAAATATAAGATGTCACTAATCATTTTATTCACAGAAGTCATATTCAAATTTCCTATGGTTTTTGAGATAGAAAATAATTATTTTTCTAAACCTCGCTGCCAGAGGGCACTGACAGGTGATGACGTCATCAGTCACATTTTTGAAAAGGTCACATGTCAATAGTAATTTCGTCCATGGAAGGCACGCCAAAATACCATATCATGTTGGCTGCAGACCCTATAAAAGTGCTTCAGAATAATTTTTTCACTTAAACTTCCAGTTTTGACCGGAAGGAGAGGTCAGATTGGGTCATGTCTGTGTATGAAACGTCACATAATTCAAGATCTGTAAGATGATGCAAAGATTGTGTAAATATGTTTTGTGGTTCATGAGATGTGATTTTTTTGAAATATTAAAATTGGATTTTTAGTGTATTTCGATATCTGATGACGTCATCATGACGTCACAACTTTACCTGAAACTACATGTATATGTCATAAATTTATTGACAACTACACTCACGGAATTTAAAAATGCATCAACTTATATTTCTCAATAAATATGTATAACTTATATGCAGTGATAATTTGAAGCCATAATTGTACATAGCACTTTTATTGTGTCAGTATGATGTGAAAATTTGTGCTCATAAATTGTTAACCTATGTTCTTATTTCTCACTGCAATAATCTGCTGTTGAAAAATATGTGAAATATTGGGATGATGCGTTTTTAAGTTCCGTGTGTATGTTATGGTCTAAGTATGTGTCAAGTTTGAAGGCTCTGTGAACTATTGAACATTGAGAAGAAGGAGAAGGAAAAAAAACACAAAAAAACCGAACAATTTCAAGAGGTGTTCGCGCTGTCAGAAGATTAGTAGCTACACGTAGAAGGCAAGAGCATTGCCATGGTAACCACAGTTCACTGTCTTTACTGCTATGGTAACCATACCTCAAGGTCCTAAAATATTGATTTGGAAGGATCATAAAGCTACAGACCTTTGTTCAGGATGGAAATGAGGAAAGTTCAATTTAAAAAATAAAAATGGCATTGGCGGCCCTAATGTTTATTAACTCCTAATACTACAAGGGTCAAAATCAGTCAAAATGTTGATATACTTCCCAAGGTATATCTAGTGCACTTAAAAGTCAAACATTTTCAAACCTTACGTGTAGTAAGTACATGTACATTTACAGGTCAAAATGAGTTGACTGTTTTTGACTGGTAAAAGCATTGTCTGGTATTGTTCAGGGTGGTCAAAATGACAGTAAAAACCAGTTAAAAATGCCCTGTGTGCACATTTGGGTCAACAGTCAAAACAAGCAGTTGACTGATTTTGACCTCTATAGCTACTTTCCACTAAAGTGCAGCTGCAATGTACATGTATGTATAGTAGGAGGGTTAAAGGAGTAATCATCAGGAAAACATACATGTACTCTCAAAAACTCAAACAATCCTCTGCACAGTTGATAGTGTAAGCTGACATCTTGTATATTTTACACTGAGGGCCACTTTACACTGAGGGCCATTTTACACTGGTCGTAAATAATATTCGACCTCCAGACTGACATCACCTAGACCCATTTAATTATCACTTAGGCCTCCCCTTAATTATAATATAAACAAAATACCTCCACAGTTGTAAGTGACCAGATGCCATTATTATTATATACTCTAGTTATTTTTAGATTAGAAAAACTCAGTTCGTCTCTTGCTCTCTCTTGACACACTTCTCTCTCTCTCTCTACTGGACTGCTAGTCTTGTGACCCTACAGTCAGTATTGAGTATAAGAATAGATTTTGTACTTCTTGTTATAGCCACGGAGAAATAAATAAAATATTCATTCGGCCCAAGAAGCTTCTCTTATAAGTGTCATTTCTTCATCGTGTAGCACCCCTCCTCTTTTCCAGTATTACAATAGTACATGTACGTAGCTGAATGATTGTGTACAAATTAAAGTCTGCCTATTTGGTAGTCTGCCTGTTGGTATGTATTATAAAGGAAATGATCAGTGACTGAACTGCTATCAAGATTTATAGCACATGTCTCTAGGAATTAAAATGAGGTTCAATCCACATCCAACATACATGTAAATTGGCTCTTTTGGAAATTTTTTTTTTGTTCAATGGTAAATTATCATTAGCAGTTAGGGAACCAGACCAAACGTTAGCAAAGTGTTTTAAGGTGTACCATGCACACATCAAGTTTCACAAATATGAACTATACTGTATGTCACAGCTACTACATAGCCATCTATATATCACAGATTTTATGGCAAGTAGAAGCTTTTACATCCATACATACTTGTAACAGCAAATATAGAAACAAGCAATGAATTTTACTTATTTAAAATTGTAAAACTTAAATATCAAAATATAAGGTTTTTTAAAAGGATTTTCATTAACCCTAACCACCCCAAATCCTCCAAATATCCTCCAAGGGGCACTTTTTTGGAAGAAAAAAATCATCACTGTTGGAAATTGGTACTTTCACCTAGATGGCGAGAAGTACAGGCCATATACATGTACATGTACATACATGTACATATACATGTACATTGTACATAAACACAAGAGTGAGTAGAAGTTAGTAAGGTGTGAAATGAACACAAAATGAACACCTGCTAGGTTCGAAATGTAAGGCCAATAACCATTATTTTGCATGCTACCAGGTCCTTTAGGTTAGTAAGCAGTTTGCAACAGCTAATTCTCTATTTATTTCTCCTTTAACATACATGTAACTAATTCATTTTCCTACTGCTGTTTAGAAGAGGGTACAATTATTAATAATAATAATAATAATAATAATAAAGACTTGTAGCGCGCACATATCCACCCTGCTGGGTGCTCAAGGCGCGGAAACAAAGAAAAAACATGAATACAAACAATATACAATGATAGCATAGAAAAAATTATGTACTGAGATACATGTACCTACATGTACAATGCAATTACAAATATACATCATCTATGAAAAATTGTGACATAAGATGAGTTTTAAGCAGCGACTTAAATCTAGTTATACTATGACAAGATTTGAGTTTAGTTGGAAGATGATTCCCAGACCTCCCAACATGTACGATTTTGGCATACTTTTTACGATTTTTCACCCATTTTACGCTTTTACGATTTTATTCTTCATTTGTACGATTTTTGACAATGCCGTTTTTAAAGGTTTTTAAAATCTTTTTTAATTTGTTATTTTTTTTATTTCGCACGCCATAGGCTGTGCAAGTCTCATGGGCAAGACTTAACACAGTCTATTCCTGTGTGGTCTGTTGTTCCCGGTCGTGCGGTCCGCATAATCGCATTCACTGTAATACGTTCGATCTCTGAAGGGCAAAGGAGGGACTGTCAACTAGTTTATGAATACTAGTAGACGATGTGCAAACTGATAATCTGTGGAAGCGTGGCTTCTGTACACACGATATGTATGCAGACTGCACACACACGTGTTGTATACGTTACACACGATGCTGCGTTGCACGTTGTACAATTAAAAGGCGGTTAACCATATAAGCTGGTCAAAATGTCAAATACCAAAAAAGCTGTGTGCATTGCGACACGCGACACACGACACAATGACTACCGGCTTGAAGAAAGTACTATTTTTGAAAACTGAATGTTGGGAGGTCTGGATTCCAGAGTCTCGGAACCGCAACAGAAAAAGACCTACATGTACATGTATCACATTTGTTTTCATGTACATGTATCTCACCATCATTATGGGTAAATGTGTTTAGAAACATGATGAAATAAATAATATGGTTTTTCGCAAATTAGTCTGATGTTATGCACATTTTTGCCTGTCACTATGGTCAGGGTCCCATTTGCCTTGTGTTTGAGTATATGGTAATTTAACAAATTTATTTACATGGATTGGGCTTATTATAAATACTTTTTAATGGTTTTCTGTTGTTATTGACAGGTTGAATGTACAAAAAAACAATAAATTGTATCAATCAATTTACATTGACCCAAAGCTTAAATGTTGCTAATAATGTTAGATGAAAGAAACTATACATTTTGTGCTCATAAATGTCATCCTATTTTGTTTCAATCATTTGTCCAGGGTTGTCAGTTTAAGTATGTCACCAATAGATGACAGTTTCCTCTCCGGATCATTAGACAAGACGGTCAGACTATGGGACCTCAGATCACCAAACTGTCAGGTAAATAGCTTGGGGGTAATTTAGAGGGAATAAAAGCAGCGTCACAAGCTTTTCATTTGTTGGAATTTTTTTCATTTTCTTTTTACCAGACTTCAACCAAGTATATACATCACTTTTGCTATAATGTTTGTAAATGCATCCATACTTTGTAAGAATCAAGAGATACATGTAATACAGAGAATAACCTCTGAAAGTTTCAGCTTAACCCTCCTATGGTTTGACGTTTCAAAACCTTTCAAAATCTGCTTACGGGCCAAAATGGCTATCAATTATTATGAACCCTTTAAAACCCTCCAGAATTTGTTGCTACTGAACAACCACACCTTTCAATACCCTTTGAAAGGTATTGAAACATTTCAACACCAGTTTGTTCAGAGAGTTGTTACACCTTTCAAAACCTTTCATAGGTCCCTTTTGTCAGACAGTTTTCTCACCTTTCAAAACCCTTCAGTACAGCAAATTTGAAAGGTTTTGAAAGGTCTGACAATTCTATGGCAACTGCACTGTATATAGGAGGGTTAATTCATTGAGTCATTAAGGAGAACATACATGTAGTGAATATGCAGTCAGAAATTTAGTATTCATTCTTACATGTACATGTGGAATTTACATCTCCTGAAGATGAAAATTCAGCAGCGAAATAATTTTACTAAAATGATAGCACTTCAGATTGAAAGATTTCAAGGGATGTATGATACCATAATCAACTTGACACCAAGTGAGTTTTATGTAAAACTGATTTTTTATTAACCCTCCTACTATTGCTGCTATAGTAGTTGCTATAGAGGTCAAAACCAGTCAACTGCATGTTTTGACTGTTGAGACAAATGTGCACACAGGGGCATTTGTGACTGGTTTTACTGTCATTTTGACCACCCTGAACAATACCAGACAATGCTTTTACCAGTCAAAAACAGTCGACTCATTTTGACCTGTAAATTGTGAAATTAATTGCACTAGATAAACCTTGGGAAGTATATGAACATTTTGACTGATTTTGACCCTTGCAGTAGTAGGAGGGTTAAGTTTGCGATTATCAAATGTGATAAATGGGCTTTAAACTTATCTTCTACAAAAAAAGAGTTTCTCTTACACTCAGTCATAAAATATGTAAAATTTCATGGGACTACTGTTCCACTACAGTCTTAAGTGTTCAAAGTTGATATCATTATGAGTTAATACATAAATGGGATACATGTATATTATCCAATTTTGCATAGCAAAATTATTTGGTCATTTTTGTTTATTTATTTATATATTTTTTTGTATGCTAATTTGGAATAGCAATTCTATTTTGATTAGCAAATTGGGAATTTTGTGTAGCATTTGGCTATGCAATACAAGCAAAATGTAAATTGTAAAGTGGTACAAATAATTACACATGAAGACACTGATACAGTAAATATAAGGTTATAACCAAATGCATTGCACTGTAGAATCACTGCTGTATACATGTATGTTTTAGCTCTGGTTCAAATCCCAAATATGTTCCTTTGCAGGGTCTGATGCATTTACAAGGAAGGCCTGTGGCATCATTTGACCCAGAGGGTCTCATCTTCGCATGCGGTGTCAACTCGGAACTTATAAAGCTGTATGACCTGAGGTCATTTGACAAGGTATGACCAGAGAAGGCACAGTCAATATTAAGTACCCCGTTGAGTTTATATGCAGTTGGGTGCATTTGATAAATAATTCATAGAACTGAGAAAACTGGGAAGTCATTTGACCAATCACAGCCAGAGCTGAAACATTCGACCAATCACAGTCAGCTGAAATAACTACTCTGGTCAGTCATTGTGAATTCACTATATGTTTAACCCTAACTCCCTAGGCCCATTTGCTTACACATAACCTGAATCCTCCAAAATCCTTCAGTAGTAAAGCAAGCACATGACATGTATGCACACATGTGCTTCTAATCTGTGATACATGTACATGGCCAGGGACCCTCCCTGCATGCATGGAGCAATAAACAGTGTCCACTGACCCAAGCACTGACCTTGCAATCACTACAACAAACATGGTTGTACATGTACCATGGAGGAAGGAAGGCAAGTATGCCTAATAACCTCAATCCTCCAAAATCATATTTTGGACAATACCATGTAACCTCAATCCTCCATTTTCATCCAGTGTCAAATATAGCCTGATAACCTCAATCCTCCATAAATCCACCAAGCAAATAATCACATCTGCCCTCAATCCTTCAAAATCCTTCACCACTGCAATTTCCACATAACCTCAATACTTTAAAATCCTTCACTTTAGCAAAGATGATTTTGGAGGATTTGAGAAGGTTAGGGTTAATCCAGGTGGAGGAGGGGGAATTATTATTATATTCATGTAAATTTACCATATGTTATTTGGTGTTCCCCAACTTTTTCACACCCATATGATCACTTATATGATGTAGTTATGTCAATTATGCTGTGACTTGTTTAAGTGCTTTTCCTTAACCCTAACTCCCTAGGCCCATTTGCTTACACATAACCTGAATCCTTCCTAACTCCCTAGGCCCATTTGCTTACACATAACCTGAATCCTCCCTAACTCCCTTGGCCCATTTGCTTACACATAACCTGAATCCTCCAAAATCCTTCAGTTGTAAAGCAAGCACATGACATGTATGCACACATGTGTTTCTAATCTGTGATACATGTACATGGCCAGGGACCCTCCCTGCATGCATGGAGCAATAAACAGTGTCCACTGACCCAAGCACTGACCTTGCAATCACTACAACAAACGTGGATGTACATATACTATGGAAAGGCAAGTATGCCTAATAACCTCAATCCTCCAAAATCCTTCACTTCAGCAAAGAAGATTTTGGAAGATTTGGGAAGGTTAGGGTTAAACTACAAATATCCCCATTTTAGATGCCACAGCCAGACCCCCTGGCTTACAAGAGTGGGCCAACATTTATATTGTATATTTTGAAAACAATTCAAATACAATTCAACCCTCAGTTGTGAATATTCAAATAAACCAATAAATCTAATACAAAAATGATAATAAATAATTTGTTACCCTAAAATGTTCTTATTGCATTTCTATAGGGCCCATTTACAACCTTCAGGTTACAACAAGACAGAGACTGTGACTGGACGTCGCTTAAATTCAGTGCTGATGGGAAGTTGATTCTTATATCCACAAACGGTGCAGTCATAAGACTGGTGGATGCATTCAGTGGCCAACCAAAGCAAACATTTATGGTATGTGAATTTTGGAACTCATACACCAGCTTTATCGTTGTTTAGCCATCTTGGTTTTTTCCCGCTTATAATATATATTTGGCCAAACCAAGGCTGGTAAGAAAGTACACTAGCCCTTTTGTGTATTGAGAATCAGTGCTGTTATAGAACTGCCATTATTGTGTTGTTCAGCCATCTTGTTTTTCCCAATATAAAATAAATGTTTATAAAATAAATTGTGATTTTGTTTGTTTGTCACAGGGTCATCTTAATCAAAAAGGATTATTATTAGAGTCATCATTCAGTCCAGATGCAAAGTATGTCCTGTCAGGTAAATACATATATTAAGTTCAAGTACAAGGTATTTGGTTGTTTTCCAACTTGATAACAAGAGCTTACTCAATGTTGTTGTTTTTAAAATTCAATTTACATAAAAGACAAAAGTTCAGGTTATACTTGAGACAGTTAGCTAACTTGTTGTAAGGCCTATTGATTACCACACAAACCTTTACACAATATATTAAATTAAGGCAAAAAACAGTCTCCGGTTGCTGGTCACAGGTCGACTTCAAACTCAATGCAGTGACGTGTTTATTTAACCCTTTCCTTACCATAGGTGACTTTAGTCGACCAAGCTTTCACACAAAAAAGCACTCAAGCCTGAGCACAAAGGCCATTTGTTATAAAGCTGTAGTTTTGTCCATGTTCACCCTCCATACCCAAGCTTACAATGGTTGGAAAGAGCAAGATCGGATTTTTCCATTGATGGTGAAATAAAATAAGGTTGCTATTATGCAATCCCTTCAAATTGTAGCGTAAAGATCCGAAATGCCAAACACCTACGGAGCGCCATGTGTTTGTGTACAAAAAAGTGTTTGAGTTTACAGATCACACTGAGGAAACAAAGACCGAGAGCTTGGACATTTATTAACTGATCTTAATGTTTTTTTGATTATATGAAAGGGAATTCAATAAGTAAGATATTTTTTATTATTTATTTTGCTGTAAAACGATATCTTCAAGGTGATAATAGAGTTTGTAAAATTGGCCTTTGAACACAAGCTTTCTGTTGTGTAAGAATGTGTGCTTCACGCTTGAGTGGTCAAACAATTCGGTACTGAGAGGGTTAAACAAATTTGTTTTTAATGTAATCTTTTTTAGCCAACCAGTGAAATACGTGATACATGTATACACGATTATTAGAAACAGACCAAATTTTCCATATACAAAGTATGGTGGCTAAGACAGGGCCTCACAAATCAGTCAAACGTTCATACCCCTATGTGAAAGTATTTTAAAACACAGCGCAGCAGAATTCCAATTGATCCAGCAACACTGGCTGCAATTGGACATCGTATCATAACAACAACAAAAGAAAACTAAACGGGTCTGAGGCGATTGCGTGCTTTATGCATCAGGAATTTGCAATCTCACTCAGGGTGATGTGTGAATCTTTAAGCACAATAGCATTCATATGTGATGTAAATATGTAAATTTTAACCTAGAGATCATTGGGACAAGATTTAATGACCAGAGGTTGTTACATTACAGAGACCACAAACCAGAGACATTTTTTATTTTGGGGGGGGGAGGGGGGGGGTGTCTACACAAAACGTTTCTACTTATTATTCTGAGCACTTAACATGTACAGTGCAACACCACTGTTATAAACATAATGGGAGTCCAAAAACTATAGTGGTTGTCGCTAACTTGATTCATGATTGTAGCGCTAATACAGAAATGAGAATCAAGAGTCATGTTCGGTGTAGCCAATTATTTATTATAGTGGTGTTTGTTCTATTACCATGGCACTGTACCACCGCTTCAACCAGAGCACCCACTGATAATATCATTGTGTTTTTCTTGTTAGGTTCTCAGAATGGTAAAGTGCATGTATGGAATGCAGAGAACGGTGCCAAGACAGCTGTGTTAGAATCCAAGCACTGCGAGTCACCAATGCATTGTGTACAATTCAACCCCAAATTCATGATGTTAGCAACAGCAGCACAACACATGGTAAGTTTACAGATGGATTTATTTCTTGATAGGATAAAAA
Source organism: Zoroaster sp. YZ-2022 (assembly GCA_029582265.1). Taxonomy (NCBI): domain Eukaryota; kingdom Metazoa; phylum Echinodermata; class Asteroidea; order Forcipulatida; family Zoroasteridae; genus Zoroaster; species Zoroaster sp. YZ-2022. Next base: position 36,730,521 of record CM055820.1, read on the forward strand.
CAGGGGGCCAGTCTACAAGCATATTTTGTGTCGGGACATTTGTGGGTATATTAATAAAAAACATTTTATGAGAAATCAAAAATAATTTTTTTTTTTTTTACAAAAAAAAAATTACTTTGTGCTGTATCAGATACACCCTGCAGTGTGAATAAATGCTTTAAAAATATCATGAGCCATGACACAAAGTGTGTTATAAACTTATCAGCATTGTGAACAGGTAGAAAGCGATTAGTACCAAATTTGGAAGAGTATTCCCTACTTGAGTTACAGAGATGAAACGCTTCATGTGAAAAGTGTGTAATGATTTTATTTAGTTTCATTTGTTGTAATGTTATAACCAAAGCAAACCCAAATTGTGACAGTTATGAATGATTTTTGTGTGTTTTGCAGGCATTTTGGTTGCCCAGCATAGATGAATGAAACAAACGGATGTATGGACAAGGCGTGACACAGAAGATTGAAATGCTACAGTGTGCTAACAGCATTAGTGTATAACACCTATGAATTGTACTGTGTGTGTTAAAGCCAAAGGCTAGCTGCTTTTACAGTAACATTTGCCTCTAGATGGCCGATATGGATATAACCACAGATAAAATACTTTCTGTACACAACTCCAGTCTGTGCATAAACCCCATAAAATCCCATGCAGCAATAACTCCACAAAGCCATTGCATGTAGAGTGTACTCTCTTTCAAAGGTTTATGCCATTACAAACAAAAAACAGTAGCAATTGTTACACCAATCATAATGTAATAATAATGGCGGTATTTTAAAGCGCTCTTACACAAGGTATCACAGCGCTGTACATTATTACCCCTACTCATCAGGCTCATAAATCATTCCTGAAACCATCTCAGCTCCCTGGGGAGTATACAGCTCAATTGCTGCCATTTCGGCGCATATGGGCTAATCAAACACAACAACCAACTCTGCCCTCACAGGTACCTATTTACTCCTGGGTGGAGAGAAGCAATTATGGTAAAGTGTCTTGCTCATGGACACAAGCACCACGGTCGCAGTCGGGATTCGAACCCACATTCTGACGACTCGGCCATCAGAACACAAATCCGATGCACTAAACCGCTTGACCATGGCACTCCACAATCATGCCTAGATCTTTGTTGAAAAGTGTAACTGGCATTTCATGTCAGAAAGTGTACCTTGCTGCTCTGAAAATTGTAACATCTGTGGAGTGAGAGAATACAATTAAGCTGTACAAACCACTAGTGGGAGCTTCAACTGCGTTCATCATGTTATTAGATAATTTCATCAATTCTGGCTCCAAATAAGCGACATTTGAATGATTTGATTGGTTTTTAGAGATTTGGCAACAGTCATGCTCATGTCAGAATGGTGGATTGATTGCCATGTTATCTTGTCATTCTAGAGATGTATCTGCTAGATATTGAGTACTTTTGTGAAGCTTTCGTTTGTTCAGTCTGATTAAGTACTGTATTTTGCAAGAAGGCATATAAGTACATGTACTTTAATTACTGTGCATTAAAAGATGGTAGTCCCTCATTATGATTTGTTGCACATCATGCTGGACTGCTACACATTGAAAGTGGATATGTTTAACCCTAACCCTCCAGGGTATTTTGGCTAGAAACCCTGCCAGACGCATCAGATTGCATCGTTTGTCAAAGTGACTTGGCTGCAGAGTGCAGCAAGATCCATCTGGTCACAAATCTCAAGGCCGAACTGCCTCAGAGTCTGTGGTCACCAAACGCAGCAGGATACAACTCTGGCATTGTTCAATGGGACCAGCTCTCAATAGCCTCAGACTTGGCTGCTTATGCACTGGTGTTGACAGCCGAATGCATCAAAGTGCACCAGACTTTTCCACCTGATGCACTGTGGTGCATCTGGCAGGGTTAGGGTTAAGGGAAGTTACAGCATTGAAAATGTCGGAATCACTGCTCCAATGAGTATGCTGCATTGTACCTTTCTACAAATCAAGATATAAATTCAACAACCAACCAGTGAAAGATTCAGCTCAATGTGGATTCTAAGTTATGAGAAATGTGTACACAAAAAAAAAACATTCACATAGTTTACAAAATCACTTGGAGCAAAAGTTGCCATCTGACAACTTTTTCCAAATGTAGATAAATTGTTTTTGTTTTGTCTTAAATGAGAGCACATCATCGTCATTCAGGTTAGTTTTCAGATAATAATTGGGTAATTTTGCAATCGAGTAATGACCAGTGTTGTACCTTCCCTTCTGCAATTGGAATAGTGACCTCATACCTGGCGACATTCTGAAATACCAAAGCAAATTTGTTACTGCTCGACATAAGCATATTTTACCAGGTAGATAAAGGATTTGGTACTGTTGTGTTATAGCAATGGCCGGTAAGTAAGTGTACCCTTTTCTATGAATAACAATTAGCAGCGCTATGAAATGGAAAACATTGACTAAGCAAATTATTAGCTGCCTGGAGGCTATATGAAATTGGGTCCTGGTGATTTCACATGTTAAATCAACCCTGTGTATGTTGAAAGAGATTATAGGTTAACTCGGCTTAAGTACAACAAGTTGCATGTTAAGTAAGAGTAATTGTGGTGACACCATGTGAAATGCTTAATTGTTAAGTAAGAGTAATTGTGGTGACACCATGTGAAATGCTCAATTGAGTGGTAATTAGTTCTGAAAAGAACTGGAGGTACAACTCGATGTTTCGATCAGTATGCTCTGATCGTCCTCAGGAGAACGATTTCACATGTTAAATCAACCCTGTGTACATTATGTTGAAAGAGATTATAGGTTAACTCAGCTTAAGTGCAACTGAGGACGATCAGAGCATACTGATTGAAACGTCGAGTTGTACCTCCAGTTCTTTTCAGAACTAATTACTACTCAATTGAGCATTTCACATGGTGTCACTGCAATTACTCTTACTTATCCTCCTCACCATGCAAAGCTACAAGTTCTACCTAAGTTGCATGTTGTTTTTCAGGGCTATAAAGACAGACTATTTCACAAACAATGTATAGCACAAACAAATCACAGTTTCAGCAGTAGGGAAGCTCTGTAAATATGGGATTTTGTTAATAATAGTTCAGTGCAGTGGCCATTGTTATGGTAGTCGTCCAGCACTATAGTTTAATGTTGTAACAATAACCATTGGAATACATTAAGTGACTGTCGTAACAATGTGACTGCCATAAAAAATAGCCACTGTGTAATTCAAAAGTGGGACTGTCTTCCCAACAGCATGAAGGATGGTAAGTAAGGTAATGCTGCCAAACACTGGATACTATCAAACCCAGCTCACACGTTGAGTGTAGAGACATTAAATCACAGTTTTTAGCTGGTGAAATGTTCTTCTGTTTCAAAATAAAATGCATTTTTTTGTGTATATCTGTATGCATCAGGAATTTGCATAAACATTGGGAAACTCAGATTTGCAATTGCACTCAGGGTGATGTGTGAATCTTTAAGCACTGTAGCATTCATATGTGATGTAAATATGTACATACGACCAGAGGTTGTTACATTGTCATGTGCATGAGAAATAGTAACGTCAATACAATAGGATGAACAAATGGCAGTCTATAAGTGATAGTAGTGAGAATATTATTGTGATATCAATTTCTACAAATAACCACTATTGAAAGCTTTCAAATTTAAATAATGTATTCATTATAGAGATTCTTCAAGTTGCTAAAAACGTTTGGTTCCCATTTGTTTTTGCAATTAATTTGTTTCAATGTGGTTATCCACCTATTACAAGGAGAGCCAAGGGCAAGTTTGGGTGCTGAATAGTGGTTGATTCTTTAGTCAAACATTACGTCAATGGTTCCCAGCTGTGCTTAACGCAACAACTATTAAGAACCAGCTAAGCATCCTGTCTCCATTGTCAACCAGGCTATTCAACCTGTCAACAATAATTTGCACCCAAACTTACCTAAATCTGCTACTGTGTGCACGTGGGTAGCATCTGACAATCTTGATTACTATGTATATATCATGTATCATGGTACATGCTAGCCCACACTGGTTTTGTGTACTATATCTTATTAGTGCATGTATACATGAGTCCAACTTGGGCTAAGGATTTTATTCACTGGTACCTTGGTTCAGGGTCCCAATGTGTACAAGGTCTTGGGTGTCCACTTTACATAATAGACCTTTATCATGGTGCAGTCATCTTGTTCTGTTCCATACACATTCTGAAATAATGGCTTTGGCTATGGCTAGATCACTGTTTCTTCCTATACTTCAGCACTGCCGCTGCAGCCAATAGCCATAGCCATAAATGCTTAATTCGGACACAGCCTAACATGCAAATAGTCTGGTCCCTTTCATGCATTGAGCATCAGCATTATAATCATGCTTTCGTATACAGGATATCATACAAAGATGTGACGGCCAATGCATCAAGGTTGAACTGTAAAATATTTTGGGTTCAGTTCTCTACTTTAAAACCTCTTCATTCAGACGGATTTTTGTTTTATGTGTAAATAGCATCTGTTTTGTATGAAACATGTAACTGCTGGTTCTTGTGACTTTTTGTAATAAAATATAGTAAATCTCAGAACACCTACTTTCCATACATGTGTTCTACAGTGTACTATATGGTTTGTGTAGTTATTATCAGTGTATCCTTCAAAGCTCTCTTGTACATGTAGCATTACAATTTTTCTATTCTCAATCAGATTTTATTTTTTCATACTTAAATTATAAACATGACATTCATTACATGACATACTATTAAAATATAAACAAATTTATTCCTGTTTTAGATTTATTTAATGTTTCATCTAAAAAAGTTGGTAATTTTGATGAACCAAAGCATATCAAAATTTGAATTTATATTTAAGGAATCAACAGTAAGTTTATGCATTGCACACATTGGGATGGGTATTTTGGGTGGGTTTTCTGTTATACAGAAACAGACAATTCAAATGATGCACATTTCATAATCATGTGTGTCTAATGTCAGTCGATGTGGAGCTTCACATAGGACTTTTAAATATATATTTTAATTGATAACAGAAATACATTTCATAACATTTTTTGGCAAAAGTTAAAAAATACACGATTCTTAATTTAAATAGCTAATGAAAAACTACAAAATTTGAACAAATTTCTAGTACTACATATTTGTACCTATGGGTACTTATGTCATAAATAAAGCAAATACTAAAAACACATTGAAAATATAATCAGTAATAAGATGCATCCTTTTCAAGGTTCCCAAACAATTTTCTACAGCATTTAAAAAAAAAATAACTGGATGCACAGGCAAAACATTTATAAAAAATCATCATCAATTTAATCAATAATCAAAGAAGAAACATATCCCTATATGTGGTGTTTATCAGCTGCAAACTAGGAGAGTGTAGTAGCAATTGATTTGGTATTTTCTTAATAGTACAAGTTTGGTAAAGGAATGCAAGCATGGATGAATAATTGTGACTACAGCACAAAATTTCATGTTTCAAAGTAATAAATGAAACAGCTTTCTACTAAAGAGATGAACATCAATATGTTAACTAGCACAAGTATTACGGCTCCTTGTTGGATAAAGCATTTTTTATAATTATTTTGTTCTAAAGTAATTCATTTTAGGTTGAATTAGGTTTAAGAACATACATGTACTGCTTGTATTTTTCATTATTTTACTGGTAGTACCGATTCTGACATTTTAACCACAAGCAATTTATGGGTTAAGTGTATCACAATCTTGTTTAAAGCCAGAAGAAAAAACCTCTCCACTCCCCCCCCCCCAAAAAAAAAAAAAAAACTTCCCAGAAAATACTACATATAATTTTACCAAAACATTTCTAAAACATCACTGAACAGAAATATATATTCTATTTCTAGTCATTATTTAAAATTTTTTAAAATTTAAAATTGCGTCATTGCACGTGACATGAAGTCAAAATGCCAGGAATTGGGTCCACATACATGGGGAATAACATACACATTAAAGGTGCACTCTTGCCATGCTTTTTTTAACCCATATATGAAGCACTACTGGCTTGCTCATGTGCAATCATCAAAGGCATGCATGCTCCGACTGTCAAATAATCATGCGTTCAGGTTGGTGCTCCAGTGATGATTGCTCCACAAATGCACCAGCTGTGTTTCAAGTCACTGTTAAATATCTGTTAAAATGTTTCAGTACACCTAGATTGCATCTTTAAGTTCTGATAATTTTGTAACAGATTTTGTTGTGCAACTGTCTCTTGAAAATAAATGATTATTAATGGTTCACTTTCATAGTTTCGTCTGGAAGCCACAGTCACCACCACAAATTACCATGTAACATGAGCATCAGCTCATTGCCCTACAAGCAAATTTCATGTTAACACAACACAAGCTGTTCATGTCCTGCCTACCGCCTGTGAAACTTGTGAGGTCAAAGTTCACATGGTAAACATCTACAATAACATGTACAATATGTACATCAAGCATACACATACTCTACATGACTGGGTTCTGCTTCACAATGTTCCTTCTGAGGTTTATTATACACACTAAGGATCTGTTTGTTTCACTCCTGATTGCAGATCATCAGGATCGTGTAATGCGCAGTATGAAAACAAACCTTTTGGGATCAAATCCATGTCGTAGCTCAGTCGCTATAGATACATGTAATGCCTGTTGAATATGGTGTGTACCAGACTACGGCTGAAATTAACCGTGCCCGCTGGCAGAATCCATCCGCTAAATGTAGATTGTTGTTTTGACAAACTGTTTTATACACTGAGCCAAAAAAGAAACTTATAAAATTTTAACAGATCACCAAATAAAATTCTGTGCATGAAAATGTACCAAATGTGCACTGACCCAAATGACTTGCTGTTCCACATGTCACATTCTTCAGCTGCAGCCCTGTACACACATGCATGTTAGCCTTGGCATATCTGTTTCATTAGCAATACTCAGAAGGACTAGAGCAACCCTGTATGAAGACTTGCAATCATGCAGGTAAGGTGCAAATCCTTTACAAATTCTTTTGTTTCATTCATTGACATGCATGTGTGTACAGGGCTGCAGCTGAATAATGTGACATGTGGAACAGCAAGTCCTTTGGGTCAGTGCACATTTCTCTTGTGTCATTGAAGCAAACAATTGGTTATTGACTGCCATTTGAAGCAATACATTGCAGTAATATTGTATCCAAATTTGGTACATTTTCATGCACAGAATTTTATTTGGTGATCTGTTAAAATTTTATAAGTTTCTTTTTTGGCTCAGTGTATATCATTTGATAGCAATGATAATTTATTTTGGCCTTCAAATAAATTATTTCAACAAGTTTTAAGAATATTTATGATGATTTAATGAATTCTGGAAAGATTAATCTTGGATCTAGCACATATCCACTGCGCAAGCAGGATCAGCAAATACAGGATCCGGATCAGTAAACTGTCTAAACCGTACGGACTGTCTAGTGATTGAGATCAGGATACGTGTGAAACAAACAGACCCATAGCTACACTGAAGTAAATAAGGCATTGTTTATAACATTGTGATCATGAATGACAAATGTCCTTGCAATGAGTGCATTGTTACGTAGACCTCTTTCAAACCCATATAATACATATATCCAAACATTTTTTGTAGATGACATGTTGAATAATAAACAGTACCTATTTTTAAATAAAACTTAGAAGTAATCATTAACTATATTTTCTTTTGTGAGTATATTGTAACTGGACAATAAATGTAAAACACCTTATATACAATTGAATACATTTTATGTTATATAAATTTGAATGAGTGAAAACAAGTCAGCAAATGCATACTGTTCCTCTGTATCCAGTGCTTCAACCACTGGATTTAAATTCCAGTCTCTTACAAAGAGACAAACTTTGCCACCATTGACACACAATGGCAAATTCTATGATATATCCCACAAGTACTTTTGAAATACAGTTTCCATGGTAACAAAGCAAGAACAAGGAATAGGCAACTTTGGTGAACTATGTAGTATGCATTTTCACTTCGTACAATATCTTGGGTAAAGTTACTTGTATATATACACATAGTATATGGTAATGTCACTAAAAATAAATTATGTCCCTTTAACTGGTGGGAAAAGAACTTTCAGGTATTGAATAAAATATATGGTGTTTCACTATTTTATCAGCATATTTGTTCTTAATCAGTACATCACTATTTTCCTTGAAGAAGGGAAGAATCCAATTTCAAATGAGATATTTTACAAAATATTGTAACCAAATCATTTTTAAACAGTTCCTAGGTGCAATTATTTGATCAGAAATTAATTTATCATGCTGAGTCATAAATCCATGAAATTGACTTCCTTTCTATGAGGAGAAGAGTAATATATTAATATATTTCAAACAAAAAGAGGCGGTAAAATGTGGAATCACACAGAATATGCATCTTTCAAAAATCATTATTTTTGCAATATGAGGTAATTGATTCTGAAACAATATAATCTACCTTTGATCGATTAAACACAATTTTATTTAAGTCATACAGTATATTATGCAGAGCTAAAAATAATGTTACATGTTACATACAACTAACTACTTGTGCTATAGCACCAATGGCAGATCAAGGGGGCAGCAAAGGGGCCATGCATCTCCCTTCTTTTTCAATCAAAGGTGAACAGATTTTTCATAAAATTTACCATCAAATTTGAGTCAAGGTGGAACCTTTTTTGGATCCGCCCCCATACTGCTCCTTTTCATGCTTTCTGTAATTTGTATCTATGAGACACAAGCAACTCTATCATTTGACTTTTTTATAGGTCTTCTGGGCCCATGAAATACAGATCTTACACACTTGCTGGTGAGCCTAACATGTATACACATCATACCTAACAAAGAGCCCAAGGTGAGATCCCTCAATGGATAACACATGATTAGTGGTCTGTAACCTTGCACTGTTACACAGTGACCATCAGTCAGAGTGTGATGACATACAGGATTGTAACTGTACCCATGGCTTGGTTATTGCTCTGGCATTGTGCCCTATACAGAGAAGATAAGGCACCAGACTGTTTGTCAGTGTTTTATACATTGTATTTTCTGGGCCAAGATTTGTACGGATACTGTACGAGTACAGAAAAATGTACTCAAGTATGAGTACGAATATTCCAGCTCTAGAGATATGTAGACAAGTACTTATTCATGAGTACAACTAGTAAAGAATAATGTACTAGAGTACTAGTATGAGTACACCATCTCTGCCAGTAAACATGCACTATGACAAGTAGACATCTTTGGTTATGATTACTGTTTCAATATTGGTACTACATACAATCATCTCGTCCAAAATGTTCACTAATACATGTTTAGTAAGAAGTGAGGAAGCTTAAGTGTATCTGATATATTACTTATCAATAGTGAAAGTACATAAAGAATAATTATCACTGAATAAGTGCACTTGCCAAGTTATCAAAATGTGGCCTTTTATAGGTTAGAGCACATTTATCAAAGCATTGTACATGCTACTGGCAAAAACAAAATTATGAGAAAAAGCATGAAGACAGAAAACTTCAGACATCACAACTTAGTGAATTTAAGGGGCTAAATAAATTCAGTTTAATCAACAAACCATTCCAATTCATTTCAGTTTAATTAAGAACTTCAGAAGTCAGACAGAATGACATAACACTCCATAATGGGTCATTGTACAATGCAGCAACTTCCTTAGGTGTAATAATAAAAATAAAAATAAAGTCAGCCATGAAAGCTTACAGAAGAAGTTTTAGAAAAACATTTTAATTCTTAAAATAAAGATTTCCCTTTATTTACAAAGAAGACATATCCAGTGCCTGACAGTAGTTTGCGAAATGCGCAGACTAAATATAGAAACTTGTCTTCCAACTCCTTTGCCATAAAAAAAATCAAGAGTAAAAATAATTAAATAAAGCGTGGCTTTGTAATTTAAATAACATCTGTATTGATTGGCAAGTTCAGATTAAAAATTATCTTGCAAACATCTGAGACAGTTGTCAGATTTGCATAAATTGTACACATAATTTCAGTTAGTTTGTGTTAGTGATAGCTGAATTATCTAATTTCAACTAAAACGTCTTGATGTCAATTTGTATGAAAAAAAATAACAGCATCAAGAAGTGTGACAACAAAATGAGCAAATTATCTTCACATTGGAATGTAATGTTACACACATGAATGTAATGTTACACACATGAATGTAATGTTACACACATGAATGTAATGTTACACACATGAATGTAATGTTACACATGCGGAGAACTGCCACACTCAACTGCAATTTCATTTTATCTTAAAGTGAAGGTACAACATTGATTTTATTAAATGTACATTCATTTTAACCCTCTAGTTATCAACAAAAAAGTATCATAAATCTAACCCGTGAAAATTTCATCAAAATAGGTGCTCATGTTTTTGAGAAAACAAAGAAAAACTGCTACATGTTTTTATGCCAGATGGCAACTTTTTGTATATATTCAACATAACAATTTCTTTTTTCCTTTTATGATGCAAGTAGTAGAATGATTCGTCCATCACCTTTACACCAAGTGAGTTTTTAGATAAATAATTTGTCAATTTGATCTGGTAATTACCAATGTTGTACCTTCCCTTTAGCTTTACATACGTAAACAAATAAACACCATAAAATAATACTCAAATGTCACATTGTGAGTTGCAATGTCAGTACATGTATACTAGGGATTTCAAACTTTGTTAATATCAACTGTACGTTCTACTTTAATCGACCTCTCAGCTTATGCAGATAAAATATTCCTGATAGCAACTATTCTATGGGGAAGGGATCAGGTTATTTCAAACATAACCTTTGTAGCAAGTACTGAAAACCAAGGGAATGCATCAAATTAATATTAATTTGTAATAACTATTTTCAGATGCTGATTTTGGATAGTTTGTACGGGCCCAGTCTATTTGAAAAGAAAATGTTGAAAACTGCTGTTTTGTGACCAACCATCTTAAAAGGGGGGGTGGGGGGGGGGTGGGTGGCATAGACAGATTGAGAAGGTGGGTATATCAGAAGGTGGGTGAGAATATGGACAAGTGGGGAGGAAGACATACATGTCTTTAAGACAGGTTCGTACTTCACGCAATGGACACCAACTTACTGTGACGTTGACAATGAAATTAGCCTCTATGTCTATTGTTTGCCTCGTTTTCACATTCGCACAAAGTTTCACGCATTAACCGGCCTTAAAGGTGGTTAGTGTGGGTTGAGGGCATTCTCATAGCCCCACACCTAGCTTGCCTACAAGCTTGAAATGCTGAAACAGCATTACCTAAAAATCATACTAAGATTGCAATAATTATCTATTAGAATAGCTGTCTTAGCACCCACTCAGTGTACATGAAGTACACAAAGACAATACACTGATCTATAGACACTTATTAATCCACTGAATCACAAGGCATTCATTTTCACATAAGTCAAATTCTTCATTAAAGTACTTTAGTTTTCATTTAAAAAAAAAATTAAATTTGTCCACTCTGTGCACATCTTATCCCTCTAGTGGTAAAACAGCAACCAGTGTCTCATGAAAGGGCACTATTTACATTATCGATCCACTGAATCAATAGGCCTTGCATTTTCACATTCAAATTCATTATTAAGGTACTTAATTATTGTGTATTATCATTATAAGTTATCTGTTCTGTGTACATCAATCATAGCCCTCTTGTGGTAAAAAGGCACCCAGTGTCTGATGAAAGGGCACTTTGGCGGTGTGAGCACTGCATGTACAATTTCTGTGCATTTTTAATAATACTCCATGCACATACAAATTTCTGTTACCCAATGATGTTTGAAGAAAATGTGCATGTATGCACTTTAAATGCAAACAAATCAGCACAACCTAAAACGTGTGTCCTCAACAGCTAATGCATCTAGACTTCTTTGCAAAATTCAGTGCACATTGACAAGCCAATTTTTGTAATGCATGTGGTTCTATCAATAATTTTACAAGTAAACCACACTGAACAATAGTTCATGTGTTCAGTTTAAAACGTAGATTTTTCGATGATGCGCTACACACTACACTATGTACAGGGAAAAGCTTGACCGAGATGCTATGCATGCGTATATTTGCAAAGAAGTCTATGGAGAGTATTACGTAATCATGATAACTTGTATGGTTGGTGTGAATAACTACATGCTAGTTGGTCAAACAGAGCGTATCTTGAATAGTTTTAAACACTACACACGTGCATGTTATTATAGTGGTAATGAACACTGCTTTATGTCAATTGGGCCTTATAATGCAAGTGGTCTTCAAGGAGTAGACTGGTACCTTTTAAAATTCTATTATTTATAGGGATTTTTTGCAGTTGGGATCCAGACATGGACACTGTGTAAAGGTCAGTTAGCTCTGTGTGCACTGTAGCCCTCTAGAGGTGAAATGTACTTCAGCTCAAGAGTTTGGGGCATTTGATGGTTTCATTTTATAGTACATTTACAAACAAACATTATAGCAAGTGATATCACCACAGGCTGTTGCTTGAATGATTAAATATAGTCATTTTATATACAAATGAGAAATGCTCATTGCAACATTTCATCCTCTAACCCACCTCCCCAAAATATCATACATTTTCCTCTGTTTGGAACACCTTGCTGAAAACTCTTCCATATTAACTGTTACACCAGATGTGCTTACATATATAGAAGACACCCTCTTTAGGTCATGACAAAGCTAATAAAGCAAGTCATGGATCACTTTTTATCTAGCATCACAATGGTACATTCCATACATACATGTATACATAAGCTGGGAAATCATATCACCATTGTATCTACTCAAGCACAGTGCAATGTGTCAATGTTGTCAGGCTATAAAAAACATCATGTTAAAAACTTTTATTGTGTGTTTTTATTTTCATTTTGGTATGTGGGACAACCTACCATGTTTACATAAACAGGATGTGCCGAAAGTCCAGATCTGAAAATAAATTAGTTGCTTTTAAGAGAAAACTCAGTGATGTTCATTACAGTGGAATTGTACTGCAGTACCAAAATGAACATTTGCACATCACATTACCAAATTGAACATTTACAGATCGTATTGCCAAATTTAACATTTGATACAATTTTTGAAGAGCTTGATTATAAAGCAGGAGAGGTTTAACACTTAACTATATGCACCTTGGAACCAGGGGGATGGGGGATCACAGCGAACTATCTGGAGAACCACTGCAGACTGTCTGGGGGATTACTGCGGACTGTCTGGGGGATTACTGCGGACTGTCTGGGGGATTACTGCGGACTGTCTGGGGGGGGGGGAGCACACTCGGACTGTCTGGGGGCACACTCGGACTATTTGGGGGCACACTCGGACTATCTGGGGAGGGTCCTGAGGCCTCATGGGACTCTGTCATGCTATTCTGGGGTGACAAACCCTTGTGATGGCACAGAGGGATGATGTAGACTGTGATGTCATCTCCAGACCCTGGACGGCCATCTTTAGTCCGCCAGCCATTGCTCTTGAGAATACCTCTGGCTGCCATGATTAGTTCTTGACCTGCCGAGGCGTACCTTTACGAAAAAGATAAACACAAACCAATAAAGGTTTAATTTGGGTGTTTTGTGAATGGTTTTTATTCTAACAAAGAGCATACAGTTGTTCTAATTTATGTTAATTTTTATTATTCTAATAAAACTACTGGCTTACCTATTAGTTAAAATGTGATTTCAATCCAGTTGGCATAACATTTCATGTTTTAATTTTGTTTATGTAACTACATGTAGCCTCTAACAAGGCTATAACTAAAAGCCATTTGCGCTGTTCAATGCTACCAATATTGTCAAGGTAGTACAATGAGCACTAGCTTTCAAGAACCCTCCCTACCCCTTAATTAGTACTTATCAACATTGTTTTCATGCAATCTTACTGCATTTGAGTATACAAATTTACATTTTCATAGACATACACAATTGGCAACCCCCTGTTAGTACTGTACAACCTTGACAATTTTGACAATTTTAAACGATTACTAAACAGCTACAGAAATGTTGGATAATACAACAAATTAAGACAAAACAAACAAAAGAAAAAAAATTAAAAACCCCACTTTAACTACAAAACATCCTAGACATGGACAGAGATTCTTAAATAAGGTGTTGGGAATGCCATGTCTGATCAAGGTGATGAGCAACATCCTCAAAACCACAAGACATACTGGAGGACTGTAACATATACAGCATACAGAGTCTTCGGTCGGCTTCAAAATCGGTGCAGTGCATTTTTTTTTATCTGGTAATCTTTTCTTTTTGCCAACCAGTAAAATACGTGATACTTGTATACGCAGTTGCGGTTACTGGAACCAGACCAAATACCACATACATTTACACAAAGTATGGTGGCTAAGAGAGGCCTCACGAATCGAGCAAACATTCATATCCCTATGTGAAAAAGTAATTTAAAACACAGCACAGAAGAATTCCAATTGATCCAGCAATTTTGGCTGCAATTAGACATCGTTTCATAGTAAAAAGAAAACTAAAAATGCTGATGCACGGGTCTGAAGCGATACGCCCACGGAGACAAGAAACCTGACAATCTTGTTTTGGCCTTATGCCAGAATGAAATACAATTACAATTATGGGGTAATATTTTGTCTTGAGAGACATGCTTCATCTACATGTATGTGTCAATTATTATTATTATAATAATATTATTAATAACAGATACCTTTTGTAATCGCCTGGTGGAAAGCTCTGGAGCACCTCCCTGACTATCTCAAACACCTTGTCATTACTCAGAATATCCCATAATCCATCAGTGGCCATGACTAGGACGTCATTCTCTGTGTGCTCCTGATCGAAAAGGTCATAAACTCTGACCTAGGACAGTTAAAATGTTTTGGCACGGCCATTTAAAAAATAAATTGTGACTTTCCTTGCCCTACATGATTTTACTTGACCTGATTTTTAGATTTGTTTAAAAAACTGTTTTTCCCAATAAGTGATTTTTTAATATTGGACCAATTAACTGTTTATTTTCTATCATGTCTCCCTGCTATATTTACCTGAACTGAACATTATCCTGGCGATTACCAAACAGCAAATGCTTTTATTCCCCAAATCAGATTGTACTAAATAAGTGTTTTTTTTTTTTCAGAAAAGGAACAAACGCCACCCCCCAAAAAAAATAATAAATAAAATAAACAAACAAACAAAATAAACAAACAAACACCCCAACACCCCAACAAACAAACAAAAACAAACAAACAATAATAATCTCCCTCTCAACTTTATTTGTTGCTTTTTGAAGGACAATAACAATTTGTTTTTATAAGATTAAATTTGAAGATTGTCTTACCTCTGGTACTGGTGATAGAAAGGGCTTAATGGCAATATCAGTGCCATGGACTTTAAGATCATGATCACCAAATCCCCTGGTTACGCCAATCGTTGCTAACAAGCGTGCCTTCTTGCCTTCACCTACAACCAGAGGAAATCGCAGGTCCTCTTCTGTCACCTCTTTGTATGTCCTAGAGAGGAAATTTTAAATATTCATTTTGGTTAGCCAGTTAGCAAATTTATCAGTGGTTAGTGCAGTTTCAGTCAGTTAACTGTCCCAACACTATAGTTTGAACTATGTAACGCACCAACCAAGGGAACATTTCATTATTCACAATGTGGATTATGAAGGACTTCCACAAACATCTTTGATATCTTGTTATCTTTGTTTTTTCGCATCACTTTTCTAATTGAAACCAATCAGCAATCAAGTTATAAAGGGGGACTGACATGGATTTAAATCAAACAGTTAAATATGTGATCGTTTTATTCTTTTATATCAGTAAAAGATCAATAACATTTTTGTTTTGTGTTTTTATTGTTTTTGAGTGTTATTTTACCATTGTAAAAATGCCCCCCACTTTTACGCCCTGCATGGAGGAGCTGTTCGTGACGTCATGTCGGGAAGAGAAATTCGGCTCAAAACTCGGCTCAAAATGATCGCTGCACAAAACTATGTGAGCCGATGGACCTGACCACTTTACTCTTGTCAGTCGAACTTTGCTCGTCCAAATACGGCGATTTTTGGGTCACTTGGGAACATATGAAGGCTAACACCGTCTTTGGTGGTGTTGCTGCATCCTGCAGAAACACATCTTCCCGACATTTTATTAGTTCCGGAAACAAAAATCACGGAAGAAATTAAAACGTTTGTATGTATATGTACATCATGTACACATCGGATCTTCCCGACCTTACGTCACATATCTTATGCAAATGAAGCTTCCACCATGGGGCGGGGTTGCCTCCCCTAAACACTTCAAACATTGTTTTAAAATACTTGTACTCAGAAATCAGTGATTAAATAGACACAGGTGGGTCTCAAAAACAATATTTTATTACAAAACGCCTTAAGTACACACACAATAAAGGATGTCAGTCCCCCTTTAATGTATGTTGCATTCATATACAAGCCAGTACAATATATGAATGTCAAGTGTGAGTATTTCAAGAAATGCCTATGCCACATATGTTTGGATCAAGATCTCATACTGTTGCACATGCACCCAAAGGTTTGAGATATGACGTTTGTGTAAAAAGCAACATGTCTAACAATTCAACCAGTTGAACACATTTTCACAGTTGTCTTTGCCCAAGGCTACATGTGTCACTCATATGAATAACACATTATGTAGATAAATCTCTTCATAAATAAAACAGTACGCATGCGCAAGCCGATTTGCATAATGCATGCTGGTCTAGCTAACAAGAAAATACTGTCAAATTTATCTTACATCTCCAGATACTGTCTATCAATGTTACAACCACACCAAATAACATTAACCCATGCGTTGTGTTCTGTTTAATAACATGACTACATGTACGTAGATGGTTCAATTATAAACTACACAGTAACGTACAGGGAAATCTGAATGATAGAACAAGATGCAACACACGTGTATATTTATGAAGTAGTCATCGACAACAGCACATACTAACCATGACTCTCTGAATGTTGGGAACACGGCACATTTTACATTGCCAAATTAAAACATTACACAAACACCCCAATTTTGTATTCAAAGATCTTCTCAAAAAAAAGTGGGACACATGACCTGCATTGCCTTGGTTGTATGAGGCTTTAAACCATAGCTTTAAGAACTGAGCTGATGATACAGCCAAACATTCTCATTTTATACTCGAATGATCTGCTCATCAAAAAAGAGGGACAAGTTCCCTACATTCCTGGATGTATGACAATAAGGACTCCATCCAACATCATTACCATCCTGTCATTGAAGCATCTCTGCACATCACCTTCTTGCCGATGTCTCTTCTGTGGACACGCTTTTGAAACTCCAGCGGGGAGAACTCGGTGTCCACCAGCTCCAATTTAATTGTTGCTAAGTATTGCACTCTCTGTCTCTCGGTTACCGGGTTGAAGTCGGTAGACATGGGAATGACCTCTGACCCTTTACAAATGATGGCTCTGGATTGTTACAAGAGGCAAACATACATTGTGTGTAAATCACAGAACATGGTTATGTAAACAGTGATGATGCATGTTGTCTGCAGTGTATGTACTTGAACTTCAACTCCCTTGAACAAAGGGCAGGAGGTTTTGAGAGCCGAATAATTAAACATCTACAATCATTAGTATAGTTGTAAATACATCAATCAATAATCCAATAAAAGAATCTGCCATAACAGCCAGCTTTTATCAATATTTGGAATTGCAAAATGCACTGTTTTAACTAACACGTATGATTTTTGTTTGTCAAGATTTGCAAAAATAAGCCACCTCAAAGTCAATAAGGACAAATTAGCCTGCTTGCTTGAAAGATTAAACTATAAATCCTCAAATAATTGGACAGAGGGTATAAAGTTCTCCCTCTGAAATATATTAATGAATCATTTCATAGTTTACCAGCCAAAACTCTACACAGTGTGTTGCTTTTGGCTATATACATGTATATGTTGCTAGAAAATTAATTTACTATGCACAATTCTTGACTACATTGTATATATAATTAGCCATGGCCCTGACCTTAACTTAATTATCACAATGACAATACACCCAGTGATGACCCATAGTCCCTGCCCATGAGCAACACTGAAAATTCAGGACTGCTTAATTAGAAGGCAGGTGCATGACTGATATTACAACAGTAGTTGTGGAAAGGCTTAAATCTATTGTTCAATTTGTGCAACTTGACTGACATGCTGGATTTGTCTATGGAATAATAATAATAATAATAATAATAATAATAATAATAATAATAATAATAATAATTAGAGATTTATATTGCGCGATTTCCATAATAATGATCAACCGCGCATTACATATAAGGTTGATTATATTAAATTAAATACAAACAGTTATATTATACATGGATTCAAACTGGTTAATAACAATTAAAATGCACTACATAATTCATAAAAATAAAAACAGGGATGTTTACAAAAAAGCAAGATTAAAAAGGAAAGTTTTTAATTTACGTTAAAAAATATCAATAGATTGAGAGTGTTGAATGTCAGGTGGCAGATCATTCCATAGTTTGGGGGCAGCTGATGAAAAGGATCTGCCACCCAATGTTTGTAACATTTTGGTCTTGGGGAAAGTTAAGCACACCTTATTGTTAGAACGTAGACAATAACTGGATGATTTCTGCACACTGATGAGATCGCTAATGTACTTACATGTACATGTAGGTGATAGACCATTTAAAGCTTTATATGTTAAAATGAGAATTTTGAAATCAATACGAAATCTGACAGGCAACCAATGAAGTTGACGTAGAACCGGTGTCATGTGGTTATATCTGTGTGTTCTACTAATAAGTCTGGCAGCAGAGTTATGAACCCTTTGTAACTTGGCAATCTGGGAATTGGGTAAGCCATACAACAGACTGTTACAATAATCAAGGCGGTTGGTAATAAATGCATGGACCAGGGTAACTAATGAATCCCTATACAGGTACTTACTAATACATCTAATATTATGAAGATGAAAAAAGGAAATGGAACATGCCTTAGAAATATGAGTATTCATACATAGGTTTGAGTAGAATCAGGATCCCAAATTTTTAACAGATGTACTAGATGTGATTCTAGAATCTCCAATTTTAATTTTAATACTAGACAGATTGAGTTTAGATAGCTGATGCTTAGTGCCTGCCCATAAGCAACACTGAAAATTCAGGACTGCTTAATTAGAAGGCAGGTGCATGACCGATATTACAACAGTAGTTGTGGAAAGGCTTAAATCTATTGTTTAATTTGTGCAACTTGACTGACATGCTGGATTTGTCTATGGAATAATAATAATAATAATAATAATAATAATAATTAGAGATTTATATTGTGCAATTTCCATAATAATGATCAACCACGCATTACATAAGGTTGATTACATAGGTTTGAGTCGAATCAGGTGTGATTCTAGAATCTCCAATTTTAATTTTAATACTAGACAGATTGAGTTTAGATAGCTGATGCTTATAAGAAATCATCCCACTGAATGAATTGCTCAGTTTCTTGATTTCTGTAAAAATCACAACTTAATTAGCATAATTTCCATTAAAGGTCCCTGCCCAAATTACCTGCTATCTCCAGCATTTGCTATGTACAGTTTCCCAAGCATAAACAAGGCAACTAATGCAGTGCAGCCTCCAGATATTGCGTAGTACTGTTTCTCATTCTTGATTTGATCATCCTGTAAGGTGCAATGAGGGTAGAAAGAAGGGTTGGGATCAGGAGGGAGTGAGGTACATGTAGTGGCAAAGGGATGGAAAAGAGTATATTAGATAGTAAGAAAAATAAGAAATGTATGAATTACAGAAACACATATGCACATGTACTTTAGTACAGTTTACATTAATTGTACTTTAGTACAGTTACATCATGATGAGTGTCGTGGCCGAGTGGTCTAGCTTACCGGACTCAAGTTCTGGTGTTAGCAGCAGAATGTGGGTTCGAATCCCGGCCGTAATACTTGTGTCCTTGAGCAAGACACTTAACCATAATTGCTTCTCTCCACACAGGGGTTAAATGGGTACCTGTGAGGGCAGAGTTGGTTGATTAGCCCTATATGCGCTGTAATGGCAGCAATTGAGCTGTATACTCCCCAGGGAGCTGAGATGGTTTCAGGAATGATTTATGAGCCTTATGAGCAGGGGTAATAATATAATGCGCCTTGAGCACCACTCAGTTGGTGGATACGTGCGCTATATAAGTCCACACATTAGTATTATTATTATTATTATCATCAGAACCAGAGG
Organism: Zoroaster sp. YZ-2022; assembly: GCA_029582265.1. NCBI lineage: Eukaryota > Metazoa > Echinodermata > Asteroidea > Forcipulatida > Zoroasteridae > Zoroaster > Zoroaster sp. YZ-2022. The sequence goes on from CM055820.1 coordinate 36,750,723, forward strand.
CAATGTCATTTGGCTTAAAGTGTTTTCATAAAATTGTGAATTTTAATCTCAGATTCTATGTAAGTTTTTCATTAAGTATGAATCGTATGGCAGGGAACCATTTCTTTCAAATAATTTTACATAGCAACATGTAATGGCAAGACTATTGTTGCGTACAGGTATATGTAATGCTAATTTTCAATTACGAATCTTGAATTTTGATTAGCAAAGTGTGAATTAGCAAGGTGTGAAGTCCAAGTGAAGTCAATCACTGAATGTATGCATATAATTAATTACCTTTTACCAAAAGTGTAGTTTGACTAAAGGGACGGTACTGTACAACGATCATACAACATTGATTTTCATAACGTACATGTACATTCATTTCAACCATACAGTGTACATGTAGTTTGCAAGAAATATCATAAAACTAACCTGTGAAAATGTCATCACATTTTGGAGAAAACAAAGAAAAACTGTAAGATATGTTTCTTCTGTATTTATGTTTTACACAATGTTACCATCATGTTTTGTAAATTTGATATAACAATTCCTTTTTTTTAATGATAGAAAGCCATTCTCAGGATGATTGATATATGTACATGTATGTACCAACTTCAAGTTACTTAACACCAAATAAATATTAAGATAGTAATTTGTTATTTGATGGTACATGTAATTACCAATGTTCTACCTTCTCTTTCAACAATAAGAATGGCCTCATCTAAGGAATTTTACATGTACATGTATGCTGAATGCCTTTCTACAGGACAAAAGAAGATCAGCTACATGTATAAGCTGTTTAACCCTCCTACTACAACAAGGGTCAAAATCAGTCAAAATGTTGAAATACGTGACCACGTACATTTGATCCCGTACATTTAAGCGTATGTTGTACCTCTATGGTTGAACATACATTCAGTCAGCCATAGAATATTTACATGCAGATCGACTATGAACATCCACTATGGGTGCATACACGTAATGTTTATCCAATAAGCCTGATCGGAATTGTGCAACGAATTATGTGAGTTGGTTTTTGGAAAAAACGTTTGTGCTCAAAGTCAGTGGAGGAGAAAGGTGGTCAGCCAAAAAAATTAACTAATTCTTAATCATTTTCTCAATAATTTTGCTATAATACGTAAAAAAAACTTCCATTTTCTGACCGACCACCTTTCTCCTCCGTTGACTTTTTGCACACACGTATGCACTTGTTTTACAACTTTTTCTAAAACCTAACTCTTAGTTATAATTCATTGCACGCACAATTCCGATAAGGCATGATATAGGCATGGGAACGCAACGAATTTGGATCCAATTTGCATGTCACCGTTTCCGCTCGAAAGTGGACAAAGCTTTGGGAAACTGTGTCGGTGGTAGGGTCCGGGTTATACCATCATTCAGAGGTCACTCAAGCCACTCCACTGTACGTTTCCTCTACATGTATATAATTAATATATATAGCGCTAGTATTACGAAACCAAATGAATATGTAAATGTTTTTGTAATTCATAAGCATGGCATAAAAGTACACAAGTACGATACATGTCATGGCCAATACTGATCAATTTGGTTGCCTAATGGTCCATATTCCATGTTTGTTTGGACAGTAATTACCTGAATGATACATACGTTTTTCTTTAGAAACTCAGTAAGTATACCAAGGGTTATTATTTTTGTTTCTATAACTTGGGATGCTTCCTCTGGGGACAACCAAAATGATAATTTCATTTTTTTTATATAACTGTATGCAGTGAACGATTTCCCCTGTATCGCATCTCAAAATGCGACGTAATTTGGACAATCTGCGATGGAATTTCAAACAATACATCGCAGATTTTGCGATACAAATTGCGACAGATTTTTTCACTATTGTGGTTTAATAATAAACATTTTTAAAATCATATTCACAAACCTTTCCCGAAATAACGTTTACATGTATATTTCCGACCAAAAAATATCAAGGGATCCGTCCCGACTGGGTTTGTTTTCGTGTGTCAAGACCACGCCTGGGGTACGTCCGTGCGACGTACGTGGTCAACGATGTCATCACGACGCGACGGTGTTAATGCAACAGTGAACACGTGCACTGGTTTTACCTACTGTATGTGTATCCGTACATGTAACTTTATTTCCCAGCAATCCGTAAGGATTTTATCCGCAATGCCTAAAATTCTATGTGCATGCAATATTTTTCTGCTGATGAATTAACTACAGGCGAAATCCCCGAAATGGAAAACACGCAACAACTGTCCAGTTTGTTTTAGCTTCGCACGTGTTTATTTTTTCTTCTCCTGAGTTTGGGGGTTGGAACATTGAGCAATTGCGCCACCCCCTATACACAATAGTATCGTGTTCAGTTCACACGTGCGCTTTCATACGATTGCTACGGCCGTATTCAAAGGAACTCTAGAAACGTTACAACTTCGTTTTATAATAAATGTTTTTGAAAATTAACAAAATGGGCATTCATTTATATATGAAGTGGTGAGATTTAGAATCATTTCGGCACACAATATGATTGCAATTTCAACCACGGTGAGCCACTTATTTTCCTTACGAATTTTTAATAATCAAAATCAAGCTTGATCATACCACAATTAAAGTAACGTTACACTCGGCGAAATTCACGTAGAAAAGCACCCAAACATGTCGTATTCGGTAATTTGTTTTCGTGATATTGCTTCTGTTTTAGAGATCGATACAACAATGTAAACAAAAACGAAAATGGACAGAGGACTAACTTTCATGAATGACTGCAATTTGGAGAAAATAATGAAGAAATTGGCCTAGAAGAAATAAACACGTGAATTTTTTACCACCTATGGCTCAATTTCCGGACACTAAAGATGATTATTTCTGGTAAAATTTGGACATTCATATTATGAACCAAATGACAGTAAAGCCTTGAAAAAGAACACCTTTACCTATGCACACTACATACTGTAATTTTAAGCATTTAAAATTTGCTATACAAAATTCACAAATTGCTATACAAAAAATTATTTTGCTATGCAAATTCATTTTCTGCATCGCAGTTTTCATATGCAATTTTTTTTAAAGAAATCGTTCCCGGTGTATGGACTGTAGTATTTTCATGTAATGAGGGAACATAGGGCCTATCTGCGTACTCATCATAACATGCTGAACCCCTCGTCCCTCGCAATATCATATAAGATAGATTTTGACAAATTTAAGTTACAACCAAGACCGCTCGCATCTGCGCGTATCAAACTACACATAGGATAACTTCCCCTTATCCGGTTATATATTGGCACGTAAATTCAGACCAATGTCAACTGCACATAAGATAGCTGCCCCCCTTATCCGTGGGCATACACGTAAATTCAGACCAATGTCAACTACACATAAGATAGCTGCCCCCCTTATCCGTGGGCATATCTGGATACACGTAAATTCAGACCAATGTCAACTACACATAAGATAGCTGACCCCCTTATCCGTGGGCATATCTGGATACACGTAAATTCAGACCAATGTCAACTACACATAAGATACATGTAGCTGCCCCCCTTATCCGTGGGCATATCTGGATACACGTAAATTCAGACCAATGTCAACTACACATAAGATAGCTGCCCCCCTTATCCGTGGGCATATTTGGATACACGTAAATTCAGACCAATGTCAACTACACATAAGATACATGTAGCTGCCCCCCTTATCCGTGGGCATATTGGGATACACGTAAATTCAGACCAATGTCAACTACACATAAGATAGCTGCCCCCCTTAGGGGCCGTCCAAAGTTTTCAACATTTTTAAGGTCGTACAGAGAGTACTACTTTTCAAGACCCCCCCCCTCCCCCCAAAGTAATACTTTTCAACATTTTTTTTTCAATGTTGATGCGCATGTTTTATATAACATCAACATTTAAAGTCGTACGCGGCCTCCGACCCCCCCCTCCCCCCGTCGTACGCTTTGTACGACCATTAAAATGTTGAAAACTTTGGACGGCCCCTTATCCGTGGGCATATTGGGATACACGTAAATTCAGACCAATGTCAACTACACATAAGATAGCTGCCCCCCTTATCCGTGGGCATATTGGGATACACGTAAATTCAGACCAATGTCAACTACACATACATTGTAAGATAGCTGCCCCCCTTATCCGTGGGCATATTTGGATACACGTAAATTCAGACCAATGTCAACTACACATAAGATAGCTGCCCCCCTTATCCGTGGGCATATTGGGATACACGTAAATTCAGACCAATGTCAACTACACATAAGATAGCTGCCCCCCTTATCCGGGGGCATATTTGGATACACGTAAATTCAGACCAATGTCAACTACACATAAGATAGCTGCCCCCCTTATCCGGGGGCATATTTGGATGTAAACACGTAAATTCAGACCAATATCAACTACACATAAGATAGCTGCCCCCCTTATCCGGGGGAATATTTGGATACACGTAAATTCAGACCAATGTCAATGTTATGATAGACCGGGGGGACGTGTCAGATTTATCTTATCTGACACCTGAACTGTCCCCCTTTACTGCCCCACCCAACGGGTGACAGTCAAACATTTTTACTTGCACATTGTATATAGTTTTGCACATTTTGCATGAGTCGTCCATCATCGGAAGCACCTCTGTCCAGATGCCAAATGGCTTTGACAAGTTCCAGCGTAGATGTAGATGTAGATATGTCCCCGCCACTCCCCTAGTTCGCCACCCATGCCCGGAAACATAAGTTCGAAATAGTAAGGTAATAAAAAATAAAAAATTCAATGACACAATAAACTTGTTGAAAGAAATAGTAGAAAACATGCCTTGGTCAATCTTGTCCTTGCTCTGTGGTCAAACCTCTATGGTCAAACCACTGCCGATGGATCACTTGACTTGAGATCTCTATCCTTTCTCTATGTTATAACTATCTCTTGTTTATGAACTTAAAACTGTATGTTCACGTCTTGGTTCTGTACCATCGCTTACTGCAGGGTCTTTAATATCATCACGGTGATAGCATTTAAAACTAGCCCGCCTTCTAGTTAATCATGACCGACTTCCGTACCTTTAAATATAGTGCAAGCTTATGACTGGACCCCTTCCAACCCCCTTTTTTCAAAATAAAATAAAGCAGTTACTAGTTTCCCTGGCATCATTCCTGAGAAGAAAACCTCTCCACTAAAATAACTTACAAAAATAAAGTGCCCTGAACTAGTTTACTATATACTGAGATGGCCATACATCCACAGTCTATAAAAGAAACACCTCATATTTTCTACCACCCACCACTTTCCGCTCCCTCTCAACTTTAAAAATATTTGTACCGCCAAAGTTTTCTGCAGCCTGCTCTATTTCTCTGAAATGGAAACCTAAAATCTACAATCATAATAGAAACCATTACAGGCCTGTTAAACTTTGTGAGCGGTAATCATATTCGGCCATCTTATGTCTTAATCCCTGAATACAAAAGCTTGTGTTCGAGTGCACACTCATTCAGAGTAACCAGAATATTTTTTGGTGTTTTTGCAGGGGCAACCTCGCTTTCAAATGCCACTGAATTTGAGCTAAATTATATGGAAATACATGATCCGTTTCGTTATTCCTTATGTCAGGAATTAAACTTTGATGTGGAACTATCGGACAATTAGGCATTTTTGCTGGTGCATGAAACCATGGAGGAAGGAAGAGACATAAACCACAGTGTGGCTGTGAGAATTAGTCATTTTCCAGTAATTTTCCAGTCATCTTGTGAATAAGGGGAATGGCCTGCATGATATATGAAGGAACGTGCTCAAAAATGTGAACCCTCATTCATTTGCACCGCACTTCCGGCTCCAACTATCGTACGTCACACCATAGAGCAAGTCCTTGCTCTATGGTGACACACACCACAGAGCAAGGACCAGACTGGTAATCCTTGCTCATGGTAATACTTAACAGGATACACCAGCAGATTGCATACAATTTACACCATCTGTTCTGTATACATGTACATGTACAGCAGGTGGGTGCCAGTGTGGGGGTTGGGGTTGACTCACACCTTCAAGGATTGACATATGAACTGGACACTTTCTGTGGTCAGCCAGTAATGTTAGCAAGTGAAAATGATACCAGGTTTATCTAGCAGAAGATCAGATGTAATAATAATAATAATAATGTGTGGACTTATATAGCGCACATATCCACCAACTGAGTGGTGCTCAAGGCACATTATACTGTATTATTACCCCTGCTCATAAGGCTCATAAATCATTCCTGAAACCATCTCAGCTCCCTGGGGAGTATACAGCTCAATTGCTGCCATTACAGCGCATATAGAGCTAATCAACCAACTCTCCCCTCACAGGTACCCATGTAACCCCTGGGTGGAGAGAAGCAATTATGGTTAAGTGTCTTGCTCAAGGAAACAAGTGTCACGGCCGGGATTCGAACCCACATTCTGCTGCTAACACCAGAACTTGAGTCCGGTAAGCTAGACCGCTCGGCCACGACACTCCTGGTTGCAACTGATAGCGTGAAGGTGCTAATAACCTCCAGGGTGACATTAGACTGGGCTCGTTTCCCTAATGAACAGTCAAAACAGGCAGTTGACTAGTTTTGACCTCTACAGCAACTTTCCACTAAAGTGCATCAATAGTAGGAGGGTTAATTACTTTTTGTCAAATAACATACTGCTCAATGCACAGTTGCACACACTGGATGGTTACAGAAGGCTTTACTTAGTTGCAATTACGGACTCGTTCCATGAAGTTGTTGTGATGAATTGGCTGTCATTCCATGCGTGCATGATTATTTATCTAGTCATGGGCATTATTTCTTAATAATAAACAATAATTCTAACACTACAACTACATGTACAAGTTCAGGTATGATCTAGACATTATGATGTACCTGGAAAAGTTGCCCAAGGGAAAAGAAAAAGATTATTTACATGTACATGTATATTAATATTACAAAGTATTCTCCACTCACATGTCCTTGAATTGTGGAGTTAATACAAGGGCATTTCATGAAAGTTTATGTGTTAACATTGTACATGTACATATACATTGTTCTTACTGTACATGTACATGTACATGTACAGTATACATGTATACACCTGTATGTACATGTATAATGTACACAATGTATTTTGTATTGTTTTTGGTACAGATTCTATGTACATGTGTAGGAAATATAATGTATTGGCCCAAAATACAGTTTTGGAAATGTGTACTTTGGGCTCTCCACAGTTTTGTGTGCTTATTTCTTAATTTTTGTGTAAATATTCACAATGTTTTCCTTTTGAATATACAGATTATGTACATAATATAAATATTATGTGAGATTTTGGTTCAGGGAGAACCAATATAAAAAAATCTCACTTAGCGACAGTTGAGATACGAGTTGTGCGATATAAGGTTCTTTTCAGAACCTGTAACTCACTTGGCGATAGTTGAGATAAATACATGGTATCACCGCAAACTGAAACGATAGTAGTTAATTATTCAATTTAACTAACTTACGATTTTTGTTTTCATTTTTAAATATTAATTTTAAAGTCCTGATAAACTATTGATATTCTTGAAGAAACATGTATGAAACTTACATGGTGTAATGTTGACAATGGTATCAAAAATCCCCTTCAAGTATCAATTTAGATCAATTAATCAAATTATTATTGAAAATAAAATAAGCTGAAACTTTGACAGGTTGGTTTATATATATGACTCTTATACAGTATGGATGCTGGTTTATATACATGACTCTTATACAGTATAGCGCACCGAATTCAAGTTCTGGTGTTGCCAGCAGCAGGGTGTGGGTTCGAGTCCCGGTCGTGACACTTGTGTCCTTGAGCAAGGTACTTAACCATAATTGCTTCGTCCTTCGGATGGGACGTAAAGCCGTAGGTCCCGTGTGTTGTGTAATGCACGTAAAAGAATGCGCCTTGAGCACCACTTAGTTGGTGGATACGTGCGCTATAAGTCCACACATTATTATTATTATTATTATGACTCTTACACAGTATGGATGCTGGTTGATATACATGACTCTTATACAGTATGGATACGTTTCCATTTACAGACATTTTACTCAAAGTGTACAGTGGCTTGAAACATGAAATTTCACAGGCCAGCAAGAAAATGTGCACCATGGGCTTACATGTTCCGTGGCATCATTTATTTAACTGTGTACTATTGTTTCTATGCTTATGTACATGTACATGTACACTGAGTAAGCAACAGTCAGCTTTTTAGCGGATCTGTGAATTTTGTCCCTGATCTTCTTCCTGCAAAATTGTCAGTTTCCTCTTGCCAAAAAGTTCACCTACAACAAGTTGTCTACATACAAACATTTGGGTTTTTCAGTCTGGACAAAATGAGAAGGCTCGATATCTCATTCATTATAAGTTATTGGCAAAAAAATATTTTGGTTTCACCTCCCATCTCAGATGCATGAATTTGACAATAAACAGACCTTCAGACATGCTTTATGGGCAATTCCATTTACATTATAGATTTGATGCAAGGTGCAACAACGTGTATACTGTATTACACAATCGATTCCACACGATCCGAGTCCACTAATAGAAAGTGTTCACTATTTGCAATGATCACAGCCAACAATGACTCCATTGAGAGCACCTTGAACATTTCACATACATGTATCTCCTCGCGATTTATCAGGCAAATCAGGTTATCATTATGTTTTGGGTAAGAGTTTATAAATTCAAACTGGAATGGGAGAAGTTATTGGTTTTCTAACATCTATAAAATACATATCAGGATGCAAATATTATATCACTAAGGGCCTATGTGTAAAACAATTAAATGAAAACAGACCATACTGATGACAACCTATTAAATATTATATGTAATATATTTATTTGATAAAAAAATGACAAATACTAATTAATAGATCAAATACTTATTAGATCATTTTACCCACAGCATAATGGTTTAGCCGACACCCAGTTGGGAAATTTTCAATATATATTTTTTACGGTTAGTGGAGAAGGCAGGTGTGTGAGTGAGTCAGGTTCTTAGATGGTAGATCATGTGAGAGAGTGGATTGTTAGATTGTAGTGGATTATCATTTGTGTACATACAATGTACAAAACTATGTCCTGCATCAAGACAACAGGGAATACTGAAATATGGCTTTGATTCTGAAGATGATTTATAGTAATCAACTGTACAATATTACATTGATCAAAGGCACTTGCTAATAGACAATGTCATACACAATGTTTTCTGACACATGATGATTTCATTATTTTACAGAAATATTTTTCAAAATGTTTGTTTAAACTTGTCAACCTACCATATCAACAAAAGTTGCCTCTAGAGCACCAGTCACTAAACTCTCAACGGACACCTCTTTCTCTTGGAACGGCCACTTGTAGGGTCGCAGGTCCCCCTTCCGAGAAAACTGCCTTTGCTCTAAGGTACTGTTGACAAGGAGTTCATAGACAAGGTCTAGTTTCTCTAAGATTTGATAGTGGAGAGTGTTGACTGCCATCAAGGAAGCACCTGTTCCAGCATGGCCGTCAAAGATGGCAAAGTACGTCATGGGAATATCATCTGGGTCCTTTGGGGGGGGGGGGGGGAAGAAAAAAAGAAAATTATACATGCAATATTTTGGGGGAGATCACTGGACTGAGCAGAAATGCTTATCATGCTTCATCATACAAAGGGTGTTTTTTCCCTAGGTACATGTAAGGCCAAACAAAAAAAATGTTGTGTTTGCGGTAACCTGAGCGACTCAATAATATTCGCGAAAGGTATTGTCATGAATTATTATTAGTTTTTTTTTTAAATTTTTTAATTTTATTTTTTCTAGGTGTGTATTTTATAAACACAGTATTATATTTACAAAAGAATTAAGAAAACAAAGCAATTAATTTCATGATCAAATTTGTTTAAAATTATTTTTAAATACTGCACATACATACACATGCACACTATGCAAGTATTGCATGTATACATGTACACTGTACATGTGCATGCATCAAATCCATATCAAAAATATTTAAAACAAATAATAATTCTCTACCTACAAATGTACCTATTTCTGTGGACCTGTTACCGGAAATGGAAACAACATTTATTTTGTTTGGCCTAATTGAAAGCTGAGATAAATTGATATGTTTTAAATGAATGTTGTATAAATAAAAGTATCACTTTTTTTAAAGCCACTATACAGTTTTAGTTAAATCTCAAAAATGTAAAATTGATGATGGTTTCAAACATCCGTTGAAATATTTGTGTTTTAGGTGATTTAATTTTTTATAAAAAGAGTGAAATAAATTTCAAAATTATTCCACCTGCCACTGTGGAATTAATATAATATTTTATCATTAACAACACAATCAAATATGCTGATAATTTACAGACACTTCACCAAAAGTGCATACTGGATTTAGGATATGTACATATCTTTTCAAATTTGGCCACTGTTACACTCATCACTGTACATAAAGTACTATACATATACATGTATGTATAGCAAAAGATTATACTTTTATGAACATTAAACCAACTAAAAAAGCAAACAAAATCTAACAGCCTAACTGGAGTACGTACTTGTGCCCACAGTGTTTATTTAATATTTTGATTCAGATTAGTGTTTCTAGGAAATACGACAGATGGTCATGTGTTGTGTTCTGGTAGTTCAGTTTGGAAAAATTAAACAGGGATTTGGGGGATTTCCCCCAAAAATGTTTTGAAAGCATTATAAAATATTTTAAATTTATTTGTTGGTGTGAATTTGTTTGAAATTGTCTTTGTTTAAGTTTATCAAATGTATCCTTACTCCATTTGTAGGTTTTCCGTGTTCACCTACAGCCATCTTCTCATGATTGTGACCCTTAAGAACAAAGTGTCCAGCAGCTGCTTGGTCTTCATTTTGTTTACTCTTGCCTCCATTTATAACTCTGTCGGGAGAATCAAGTTTATTTGATAATATGTCAGTTACCACCATATGAATATACATGTAAATCTCACAATATTATTTGCAACATTAGTATGGACTTACAAAGTAAAAATTAAACAAATGAAACTATAGAAAGCAGGTCATATATATATTTGTGTAGAAAAATTGTTTAAGAGCTGTGCCAGTTAGTCATATGTTTTTAACAACTAGGTCACATTTTTGACTTGTCGACCAGAAATAGAAAATACGATATAATTAACTGCTAGTTTTAGATTAACTCAGTGACTTTAAGTAATAGCTCACATGATAAGGTATCAGCCACTGTGTTGACTGTGTTCATCTTAAACTAGGACACTGATTCCATGCCCTGTTGAAAGTCTGCTCTGATTGTGACGATATTGTCCATTTAAATACTGCATCTTAAACAAATTTTCTACTCAAATATATATATGACCTGCTTTCTATAGTTTCATTTGTTTAATTTTTACTTGGTAAGTCCATACTAAGGTAGCAAATAATATTGTGAGATTTATATTCATATGGTGGTAACAGACATATTATCAAATAAACCACAAATCACACTCAATTTAAATACAAGTGTTAACGGTTACCAGAGAAAAGCATTCACTAAATAATGTGCATGGAGTGGTTAATCGAGTCCCCCTTTGTTTATTTGTTTGTTTGAGGTTTTTTTTGGGGGGGGGCTTAAGAGTTACAGGTGTACTTACTCTGAATACCCACTATGCCATGGTAACTTAGATAAATCCCTCGGAACCATGATAGGTCTGATGACGGAGTCTGAGGCAATGGACACCTCTTCTGAGCTCAGTTGAAGAAACTCTGGCCTGGTGTAGGAGTATTTATCCTTCAAGCCTTTTCCATCATTTTCATCCTCATCTGTGACACCTTTCAGGGTGCGGTTTTGTGGCATGTTAGCCATCACATTGTTAACGACTTGTCGGAAGCGATTCAACATGATTCCAAACAGTTGGGTTCAGTCTCATGTTGCACAAGAAAAATGCTTGGGTTTTTAATTCAACAACTCAATCGACTTTTGAGAAGGCCCTAATTATTCTCCATTTAAATTATATCCCAAGTTGATGACAAGACCTCAACAAGCAATACTGTAGATAGATTCAAAACCTGGTGTTCACTGTCATTTCCATAGTCCAACACAAACCATCTGCAAGGTGAAATAACAAGTTTATGTGTGAGTGATGGAATGAAAAAATAAGTTATTGGATTATGCATAGCAATGACCAAGGGACAATTCCATTACAAGTGGACATGATCAAAAATTCGATTTTCTTTTGACTCGGATATTTTCAACTCAGTATTATCAAATGTGGACTTGATAATTAGGTATAACATGATTCCTAAAGAAATTTTAGAATTTTATGTCTGACTTTGATTTTGTCAAATAACTGATATCTTCTTAGCCTTGGAAAAAGGCGCATCAGAATGGTTTGGTCACATAACTTTGCCCCACTTACCATGGATCCATGCATGTACACACTGTATGTACAGTGAACATTCAGGTGACGTGCCTTGATTCTTCTGTACTTGCCAAAATTCAAGGCAAGCTCATTATTCCAAATTTAAAAATGAAAGACGTATTTTCATTGGTTATTGGTTGGCCCAGCAACTGTGATGTCATGTGCACACATTGTGTGTATGCGTGTGTGCATGCATTGTATGTGGGTGGGATCAAACAGGGTCAAAGCTAGGGGCGTGATTGGCCATCATTTAAAAGGAACCACCCACAAATCAACAATTCTTGCATTATATGAATTTCCATCAGATTTTCAGTGGGAAAATAAAGAAACACAAACTCTCGATAACAGAAGGATCAAGGCTGTTGATTCAGTTTGATTTAGTTCAAATGTGTATGAGGCCGCAATGCACAATCGTATCCACAACTCGGTTATATTGATCTCGCTGTGTACAGTGTAATGTACAGTACATGTATGTGTATACAAATGGACCCTATCCGGGAACAGTGCTTTGATCAGCGCACAGTGTGTGCTGAATTTCTTGGGTCAGTACGGGATGGGGTACCATTGTAACTGCGCACAATAGCCTTGGTCAAGGCTAATATCTTCTGATTTTTTCATGTACAATATTTGTCCATTGGTTTACTGCTGGAATTAATGACTCCTAATAGATTCCTTGTCACTTTACAAGTCAAAATAATGTCACAGTAATAAGCACCGTATGTGGTGTGATACAGGTATCAACACTGATTTTAAACCTTTTGGAGAGTAGAGTTTCCATTTGATATTTCTCTTGTCTGAAAAAGGTATCATCCAAGTTATTGAAGCTGACGCGCAAAGTTTATTTGCAAAAAAGGACCTAAAAACGTGCTCTTGAACCATTGAAGATTTCACAAAAAATGCGGGTGTTCCCACAAAAACTGTCTGCTCGGTAGCAAAGGCCAAAACTGATGGAATGGTACATGTATCTTGAAATGTAACAAAATCACTTTTATCACATATTTGGAAGAAAACTCTTAAACTTTGGTATAAATTTGACACATTTTTGTGCCCCGACTGCTTCATGTGAGTTTTGTACATGTATTAAAAGGTTGTCTTGATGTACATGTACAACATGTATAAACTGACCAATGAATATTCATCATTTTTTGGTACTGTGTGACACTGTTGCAAATTTCAACCAATTACATTCGCTCTACAATAGAATATATTTTTCTATTATCCACTTTTTCTCAATATTGAATATATTGAAGATCGCTCAAGCAAAATATTTGCTGTGCCCATGACTGTTTCCCGTCACTTTGACAATGTTAAGTACAGGTACATGTAAGTTTTTTCTGAAAGACGAATAATCTGTCTACTCAAACAAATGTTCAAATTTATATTTCAATTTTTGGAAAATGTCATCAATTCCAATCAATTCCAATCAATTCCAATCAATTTTGCGTTAGAATATGTTCAATTTGAACTACCTGTTTGGACTGGGTAGCTAAATGTCAGATATTTAATTGTTATTAAGACAATGAACAAATTTAGAATTGATTAGTGGTTACAATTTTTCGTAATATTTGATTGATTTTATTTATTTATTTGTTTGATTGATTTTATTTTAAATTCACCCAATTATAACTTCCATGAGGTGATTTGATTCATAATTTACTTGTATCAAATTCTGTTTCATGTCACGTATACAAAAAATGTTCTTTATGATTGTGCAAAAAATAAATTTTTTCCATTCTTGCTTCAAGAAATCTTTTGAAATATTAACCTTTGATTTAGTGTAATTCGATACCCGATGATGTCGATATGACATTATAACGATTTCTTCATGATAAGGTGTTTGATGTTGCCAAATATCAATTTGATTTGAACTTTGCAAATTGGCTAAACGTTCCAGAGATGAGTTGGAGGAAAAAAGAAAAATTTAGTAATTCAAACAATTTCAATGGGTGTTCGAGCACCATACCCATGCCCAGACACCTAATAGCGCTGGTATCTAGTAAACTATTCACTGCGCTGTTTATTATGCCTACTCATCAGGCGCATAAATCATTCCTGAAACCATCTCAGCTCCCCTGGGACTATACAGCTCAATTGCAGCTGTTTTGGTGCAAGGGCTAATCAAACACAACCATTTACTCCTGGGTTGGGAGAAGCAATTATGGTAAAGTGTCATTGTTCATGGACATAAGCACCATGGTCGGGGTCAGGATTCTAACCCACATTCTATCAACTCAGCCATCAGAACACTAATCCAATTAAACCACTCAACCATGGCATACCACAGTACAATTAGTGGGTGGTGTTTATACCATAACTCGCTTTAATTACTGTATGTGGTGAATTAATGGTAAGTGGTAAATTACATTTGTACATCACACTGTGTATTAAAATTGCTAAAATTTTTGGTGAATTATTTTCTTTAACCCTCCTATAGGTTTAACAATCAAAGACACTCAAAATTTCCATGTACCTCCCAACCCATTGACTTTGTGCAGTGCACTCAAATAAATGCAAGGACATGTGGGTATGGTAGGAGGTCAAACCAAAACCACTGAACTGTATACATGTATGAGTCTGCTGTACATACACAGCTCTGTGTGACTCTGCATATAACTTATACACACGTGTGGTTGACTGCCACTAACTCCAGCACTCTTAGAGAAAAATACACAGTGAACAATTGGCAATGCAACCAAAAATACTCAAGTGACTGTCTGTGGGTGCGGTGCTTACTGGGCCAAATTTCAGCCTGGGCATAGGAGGGTTAAAGGGACAGTATCGTCACACTCAGAGCAGACTTCCATAGGCTTGGTACTGTTTAATTTGCAAAACGTGTACATGTTTTGACACAGACCTGTATACATGTACACCTGTAAACGAATATTATTATCACCAATAAATGGCATGATGCAGATGGAATGTCCGTATTTAGTACAGAAAATTATCCAAAGTATGGCAACACGGATTTCGAAAAAAATAGTACAACACAAGTCCAGCGAAACACAATCCAGTGAAACACCAGTCCAGTGAGTGGTTAAGTTACATGAAGGCTAGGTGTTACTATTATTATGTATTATTACCACAGTTACAGTTCATGATGTTATGTTCATCAGAAATGTTATGTTAGAGATCACCACTTAACAAGGGTCATACTAAAGGAATCAAGACTATGCGTCCAGGATGGATTTGGCATCAAGGACTACATCTGCAGGCGTCAAGACGACGACAACGAGTAGAAATAGCTGACAACAACATGTGAAATATGGCCAAATACCTACATGTAGAGGAAGTGTTATAATATATTTTGGGAATGCGCAGAAATGGCACAGTCATATGTGCATGCCCGTATGTAAGAGGAAAAATGGCCGCCATAAAACGTTTGTCAAGTTTAACGTTACCGTTAACATTAAATGTTCATTTTTCATAGTAAAAAAAAAAACTTCAATTATAAATTCCTAAAATAAAAATGTACATTAACGCTTTCTCTGGGTATTTGTTTAGCCATATTTTACATGTTGTTGTCAGCTATTTCTACTCATTGTCGTCGCAGTAAAACCCTTGATGCCGAATCCATCCTGGATGCCTTTGACTAGGCTTGGGCGATATTGATTTTTTTCATCCACGATATATCGTCAAAAATATATCGCGATTTTCGATAATATCGCGATTTTTTTTTTCACGCATGAGTGCTTTACAGCCGATATACAAGCATCACAATAAATTGCCAGTGCTTACCTGAGAGACACGTGGAATTTCGCCGTTCACGAGTGCACCATGGCCATTGGCAAATTCTTTGCATAATAATTATGTGGGACGGCTACTGTCCCAATCAAATCATCAGCCCGAGTTCAAGTGATTCACGTTCCATGTGACTATGTCATAGTATAAACACGTGACTAGGTTTATTCCTGCATAGTACCATGGAGAATAAAACCATACATGTGATTGTGACACGTAATTTTTTTTGCCCGAGTTTGGATTGTTTTCACACTATTTTAAATAAACGTCACATGGTTTATCAAGAGTACGTGTATGTGTTTTGTCACTAGACAAGAGTCCCAGTATGGTATTATAATAGAATAGTGTCCTAATCCCCCAACTTTGATCGAGCTGCTGCCGATCCATGCTTTGATTTATTTCATGACTATTGTGAGCACAGAGCACCTGCAAATGTTATTTTGTTGTTGATTTTTAAGGTAACGCCCATATTCTGCATATGTATTTAATATGCATGATATAATGTACCATGGCTAGACAGTGAGACGTAAACATTATCTACACATTGTTGGATTAAATACCCCACTCAATCCCCAACACTTAATCCATCTGAATAGATTTCTTTGAGTGGTGGTGGATTTTAAACAATGCCCTGTCAGGCGGCTCCTTTTGTGATCTGACAGTCGGCTTACCACAGAAGTAGTTCTATTTTGTTTCTCACTTTCAAAAGCTGAAAAGACTTCCCTAAGTTTTTTTCCATTGAATTTCTGACCTGACTGACAATCGAGGATTTTTTTTAATCGCGATATATTTTTTTTCTTCGCGATATCTTTATTTTCATCGCCATATATTTTTTTCATTGCGATATGCCGATATCTCGATAATTTGAAAAGTTCTCGATATCATAATCGAATAAAAAAAAATATCGTGATATTCGATATTATCGTGTCATTGCCCAAGCCTACCTTTGATGCCTTTTACTTTAGTATGACTGCTTAACACTCGTCATTAGTTAAATCTATCTAATCTAACGTAACGTTGGGAAGAATGTTGTATCCAACCGCCACTTTTTCTCGTTCATTATAACCAATAATGTAATCTTAACTGCTCAGTAAGGTGGATAACACATAGGGTGCGTTTGACTAGCTTCCCTGAGGTAACCCGAGTAAGTCACACGGGTGAACACTGAGCACGAGCTAATCGAACGAGATTCCCGTCGAACGTTCGCCCTCTTGTGGTCGTTAAAGCAATGTGAAGAATGTCAACGGTCACATGGATTTTGTAAACAAAATATTTACAATGAAACGATCGCAAAATAATTCTTTCCCGGGTAAAAAAGTAACTAATGATCTTATTAATTCTCAGGTTCGTACAAAACAACACATCTTTTAGTACAAGAACAGTGTCTACTCACAAAATAATTGTTTAAGAGATGAAAATGTACGTCAAACTTCACGACATTGCCGCACTGAAAACAAAAACGGCGGCCATTCAGAATATTCTCAAAGTGACGTCACGCCATGTCACTTACCCGGGTCTGCCTCAAGTGACCTGCTTCGCGAGCAGGTTACTTGAGGCTGACATAGGTAAGCCCCAGCAATGACATCAGGCCTACTCGAACACACCAGAGTCAGACCCGGGTCGACCCAGGGAAGCTACCCGAATGCACCCATAGATGATGATGGACATATACTTCAAATTATTCCAAAATATTTGTTTTATGAAAAATCAGGCATTTGTGATATATGATGACTTCCTCTGTCATGTCAGTCTGATCTTGTCAACTCCCCAATTAGTGACCAACATGGTCATCATACATTCTCCTGAGGACGATCAGAGCACACTGATCGAAACGTCGAATTGTACCTCCAGTTCTTTTCAGAACTAATTACTACTCAATTGAGAATTTTACATGGTGTCACCGCAAAGGCGCAATTCAGTCTTACTTATCCTCCTCACCATGCAAATCTACAAGTTTTATGTACATGTATGCACAGTGGCAACTATAATAGGATTCTTCTATGTTCTGAACGGGAGGGCCAAGGGAAGGGAAATAAAGTCTGAAAACCATCATAAAAGTGGATTTTAAAGATAGTTTTCGCTTTCTCGAATCACAAATCTCGTGTGACCAACCTGTTGTGAGATATCCGACCAAAACGAGAAAGATACGTCGTGCGCGTGCGTTAAAAATAAAAATGGCAGCATCCATGGCAAATCGGTTCGTCGCCTGACAAGGTGGAGGTTTATTGGATGTTTCCTAATTTTTTATGCAAGTAAGTTGCAAAATAAACTGGCTTGAAAAGATCTATTGTTACTCTACAAAATGAGATATTTCAGAGCAATTTTAGTGTTAAATTTCCACTAGGCCTACTTATTCAAAGTGGAAAAAGGGGCGTGTCGCTGTTCTCGCTACAGGTAGAATGTCGTATCTGGCCGCCACTATTTTTCATTAAATATAACCAATAATGTAATCTTACCTACCTGGTAAGGTGGAGAACATATGGATGATGATTGATGGACATATAGGCCTACTTCAAATTATTCCAGAAATAGGTAGGCCTATTTATTTCATAAAAAATCAGGCATTTTTGGTATACGATGACTTCCTCAGTCATGTCAGTCTGATCTTGTCAACTCCACAATTAGTGACCAACACAGTCATTGTACATGCGTAGTGGCAACTATATAATACTTAATAGGATCCTTCTATTTTCTGAAGGGGAGGATTTTTTTAGAAGGGAAATCAAGTCCGAAAACCATCATAAAAGTGGATTTTAAAGATAGTTTTCGCTTTCTGTACCACCAAAAATCGATAGAATGATTTTTTTAACTGGTTAGTGGTTGCAAAAAAAATCCAAAAAAGCCCTTAAAAGTGGCGGCCGGATACGACATTCTTTCCCTCGCTACCTTAAAAAGTGGAGGTTAGATTATTTCCGTAACTCTTCTTAAAATCTTAGACTTACCTAGCTAACGTTAAGTTAGTAAACGCCAAGCAAATCTATGAAACTGCACAAAGTGACATTTCACTACTTCTGACAGAAGCTACATCATGTTCATACCCGTCATAATTTATCATTTCTATCATGTTCAGATTAGTAGTAGTAGTACTAGTAGTAGTAGGCCTAACGTTAGTCATCATTCAATCATGTCGGCCGCCGGCTGTGGTATATGCAGCTCGCTAGTATAGCTAGCTGGACTTGGGCCAGGGCTTAGCGCTAGCGCTAGGCGAGCTGAACCGCCGACTAGACTTAGTTGTAATATTGAGGGCGGCAAATTAATGATGAAGTACAAGTACAATTCACTGATCGATCTTATGCGGATTAAGAACTCGACTACCAGAAATTGAACTGTTCATAACACACTTTTAAATAGTTAGTCGTTTGTTGGAATGACCACAAGGCAGGCCAATGAACAAGTTTCGTTATTCGATTTCAAATAAGCGATACTAGGATACTTTCTTGTTGGTAGTCGGATTCGTGAATTCACCTGTCAGATCCGCCGTCGATCAAAGACAGCGCCCTCACTTACTTCCCTTCATGAAGTATATTTTTACGTATACAGTGTGTAGCACAGTAGAACTATAGACTTTTTATACTTTATAGAAGTAGGAAGTTATAAAATGGCGACCGGAGAAAGTGCTCAAAGTCAAAGGTCCAACGTTAGCAATGAAGAAGAAAAGGACAGGTATTTTTTGTTTAACTATTTGCAATTTCTTTTTGGATTAATCCGATGGTGTACATTTGTATAAAATGTCTTATTTCTCTTTTTTGTTAAAAGTGCTAGTGGTCATTTACAACATGTAGCTATGTGACAAAAATTTTCAAAATCAACAGATTCCAATACAACTGGTATCATTGTCAAGGTCTTGAATAGACGATTACAATGATATAAGGATCATCTTCCTGTGACCAAAAATAAGGAAGTTATGACATGTTGAATCCGGCAATTTTAGGCCCGTAAATGGCAATTATTTTATAAGGAAAAACATAAGAAATGTACATTTGAGTTGTGACCCGTTTCCTAGATTTTCTCGGATTCCATATCATAACTTTCTTAATTCTTGTCCGATTTTCAAAAGGTTGGTATCACTGGAATGCTTGGGAAAAGAGGAAGAATAATAACCTATTTCCAGGCTAATTCAATGATTAGTTTGTTTTGTAGTGCTGATTTACAAATAAGAAATACAAAAAAAATGTGTTAAAAAAAAAAATAATAAATTAAAAAAATTATGAAAAAAAAAAAAATTACTCAAATCTGAGGATTGTTTTCATATTTTTACACTAAAATCTTCGAAAGCCTCTCATCCCTGATTTAATGTAATATTAAAACAATTTATAAATTATATTGGACTGGAAATATAAAACAAAATAATGAAAATAGATTTTAAAAAATAGAGAAAAAAAATCACTCAAATCTGAGAATTTTAATATTTATACTGAAATCCGCGAGAAATTCTTATCCCTGATTTAATTAAACATTATAAAAAACAATAAATGATATTGGACTGCAAATATGAAGAAAAAAAATGAAATAAGTTCATGAAAACTAATATTTAATATTGTGTTACGCCGATGTACCGAGCGGTCTAGCGCACCGAACTCAAGTTCTGGTGTTGCCAGCAGCAGGGTGTGGGTTCGAGCCCCGGTCGTGACACTTGTATCCTTGAGCAAGGTACTTAACCATAATTGCTTCGTCCTTCGGATGGGACGTAAAGCCGTAGGTCCCGTGTGTTGTATAATGCACGTAAAGTGGATTGTCGTGGCCGAGCGGTCTAGCGCACTGAACTCAAGTTCTGGTGTTGCCAGCAGCAGAGTGTGGGTTCGAGCCCCAGCCGTGACACCTGTGTCCTTGAGCAAGACACTTAACCATAATTGCTTCTCTCCACCCAGGGGTTAAATGGGTACCTGTGAAGGCAGAGATGGTTTGCTCTCTATGCGCTAGAAATGGCAGCAATTGAGCTGTATACTCCCCAAGGAGCTGAGATGGTTTCAGGAATGATTTATGAGCCTTATGAGCCTTATGAGCAGGGATAATAATATAATGCGCCTTGAGCGCCACTTAGTTGGTGGATACGTGCGCTATATAAATCTATACATTATTATTATTATTAAACGGACGATTTATCGGACTGAAAATTGGTAGGTCTATAGCGCGCTGAACGCGGCGCAATACAATCTTTGGTTGACATCGATGTTTGGGGAGTCCAAAAAACATAACTGGGAGACGATCAATCGCCGTCAAAATTGGCCAAGAGGTAGAAAACAAGTATAGAAAAATGATTTTTGTGGTTTGATAAGTGATTTTACTAAACTTTTGGTAAATCGTCGATGGTTTTGATGAGCAAGAGCGAACCCAAATTTCGAGAATATTTTTTGGAAACTTCTAGATGCCGCATTCAGAAAATTTGAGAATGAGGTTGAAGTAGAATATTTGATCTACGTCTCGAAAAAAATCTCCTGGGTACGTCAAAAAGAACGGCCTCAGCGAAACGTTACAAAGCGCTATCTCCACGGTGTCTTCGCCACGGCGATTCAACCCGAGATTGAGGCCGCGGCCGAACAGATTTGCGACAATGCGTGGGATACGCACATACCTACAACATGTGCACCCAATTTGTGATAAAATTAAAAACCACAGTCACAGAATAGATAACATTGTGAAATATCTTGTACAGAAGACGGTTTTGTACACACACACACAAACACACATGTTGTCTTTTTCCGTAATTGTGGGGCGGACATACACTCGCTTTTAGTTTTAGACACAGTTGTGGGGACCAAAAATGCTATGGGGACATGAAAATTTCCCCACATAGGCCTACTTACGGTGTTCTTGCCTACCCTTTTGTTATAACGTCCCCACAACCTTGCGAAGCCGAATAATAATAATAATAATAATAAAGATTTTTAGCGCGCACATATCCACCCTGCTGGGCGCTCAAGGCGCGGAAACAAAGAAAAAACATGAATACAAACAATAAACAATGATAGCATAGGGGAAAAAAAAAAATGTAACGAGATACATGTACCAACAATGCAATTACAAATATACATCATCTTTGAAGAGTTGTGACATAAGATGAGTTTTAAGCATCGACTTGAATCTGGTTATACTATGACAAGATTTGAGTTTAGTTGGAAGAGTTTAGTTGGAGCTGCGACAGAAAACGACCTATCACCCCAGTTCCGTTTTGAAGTTGGTTCCTTTAGGAGTGACATGTTGCTGGAGCGCAAATTGCGTGATGGAGTGTAGACTTTAAGCAGTTCAGAAATATAAATTGGAGCAATGTTATTAAAAGATTTGTGAACAATTGGCATACATGTAAGTTTAAAAACAATTCTCTGTGAAACAGGAAGCCAGTGCAGTTCTTTCAAGATTGGCGTGATATGGCATGACTTTCTGGACAAAGTCACAACACGAGCTGCTGTGTTTTGTATGTGCTGAAGACGAGATATTTGATTCTGCGGGAGACCGTAAAGGAGAGCATTCCCGTTATCGAGCCGTGATGTGACAAATGCATGTATAATTTGTTCAGCAGCACTTTTATTCAAGTATTTCCTAATTCGGCTTATATTTCTGATATGAAATGATGATATGCGAACAATGTTGGAGATATGTGGTTTTAAAGTCATTGTCGAGTCAAACATAACACCCAAATTACGTGCATGTAATGAGGGGGTTATCTGCGAGTCACCAATTGTAATAAATGGAAGAGAAACTTTAGACAATTGCTGACGTGATCCAAATAGAACAAATTCTGTTTTTTCATCGTTCAATTTCAGGAAGTTTTGCCTCATCCAACTTCGAATCTCTTGAATACATTTCTCCAGTGTTTTAACCCTCCTACTCTAGGTGCACTTTAGTGGGAAGTTACTATAGTGGTCAAAACCAGTCAATTGACCGTTTTTGACTGTTGAATCAACTGTGCACACATGGGCACTGGTGACTTGTTTTGACCATTTAGGTAACTGCCACACACTGTGCTATGACTGCTGGTGACTGATAAGATCATTATCAGCTTCTGGGGATCACTGACTTATTTTGACTGAACAAACAATGATAGGGTGCTGGAGGCTGACAGTTGTTGACTGATAAATCAATGCAGGGACACTTAGGCTAGGAGTCAATGACTTGTTTTGACTGATAAATTAATTTCTTTTGACCAAAGTGATTATATCAGTCCAAAACGTTGACTCATTTTGACGACCATCCATTACATGTACCAATTAAAAACAGTCACCTCATTTTGTCCAAAGTGCCTTTACCAGTCGAAAATGGTCGACTCATATTGACCACCTTCAACATTGCATGATAATGCTTTTACCACTACCAGTCAAAAACAGTCGACTGTTTTTGACTGATTGATGTACTTGCTACACATTAGGTTTGACAGTGTTTTACCAGTAAGTGCTGTAGATATACACTGGCATGAACTTTGAAATTTTGACTGATTTTGACCCTTGTAGTAGTAGGAGGGTTAATGCAGGAATCGGCAGGTTCTTGAGAAGATTTAAAAGTAATGTAAAGCTGCGTGTCATCAGCGTAGACATGGTAATTTAAATTATACTTCAAAATGATATCACGAACTGGAAAGGTATAAACAGTAAACCACTGTGGGCCGAGCACAGAGCCTTGGGGTACAGAATAGTCAAGAATATCAGGCTCGGAGATAGCGTTACCAATACAAACATGCTGAGGCCTATTTAAAAGGTAGGACTTACACCAATCCAGGGCTGTGTCATGTATTCCAAAATGATATTGAAGGCGGGAGAGAAGGATTTTATGATCGACCGTGTCAAAAGTGGCGCTTAAGTCTAACAAAACTAATGCAGTGATTTTCCCCTCATCCATGGCAGATAAAATGTCATTGTTGACGCGAAGAAGAGCAGTTTCCGTTCCATGAAATGGTTTGTAGGCTGACTGAAATGTGTCCGACACACACACACACACACACACATTCTCATTTTTGCATCCTTGTGGAGACCTCTGTTGTTCTTTCCTTTGTTCCTGTACTTAAACATTTCTCATAGGGTTTGTACACAAAATTCCTTGTGGAGACGTGGCTTCTTTAGAAATTCCTTGTGGAGACCAATTGTTCTTGCCTTTCCCTTTTGTTATAGGACTCCACAAGGTAGCGGTTATAGGGGCACCCTCACACACATTGATTTGTGGGGTATTCCTTTGTTCGTTCTATTATCCCTTTTCCTTAGAATTCTCCTGTGGGGTACAAGATTTTCTATAGTTACCTTGTGGGGTCCAATTGTTCCATTGTGTTTTGGACCCCACAAGGAACCATGTACACGTATACACACACACACACACACACACACACACACGTGTGTAAACGCCTGCAATCGGGGACATCCTTTGTCAAATTCCTTTGTCCAAAAAAGCGGGGACATATTGTTCTCCATTGTGATAGCAACCGGGGACTATTGTCCCTTTTCTTATATGTCCCCGGTTTGAATGCGCTCACACACGCACACACACTCACACACACACCAAGGGTGCAACCACGTGTTGAAAGTTGGGGGGGTCCCAAGCAGCCATTGTGATGTCATGAATGACATTACTAGGATCATGTATACATAAAATACCAAAATGTTCCAGAAGTTGGGGAGGTCCACATAAAAGTAGGGGGGGTCGTGATCCCCCCGACCCCCCCAGTGGTTGCGCCCTTGACACACACCCATGTAACCCTCCTATTGTTGTCCTCGAACATTATTGTTATGACAATCAAGGACCATTGTTCTCCATTGTGATAGCAACCGAGGTCGAGGACCTAATGTATTGTCCTTTTTGTTATAAGTCGGTTTGAATGTATCGTCCATATGTAATTCGCAGCACTTGTCATGCTCGTGAAATGACGCACTTACCTTTGGCTTAGCATTTCTCAGAAAACTTACAAAACTACGGCGTATTACTGTTTGCATAAACATATCTAAGTCATGCTTGTTACAAAAATAAAAATCATAGTGAAATTGTATGATTTACTGGAAAGTTAGTGCTTGTGAAACTGGAAAAAGTTGTTTAACGTTAACCGCTGATTTTACTTGATACAAATAGTAAGGGATTTACATGACCTCAGTTTTTTTTCCACGAACATCTGTGATTTTATTATTCTATGCTGTCAATGAGCTGTTGTCTGTGGAAACCAAAAGATATGAATGCTTTGCATTTGCAATGATTTTTTTAAAGAAATACTGATCCTCAAAATGGACACATTCCTTATAGAAGAAGCGAACGAAGACTACTTAATTCGTTGGTGTTTACTTTGTCGGTAGTGAATAATTATTGAGAAAATGAAACATTAATATCATGGTTATGAAAAGAAATCTTTTATTTGACAAAATGTTAACAGCAGTTTTTACACATTTCAAAGTTTTAAAGTACTTTTTGCAAAAATTTTAACCACCTTCCATTTTATTGGTCTTTCAAGAATATTGATTAAAAGTTTTGAGAGCATCTCCAAATTATACCATTTTATTTTAAAAATCTAAAACAATATTTTTATTTTCAAGATTAAAAACAATTTTACAACCATCTGGAATAAGATGAAACATGATTCAACTGTTTTTCTTCTTGGGTACATTTTCTGTGCCCCTATCAACTTTAACAGTTTGGGGGTGAGTCATTATACCAACATCAATTTTTTTATATCGTTTCGGTTTGCGGTAACACCATGTGTTTATCTCAACTAACGTGAAGCTGAGATACAGGTTCTGAAAAGAACCGTATCGCACAACTCGTATCTCAACCTTCGTTAAGGGAGAAAGGTTCAAGGGAGAACCAATTTCGGGCAACTCGTTTTTCTCTACTGTCGCTAAGTGAGAAATATGGTTCAGGGAGAACCACGGAGACTTCACGGGTCAATTTTTTTGATGACCACAATTCTGTGCATATCAAAAAACGGCGCTCAAGACGTCCACGCGTATGATCATGGATTGAAATTCCACATTTTAGAAGAGAATCCTTCACTGAAACAAACTGAAACACCAAACTGCTAATTTCATTTGTAAGTTACTGTCCAGTTGATGATATATCCTTTGGTGCATCATTTAGGGTAAATTGAGGATAAGTGAATACAAACCCACCGCA
The DNA here is from genome assembly GCA_029582265.1 of Zoroaster sp. YZ-2022. Lineage (NCBI taxonomy): Eukaryota > Metazoa > Echinodermata > Asteroidea > Forcipulatida > Zoroasteridae > Zoroaster > Zoroaster sp. YZ-2022. The sequence goes on from CM055820.1 coordinate 36,776,915, forward strand.
TACACACAAACACCCAGGCCCAGGGGTGATACGACCCACCACACACACACAAACACCCAGGCCCAGGGGTGATACGACCAGATACATGTACCTTTTTGGTAGTGGAGGTAATAAAACTTACACATATACTTGTCATAACGTTACAACAACAAAACATTTTAAAAAGACATTAGGCCTTACGTTATAGCGATATATGCACGTTTTTAAAACAAGACAAAACAATTTTTTCCTTATAGTAAAACCAGAAGTCTATTACCTACATAAAGTGTGCCACTTGTGTATTATCCTAATTCCTAGTTCACGGCATAGTATTCCAAGAACAATGGATTTTGGCCATTCTTGACGTAGTGTTCCACAGACTGACGTGAAAGGTCTCAAAAAGAAGAGCTATGTGAGAGAACTGTATCATGCGCATGCACCTTAGACTTAGCGTTTATCGCGTTTGCCCATTGTTTGCCAAACGGCTGATGGTTCGCCTGCATCTAGTTTAAGGTTGCGTTCTAGGAACTAGTATCAAGCACCTATAATCCCATGATTCCTTATGTCAGGCCGGGCATGTAGCAAAACTTGTAACCATGCTGTGTGTGTGCTCATTTGGAGTTACAATGCAGTGGTATGGATTACAGCAGGCTGGCACACTTAAGTAATAGACTTACATACCTTATAACTGGAAAAATATTTTATACACTTCATCATATGAGGTTTTTCTTGAAACTAACACACAAATGAAACTATAATTTTTTTCTTCTTGGATTTTCCATTTTAAAGGGAGTGTACACCTTTGGTTTTTTATACTTGATTTAAAAATTACTGAATTATAATCTTTAACCCTCCTATTATCAGTGTTGTTATTTACAAAGTGGACCCATACTTCAAAATGTCTCAACTGGGACATATTGCGGTACACACTTTCTTATCTAAAGATTAATGGCATAGCCCAAGGCTCTTCAGAGAGATGAGGTAAACTGAAGCAGCCACCTGCTTTGTTTCATTGCATGGCTAACTTGGAATAAACCAGTGCAGTAACTTGGGGTATACACATTCTGTGTGAAGGTCAGAACACTTTGTTTTTGTCCCATACCCAGGGGCATTTTGGGGTATCCATGTACCATTCTTGTGTACAGTATGCAATATTTTGAGGCATGCATACAAAAAGCATTGTGTACTTGGCAGTTTTTTTTGCAGCATTTTGGAGACTGCATGTACATACAAGGGTTAAAAAAGTGTAAACTCAGGGCTCTCAAAAGTAGCCGGTCGCCGGCGGCAAATCGGCGCCTGCGGCAGGTTTTGCCGCCGGCTACTTTTCACCGGATGACCAAAAATATTTTTTTCACCTTTCTGTGAACTTCTCTGCAAAAACTGATTCGCACGTGGTGCGATACGAAGTTTTATTTACCTGAAATCACGTCAAAACTAGTCAGTTTTTTCAGCGACACGGCCGCAGCCATTATGTATACGCTCCCTTGCGCTTTGTGTAAGCTGTATCTTGATTGGTTAACGATGTTTCCTGTACTGTGATTCCATACACTTTTGTCAAATTGTTTGTGATACATTGTATCCATTCATTATTAAAGACTCAAATAGACCGGCTGCGGCACGTACATGTATGCTACAAACAAGTATCAAACTAGCTGCTCAGGATGGAATGTTTGCCTATATTGTTCACAGTAATTGGATTAGTGGGACCTTAAGAGGATTTTATTTATAGGGGATGTCCATATTAATTGTTGTCCAAATAAAAAAGTGGTGTTGAAATTGGTTTTGTTGTGTAATTATTTTGATGTGCCACCGACCACCCTCAGCATATCGCCAACATTAACATTTATTTACCCACCGATACCAAGCTTTCTTGTGTATTACATAAATTTGCCGACAAGGTGACAGTTTGTTTCAAAAGAAATACATAAAAAGGGAGGTGTTAAGTCGGTCATTGTTGAGTTCAGTAATGATCATGTCATTGGTGGCTGTCAATTTCCGATCGGTTCAGTCGCAAGGATCGGCAAGAAATATCTTGATATTGCGGCAACGTCAGTGCCGTACAAATGCGGTTTTCCGCACCGCGGGAAATGTCGTCACGGCAAAGCGGAGCCGCTTACGGCCTAATAACATGAACATGTTGGTATTCCTGGCAATGAATGCTCGCAAAACTCCCACCCCACCAAAGTGAACATGATTTATAACTTATCATTAAGTAACAATCAGTACACCGCAACCGATTTTGAACGATAAATATTGGGTTCTGAAAATAATCTTAATTCTTAAAATCGTTGTTTAGTAGTAGCAGTTGTTGTTTTTAATTATTCCTAGCAAGGTCTCTTATAAATTCATTCTTTCAGGAAACAAGGTTTATTTAAATTTAACTAAAGTTCATTGTGATAGAAACAAATTAACATTCAAGTTCTGGTTTTATATTCGTAATATTTTGCAGTTTGTTAGTTTAGTAATATTAAAAAAAATTTACTACGCAAAGTCATGTCCTTATCCAAAGCCAACATAACTTACGGGATATCCTTATTTAGAAGGCAGGGGCGCGGCATGCACAACGAGTTAGTTCCACCCACATCGCCTTTGATCGACCAATGACATTCTTCAACACGTGTTTTGTGACATGAACGGCCATGTCAACTTGCTATATGCATGCGCTCTGATCAACATACCTGTACTTCTGACACGTACACAGTCACGTATACGTGGGCCGCTGAATGTAGCTTGCTGTATGATGCACCAGCCGTGCGTGCAGAAATGGCAACGAAGCGAGAGAGAGGCACGCTAGATGCGTGGATTACGGGGGAAAAGGCCCCGGACAACGATCAATAATTCTGCTATTTAAGTCAGAGGGATTAGATGATCTCAAGAGTTAGATACATGTAGGCCTACATGTACATGTATCTTCAGATTTACGTTTTTTTATTTTATTCAAACTGATTTTGTTGAGTTCTTAAAAATATTTTCAGAGACTGAAGTGAACATGTTGAGTGTGTTGAAACTTTTTAATCCAAGGTTCATCAGAGACTGGCTCCATACATTCATCCCATTAGCCTAGGCATACCAAATTTACTTTACTACAGGGGGCATCCCAGGAGGAAGCTTAGCATCTTGGGATGCCCCTGTAGTACAAGTTGCCACTTAAATTGACCAATTACTATTTAACCAAGATTTGATTAAATGGAAAAGAAGAGTTGAAACAGAAATAATAAAACAATAAAACATTTATTTTAACAACGGAACTAAAATTACCAGTGTGTCTTCTTGTGATTCTAGTCTACTGTTCACTATACTACAATAAAGATACAGTTTTTCATGGAATTGATTTAGTTGAGATTGTTTTTTCTCATTTTGTCTTATTCTTGCCTCAGTCTGGAAAGTGTACTTCAGACTCTTTATTTTTTCTGTTTTCCATGGGTTGGAAATAACCCTCCAAATGCCTCTTGAGGGCCTCAAACATGCACCTCAGAGAGTACAATTTTCAAATTTTTCCGGGGGAGGGCCGCCGGACCTCGCCTTTCTGCCCATTTGCCTGCACCCTCCTACTTTCTTTCTTGTACCCTCCTACTCCTCTAAACTTTGAGAGCCCTGAAACTGTTGTTGTTGTTGTAGTAGGGTGTATGGCACTTATGGCAATCGATGTGCCCTTTGTACCATTAACGATAGGTTGTTCGCTAATCTACATGTATACAAGTTTGGGATGGTGGTGAGGGGTGTAGGTGATCCTCAGATCTTAATGTGCCACGAGTTTCCTGGGAGGTCGAGCCGTGTACGGTGCAGTTTAAGAACCCGGGTGGACCGGCTGATTTGCAGGCTCGCAACACCTCCCAGGTGATGACGTGTGGCACAGTGACCCGCCAATCACCCGTAGCCCCTCACCCCTGATTGTAACGCAATACTCAGTCAATCATATAGAGGCACATCATTTAGATTTCAACGTTACAATTTTGGATGTATTTAATGATTTCATAATAGTTTTCTTTTTTCCCCAGAAGTTGTGTTAATGTTACTGTTTGAGGTAATTTGAGATTTTCCATGAGGGTTCTTCGTTGTGTGTTATACATGTAATTGGGGCAGGTTAGAAGAAAGTGAGTGATGTTGTCGGGAACAGCGCATGTATCACATAATCCATCTGGGTGTTTGCCTATATTGTAACGAAAGTTGTTTAAATTTTTACAGATGCCTATTCTTATTCTACAATATGTAGTATTATTTCTTGGTATCGTTTAAGGCCCCATGTGGTGAATTTGAATATGGGGTCATATTTAATATTATTAGTGAGATCTTGTTAATAATAATAATAATAATGTGTGGACTTTTATAGCGCACGTATCCACCAACTGAGTGGTGCTCAAGGCGCATATTATTACCCCTGCTCATAAGGCTCATAAGGCTCATAAATCATTCCTGAAACCATCTCAGCTCCCTGGGGAGTATACAGCTCAATTGCTGCCATTACAGCGCATATAGGGCTAATCAACCAACTCTGCCCTCACAGGTACCCATTTAATCCCTGGGTGGAGAGAAGCAATTATGGTTAAGTGTCTTGCTCAAGGACACAAGTGTCACGGCCGGGATTCGAACCCACATTCTGCTGCTAATACCAGAACTTGAGTCCGGTAAGCTAGACCGCTCGGCCATGACACTCCACTTGTTTTGGTGTTGTGATTTGTTATTTTGATTTTGTATGTTAATTAGTGTGTCGTATCACATATTATTTTGTTTTCAGGGTTACGATTTGAGATTGCTTGAATTGCACTGAGGCAGTCACTGAAGATACATGTTTGAAGCGGTTTGACGTCTTTGATCCATTCTAGGGCAAGGAGAATAGCGAGGAGTTCTGCAGAGAAAATTGATATGCCATTGTTTAGACGATAGTTTTTGGAATATTTTAATTGTGGAATATACAGTCCACAACCAACCGTGTTACAGTTTGGGTTATATGAGCCATCGGTATAAATCTGTAGGAAATTCTGCCATTTTGTGTTAATGATTTCAATACTGACAGTGCCTTTGTCATGTGGGTTGGTTAGAGTTGTGACTCGGGAAAGGATTTCTGTGGAAATGATGGGTTTATTGTATTGCCAGAAGGGGAAAGGATTGTTAAGGGGGAAAGTAATAAAAGAGGATTGAGTGACTCTGGCTTCTGCAAAGTAATGCTTTTGCCAGTTGTTGTTTGTCATGTATTTGTTGGGGTGGTATTTGTGGGTTTTTATTTTTGTTTCGTATAATGTTACATAGGAATTGATGATGTAGGTGAAGAGGGGGATCATCGCATTCAATTTGTAATTTATATAGGGGAGAACCATGAATGGCCCCGGTACATATTTTTAAGGCTTGACACTGGATGCTGTAAAGCTTTTGTTTGACTGAGTTTGATGCAGAGTCGAATGCTTCACAGCCATATTCAAGAACAGGTTTAACCTTCCTACTACTACAAGGGTCAAAATCAGTCAAAATGTTGATACTTGCCAAGGTATATCTAATGCACTTAAAAGTCGAACACTGTAAAACCTTACGTGTAGTAAGTACATTTGCAGGTCAAAATGAGTCGACCGTTTTTGACTGGAAAAAGCATTGTCTGGTATTGTTCAGGGTTGTCAAAATGACAGTAAAAACCAGTCAAAAATGCCCCTGTGTGCACATTTGGGTCGACGGTCAGAACAGGAAGTTGACTGATTTTGACCTCTATAGCTACTTGCCACTAAAGTGCAGCTATAGTAGGAGGGTTAATAAGGGTTAATTGGTACAGGGTTTACAGTCGGCACCCCATGAGTTGCCGCATATATATCTGAGAAGGTCGAGTCTTTTTTTGCATTTATTAATTACGTTTTCTATATGTTTCCATGTAAGTTTGCTGTCAAAAATGATTCATAGAAACTTGGCAAAAGGAAGAGTCTGGATTATATGGTTTTGAATATGGATAGATATTTTTGTATTTTTCTTGTGGGTGAATAGAACGGCAATTGTTTTGGGTATGGATAATTTAAAACCCCATTTTTCGCACCAGTAGTTTATGTTGTCTAGATTTTGTTGTATTTTCTTTTCTAAGTAGGGAATGTTCCTGTTTGATTTCCAGATTGCGATATCATCTGCATATTGGGAGACTTGGATATTGTCAATACATTCAGGAAGGTCGCTCACAGCGATGTTAAACAAGAGCGGGCTTATTACGCTGCCTTGGGGAACACCATTTTCAACTATCTTTTCTTCAGATAGGATGTTATTAATCCTGACTTGAATTTTTCGATCTGTAAGAAAATTATTAACCCTTTGAACCCTGACCCCCCATGGCTGTGTGGCTACCCCACACTGATCCCCAGTAAACGCACGTGATCAGCGGCCGGTATACCGGCCACTGGGGTTTTGGGACTTCTCGCGCGCGGCCGGAAAACCGGCCGCTCGGATTCAAAGGGTTAATCCAATGATTAATACGGCCATAGATACCCATTTTTTGTAGTATGATTCCTTTACGCCAGATCATATCATATGCTTTTTCTATATCTAGGAAAATGGTAAGTGTACTTTCTTTATTAGAATATTTGTTGATGGATGATTCTAGGTTAAGAATATGGTCTTTGTACTTCTTCCCTTCCGAAAACCACTCTGGTGATGTGTAAGTAGGGTGTTGGTTTCTAAGTACCATAATAATCTTGTATTAACCATACATTCCATTAATTTGCAGAAGGTAGAGGTGAGGGCTATAGGTCTATATGATAGTGGGTTGGACGGTTCTTTGCCTGGTTTGAGGATGGGGGTGAGGATGGCTTCTTTCCATTGTTTTGGGCTTATAGATGTGTACCATATCATGTTGAAAATTATAAGTAAGTATCCGCAAATTTTTATAGGGAGGTGTTTTATGATTCATTTGTTTATGCCGTCTTTCTTCGGGGTTGTACATTTAGATGATTCAATAAGCATTATTTAATTCTTCAATGTTAAATGGTTCATTTATGACACTGTCATTGTTGTTTTCAATTATAAGATTATTCTCGGCTTTTGTTTTAGTCTTAATAAAAGTGGGACAATAATTATCGGTACTGCTTACTTTTGCAAAATTCGTGGCAAGTGTTTCTGCCTTATCTTTGTCAGTTAAAGCTTCTATATGTTCATATTGTAGAACAGGGATGCTATTTGTGTTTGTTTTATGGATTCGTTTAATTTTATTCCAAATTATTTTGGTATTAGTTTTCGGGTTAAGTTCATCGCAGAAATTTTTCCAGTCTTTTCTTTTAGCATTGTTAATTGTTTTTCTTGGCGTTTGCTTTTTTGTATAGAATTAGAATCAGGTCTGACGGTAGACATGTTTTTCTTCGTTCCACCATGATTTCGGGATTTTTTTTATGGTTCGGACTGGGTTTTGGTATGGAATAAGTCATGGTGGAATTCAGTTGATTTAGAAAATTTGTATATATGTGTCATCAATACTAGCTAGATTGTTTGGTTCAGTTATGTTATCAATACAGGCATTTTGAAATTTGTTCCAGTCAGTTTTTTTAAGGGACCATTTAGGGGTGGTTTTAGAGTATTTTTTATGTGTAGGAAAATTTATTTCAATAAGAATCGGGCAGTGGTCACTCTCCCAGGTGTTACATTTGTATTTAAGACTGTCCATTTGCAGTTTGTGGCTATTCTTGGAGATGTGAGGGTGATGTCAATACAGGATAGAGTATCCTGGTTTGAGTTTATTCTGGTGCCTTCGCCTGAGTTCATACAATATATCATATCGTGGGTAGAAATAGCGTCTTCTATTATTTTACCATTATGGTCTAGTTTAGAGCTTCCCCAGAGTGGGTTGTGTCCGTTAAGATCACCACAGATTATATAAGGTTCAATCTGTTTTTTCAAAAATTTCATTTAAGGAATTAGATTTTAGGGTGATACAGGGATTATAAATGTTTATTATATTTATTTTATTTTTATGATCATCATAGAGTTCGCCTATCTGGTATTCTATAGGGGTGTTACATGTATGATCATCATAGAGTTCGCCTATCTGGTATTCTATAGGGGTATTATGATCATCATAGAGTTCACCTATCTGGTATTCTATAGGGGTATTATGATCATCATAGAGTTCACCTATCTGGTATTCTATAGGGGTATTATGATCATCATAGAGTTCGCCTATCTGGTATTCTATAGGTGTATTATGATCATCATAGAGTTCGCCTATCTGGTATTCTATAGGGGTATGATCATACGCCTATCTGGTATTCTATAGGGGTATTATGATCATCATAGAGTTCACCTATCTGGTATTCTATAGGGGTATTATGATCATCATAGAGTTCGCCTATCTGGTATTCTATAGGGGTATTATGATCATCATAGAGTTCGCCTATCTGGTATTCTATAGGGGTATTATGATCATCATAGAGTTCACCTATCTGGTATTCTATAGGGGTATTATGATCATACGCATATCTGGTATTCTATAGGGGTATTATGATCATCATAGAGTTCGCCTATCTGGTATTCTATAGGGGTATTACATGTATGATCATCATAGAGTTCACCTATCTGGTATTCTATAGGGGTATTATGATCATCATAGAGTTCGCCTATCTGGTATTCTATAGGGGTATTATGATCATCATAGAGTTCACCTATCTGGTATTCTATAGGGGTATTATGATCATACGCATATCTGGTATTCTATAGGGGTATTATGATCATCATAGAGTTCGCCTATCTGGTATTCTATAGGGGTATTATGATCATCATAGAGTTCACCTATCTGGTATTCTATAGGGGTATTATGATCATCATAGAGTTCGCCTATCTGGTATTCTATAGGGGTATTATGATCATCATAGAGTTCGCCTATCTGGTATTCTATAGGGGTATTATGATCATCATAGAGTTCACCTATCTGGTATTCTATAGGGGTATTATGATCATCATAGAGTTCACCTATCTGGTATTCTATAGGGGTATTATGGTCGGATGTATCTGTGTATTTAAAGCCTCTCGTTTTATAAATATTGCGCAACCTCCTCCACATTTTTTAGATGTAGTGATTTTTCTATCATATCTATAGATATCATAGCCAGGTAAGTTATAAGTTTTTTCTTCCTTCAGCCAAGTTTCTTGAATGCAGATTTTATCTGGTTTTGGTGTCCAGGAATTAATATTATGTTTAAATTCTTTACTATGAGCTAAAAGTTACTGGGCATTCCATTGTAAGATTGTAAGAACCATAAGTGTAATAATCATGTTGTTGTGTTATTTGTTTTCCTACCTTTTTGGCTAGTGTTTGCTTTAGGAGTATTTGGTGGGTCCATTGTTGTTTGTGTTTGTTTTCTGCTACATGTAGGTGATTTTTTCCTTGTGTTGACAGGTGATTGGGAAGGTGTTCTGTGTTTTCTTTGTTTTTCTTTTTGTTTTATTGTTTCTTCGGAGTGGAGGACGTACGTGATTTACTAGTGTTTTTATGGCAACGGTTCTTTCATCTTTATTTTTGATAGTATCCAATATTTGCATTGTGCCAGTAAGTAATTCGATTAGGTCTTGCTCATTGTATGTGTTTTGTTGTGTTGATTCAGTTTGGGTTTCTGCCACTTGGTCTGTTTGGGTGGTGGCGTCCTTAGTACTTATTTTTGTGGGATACTGGGTTGGGGGGTCTATGTCATTATTGGTCATTGTGTTTCGCAATTGTGTTTTTTCCTTAAGCCGTGTTCGCACTGGACTTTTTTTTGGGAAGGTTTTACCGAGACGATGGTACAATGAAAAATGGTCAAATGTAACCTCTGTCCGCACTTGGACTTTCGACACGGGAAAACTTTACCGAGACCGTGGTAGAAGTAACCGAGCTAGCTGTCAGTATAATGACTCATGAGGGCGCTTTGCGTGACCTTTCTACATGTACGTTGACCTGATTGACCCAACAACGCACAGAAAACTTGCTGCACATGCACATGCATTAAATGCGCCTGGCCTGCCCCCACCGCGCGGTGAAACAATGCAAAGTGCATGCGTGGTGTCCCTGTGTAGCATGACCTTGCGCTCGGGCCGGATGTACGCGTGCTTTCCTGAGCCGCTTTTACCGACTCGCACTGTCCGCACTGGACTTATCGTCTCGGGAAAAGTTACCTGGTTAGTTTTCCTGGGCAGCAGTTGGCCAGTAGAAGTAACCACTGGACTCAGGAAAAGTAACTGAGAGGAAAATGTCCCAGGCTGTCCGCACTGGACTTAAAATGGGAAAAGTACCCATCGTCTCGGTAAGTTTTACCAAAAAAAGTCCAGTGCGAACACGGCTTAAGTGTTTGTTGTTAGGTATGTGGGTGTTGTTTGGCTAGGTGTGTTTGCTCCAATTGTAACGTCGGTTCTTATAGCTTTTGCAGCCTCTGCATATGATATATTGTATGACACTCGGATATTTTGAATTTTTCTTTCTTGCTTCATCATTTGACATCCACCATATGCTGACGAGTGGCGTTCGCCACACCTGCAGCATTTTACTTTTTCTTTTTGGTGGCATTGTTCGAAGGCATGCGACTCGCCACATTGCACGCATGCAGCGTGTCGAACTTCTGCAGTTGTTTGCCACGTGGCCTAGTCTTTGACAATTAAAACATCTTATTATTGGGGGAATGTAGGGTTTTATTGAGAAGTATTCGTATCCTATTTTGACTTTCTCTGGGAGATTTGGTGTATTGTAAGTTAGACATACATGTATGGATAGGCTGTTTTCTAGTTTTCCGTTTATTTTCCTCATTTAACATTAATCACACCTTGGCTTTTACATACTTTTAGGATGTCATTTTCTGTTACATCTATTGGGATGCCGGTGATGACACCTTTACTTTGAGTTTGCGATTTTGCAAATTCGGTGGTTACTCTCCATTGGTCTAATTGTGTTATTGTTTTAAGTTTTTTTGCTTGGGCTGGGGTGTAACAGCATACCGTGATCCCTCCTTGATTATTTTTAGTTACAGTTTTTATTATGTCCTTTCCTACATGTACTTTGTTTAGTGCTTTTGCAATTTTTATCGGGTTTAGTTTAGCAAGTTTGATTTCTGGGGAGTTGATAATTACCATAGTTGGCTGATTTGGAGCGTTGTTATTTTGAGTAAGTCTGCGTTTAGGTTGTGGAGTTTCGTAGTCGCTGTCGTCTGATTCTAAGTAGATATCACTGTAGGTTATGCTGTTTGATTGTGTGCGTTTACGTTTTATTTTCTTTGATTGAGAATCATTTTGTGCTTGGCTGTACAAGATGTCGAAGGTTGATCGTGGATGATTATATTTATTCTCGTGGTTGTCTTGAAAATCCATCGCTGATTGGGATGTTTGATCCAAATCAGATTCCGAGTCTTCATCAGCCATGGCTGATTTAGATTGATCGAGAAATACTAATTAATATGCCTCCTGATTTAATGGTATTGCTTACCTTGATTAGCCGGCTATTAGGGAATAGTAGAATGTTTTATCGTAGTAGGCCTACTGGTCAAAATTTGAAATCGGAAATCAAATTTCGCACCACACCCAAAGAAACGTCCACGTCTCATCAGGCCATCCACGTGTCTCTGTGTCAGTCCCATGTGAGATTCGTAAACTGAATTGATTTAATGGATTAAAAATGAATCAAATTATGTGTATTCTGTCTGAAACTGTCAGACTTCATCAGGCAACTGTGATTAGGACCTGCTGTACTTTCTTTTAGTCATTATTTGAGAACATCGCAATCTTCCCTGCAGCTGCTGAAGATCTCAAATAGCTACAGGTTCTTCATGCATAAGTTAACATGCACATTGATGTGTCTTCTACTCAGATCAGAGATCAGCAGTTTGTACAATGGAATTAATATTTTGTTCTCTTACAGTGAACATAACAATGAACTGACTGGGAATAGGAATAGTGACCAGACCAAAGAAGAACCACCAGGTACCAGTCCCATGGGGGAATGCCTCAATGCCAAGACACTTGATCTGAGTCAACCACATAAGACAACACTCTTTGTTCCAGTGAAGGAGACACAATGGCCCATTGTTTACTCTCCAGAATACAATATAGGTTTCTTAGGACTGGAGAAACTCCATCCCTTTGATTCGGGAAAATGGGGAAAAGTGTTCAACCATTTAAAAGGTATGTTTAAAGTGAAGGTGAAATATCGGTATTTGATAAAATACATTAATTTAAACCCTCTAGTTTTCAAGAAATTAATGCTGGGAGTAAGCGGTTAGTTCGATAACTGTTTAAACAAAACGTACATGCTTGGTTAAACGAAAGTTGGCACCTGACGGCCACACAAACTAGATAGTCAGCAAATGTGCGTATATTTCCCACAATGATTGTTTAATAACCAATGCAGCAAAAAAGAACATCCAGAACAACAAAGTGGACGATAAATATTTAAATATTGTATTCGGTTAACAAATTTCTAAATGCTAAGTGCAGTTTCCGTTGGTTAACCAGTTAACTGTCCCAGCACTACAAGAAATACACAATAAAGTTATGCTGTGAAAGTTTCATCACAATAGGTAGGCCTACTTAAGTTTTTGGAGAAAACGATGAAAAGTTGTATTATGTTTTTATGTTTAACAAAAATTCTCTAAGACGAATAGGGGTGTAACGATGCATCGAATATTACGATACAAAAATGCTGTGATATACAAAACTGTGTATTGCGATACTGATGACTTTTGGGTTAACACAAAATTTCATCAAAATATAAAAATGGGTAGAATGTCGTATCCGACCGCCACTTTTTCTAATTCAATATAACCAATAATGTAATCTTGTACACATACCCAGTAAGGTGCAGAACATATGGATGATGATGGACATATACTTCAAATTATTCCAGGATATTTATTTCATGAAAAATCGGGCATTTTTGGTATATGATGACTTTCTCAGTCATGTCAGTCTGATCTTGTCAACTCCCCCATAAGTGACCAACACTGTCATTGTACATGCGTAGTGGCAACTATAATAGGATCCTTCTATTTTCTAAAGGGAAGATTTTTTAGAAGGGAAATAAAGTCTGAAAAGTGGGTTTTAAAGATAGTTTTCGCTTTCTGTACTCCCAAAAATCGATAATAGAATCATATTTTAACTGGTTAGTGGTTGCAAAAAAATTCCAAAAAACCCTTAAAAAGTGGCGGTTGGATACAATACAACATTCTTTCCTAAAAAAGTATTGAATATTATCCAAACCAAATTTTGTTTAAAAATAAAAGCACTTCATACCTGACATTTAGACCACAAAAGTCAGTAAAGTTTTCCCTGACAAAAAAAATCCTGAGTGCCGTCTTCAAAATTGCCAACAATGAAATCCGTTTTGCGTTTTGCACATCACCGCTATAGTCAGAACGACTCTCCGTATTCCCGATATTTTATTTAAATAAACAATATTATTGCACCCTCTATTGACTTAATTTGTTGAGTGCTACCTGATTTTTCATTGTGATAGTCAATTAATTGATGAAATAAATACAGGAAATTTGGAAGAGGTCTTCTGAATGATGACAGGCTTCATGGGTTTTCCCACAGAATAGACTTATTTTGTCATGGAAAAACTTCACAGCCTTTGGTGGGCTACATATAGTAAAAAAATGTTATTTGTGAACCAGATTTGGTGTGCATTTAGTCAGTATATTGTGTGTAATTATTATGCTGATAAAATTTGATGAATTTTGGACTCGACATTTTACACATGATTGAACTTCTGTCTGTATACATGTACATATTTTTGCTGAAATTTAGTTTATACAATCCTTGAACATAAAACACAACAAAATAACACAAATAACAAAAATATGGACAAACATTTGTTCATGATTATAAATTCTTCCAAACCTAGTTTGTAGCAGGCCTTAGCATTTTTTCAGGGGAAGGGGGAATAAAACAACATGAAACTGTGTGTAATTGCTGTATTTATTGTGTCTAAATTAGGGGTGATGATATTGATTTTTTTTGACAGTCGATTATCGACGGCCATGATATCGGCGATATACGATATTATCGTCTCAATACGCAGATTTTTTAAATACATGAAAAAATGTATGTATCATACATTAACGACATTGGACACTGAAATAACTACTTTTACATGCATGTACTACATAGAAGTTGCGTCGGTAATAAACTGTTACTCCAAACAGTCGCTCAAAAACGAGCCGAGTTCTTGTCGCTCGGTGCGACAAACATTTCATAAAAAGGAATTAGCCTAACCAGAAACTTGTTTCTGACGTCATATTCTTAACCAGAAACAAGACGATATAGTTACGCGAAAACGCGAACGTAACCAGAAAATTGTTTCAGTTTGCGACGTGTTCAATCATCAACGTTTCTCAAAATGTACGGTGTAATTCAAATTTTTGCAAAATAGAACTTACTCGTGAGTGCTAGTAATAAACTTGAAAGATATACTGGTATACAAACAATCATTCCATCATGTTTTAACAAATAATTAACAAAATTTTGTTATTTTTTTTACAATCCGCCATCTTGAAACCAAGTGTAAACTTCGGTTCATGTTTGGTCAGAACAATGACGTCATCGCAGCACAACTGAACTCGCAAAAATGCTTAACCAGCGACCTAAGCCCAAACATGTTTCTGGTTACGGTCGTGAAAAAGTGCCCCTGGTATCCGACATCTGCTGAATGTGAACAACTACACAATGTACACCAGTGTGGTTATTCCAGGAGAGTGTACGACGTGATCCTGTGACTAGCCTTTAGTTAAGGACCACGTGGCAACCATTAGCTACATGTAGTACAACAAACAGTCGTGGAAATATAAATGAGCGGAGCTGCTTTGTGACTTCAAACTGTATTTTTAGCTCTTCACGGTACCGTAACTTCATTGATATTATCGTATAATGACATGAAATTTGGATATAATTTATCACTCCGGCGATATTTTAACTAAAAAGAGTAATATAAATTTGATATCAGCTATTTTTTTTGGGAATATCAGTGATATTTTTTGAATATCGTCAATATGGCGATATTTCAATATCTTCAAAACCCTAACCGATTTAGCCGATAATTTTTTGAATATCGTATCGTTACGATATTATCGTGATATCATCCATCCCTAGTCTAAATCTCTGTACAACATTGGGTAATTCGCAACATTACTGACACTTCTTTTTTAGCATTTTTAGTATTCACAATACGTATCGCGATACATACATTTATCATATCGTGACCAAATATCGCGATACGTATCATATCGCGAAATAGTTGTATCGTTACATCCCTGGTTGAGTCTGATTGATTTCTCAGGATGATTGATTAATGTACCATCTTTACACCAAGTCATTTTTAGATAATAATTAGTTTGATAATATGGTAATATGGTGATGGTCAATGTAGAACTTTATGCTTTATATTAAATGTGTGTGTGTTAAGAATACAGGCAATTGGAGAACCAATCAAACACATGGTGCTTATCTATTTGCCCTGCTCTTGCTCTAGAGTGTGTATTATCAGAATAAATTAAATTTATAAACAATGATAAATAATTGTCATTATTAACCCTATAATTACTTGGATTACACACTCACTGCATGGTAGACAGACAGTTACCGCATGAAAATATAATATTTAATATCCTTTATTTATTATGGTGAAGCCAATATTTCAGTGCAATTTCTGTCTTGTCTGTCACAATAATGACCCGTATCACAGTAAAACATGTTAACTAATGATCCCTTTAATACTTGATGTTCACAGCAAATCTAATTCTAATTCATTAAAAACACTAATTAATGTGTCCTGGTTACAAGCAAGATTTGTTTATTATTTTGCAACAAAACACCCTCCTGTGGATATGGTAGGACAGTACATGTAAATCAACTTCTCTGCACATGTGCAGTACATTTGCATACAGTTGTCTGATTTGTCCACTCATATTTTTCATATTTTATGACAGTTTAACAAATTTTTCTCAGAGGCTGGCATGCTGAGTGACGATACAGTAGTGCGCCCTCTAGAGGCAACAGAGGAAGATCTTTTGGTGGCTCATACCAAAAAATACCTTGACAGTTTAAGAGTATGTACCCTCATTCCTCACTGCACTCTTACTCTGTGATGTATCTCTCTTGTACACCCCCAGCCCCATCTGTCCATCTCTCAACCATGTTTACCTCTGATTTCATTCCTTTTTCCTCTCTCATTCTTTGCTTAGAACACTTGCGGTTGATTTCTAATTATAGATTCATTTGACAGATGATTCATGGTAACTTTAATTGTGCCCTCTATTGAACAGCGACAGACAAAATAAATATTGTCAATGGAAGACTATATCAAATCTTATATTTTGATGACATGTCAGCTGAATATTTGTTAGTATTGCAATTCTGTGTATGACATAAAACACAATAAAGGGGGCCACTTTCCTACCGTCACGTTAGCAGTTTTTCTAATGGTTGTAATTATTTTTAAATATCTGAAACCACCCAAAAAGAATTTCAACATTTGAATAGACATGCATGCTTATCCTAAAGATAATTTGAGTTGATTATTACTGTTATTTTTTTAATTACCCTAAAATTTCCATCAAAAAATGGACGGAAAAGTGAGGTAACTTTTTCCGTCCCATTTTTATGGAAATTTGAGGGTAAAAAAATAAAAAAATAAATAAAAAAATAAAATAAATCAACTCAAATTAGTTCTAGTATAAGCCTGCATGTCCATTCACATGTTGAAACACTTTTTGGTCGGTTTCAGGTACTTAAAAATAAATAACAACCATTGGAAAAACTGCTAACGTGACGGATGCAAAGTGGCCCCCTTTATTGTGTTTTATGTCGTATGCTACTACATTTCACATCCCCATTTTTTGTTTGTTTTTTCATCTACTGTTATCATGGTGATGATGTTGCCAAACCACATCTCTAACTGCATTGTACCAAACAGATGTCATTTAAGAAGAGAGAGATCTTGATGCGTCCACCTTATCTCATGCATCCTCTCCTCTTTAATCTTTGTCGACATCCCCATATTCCTCTCTCGTCTATTCTGCATACATGGTCCTACATTGTACTTCCCAGTACTGTTGTGTTCCCTTCTTTTTCACGTTATTCTGCACTTTTGATCTCTTTAGCTAGTATACTTTCCCTCTTCCCTATTCGCAATCTTTCATTCATGAATTTTCACAAATGAATGTAATGTAAATTTTTGTATTATTTTTTTAAATACTTTCTTCAATGAACTGAAATTATCCCAGAATGTTCAAACATGTACCAATTATTTAAAAAAAGAAAGCAACATTTTAACCTGAAAGTATATGTGTAAGTTGGTGATGGTTTCAAATATCCCTTGAAATCTTTCAGTCTGGGGTTATATCATTTAAGTAAAACTAATGAGATGAACATTCCACAAACTACCGGCATTTTCACTTTTTCTTGTGAACAACATCATGTCATTTAATAAGCTGAAACTTTCACAGTTAGCTTGTTTATTAATTATCTTGATTCAAATAAAGTCAGCATACTCATAGAAGCAGTTTTGCCAACATAACCAATTCAATCTATGGCCACTCGTACTTCTTCTTAATTTGCGCATCATTTCACTCAATCACTCACAGTGTCACTTGTCATTTTGTTTCATCCACGTAAACTAGCTGACACTGTTGTATGTTTTTTGCTTCAACAGGAAAACATTGCTGTAGCTATTCCAGAGGTACCATCTCCCCTTTAAAATGTCTTGTGCTGAGTCTGTCCTATTCTTCCAGTTCCTTCTCAGTCAGTGTTTTGGCACATTAACATAGCCTTGGTACTAGACCTTGTCATTCTGTAGTGTCAATAGCTAACCTTGACCAAGACTGTCTACTTGTTCTCTGTGCCTGCTGATTACGCTGACCATCACAGTTAGACAGTGTGACCTTGTGTGGTACATGTACATGTAGTTAGTATCTAGGCAGCTAATTGTTCATCAGAACATCAGCCTTGATCTTACTGTAATTTACCAGTTTATGTTTTTCTTAACATTCTCACTGGAATTTCAGCAACAGCGTCAAGAAAAACAACAAATGCATCTAATTGCTTGGATACTATATGGTGTTCATGCAGGGTTGGGTTATCACTGTGGGATCCGGCAATCAAGTGCTAGCAAATTAGTTGACAATCTTGGTCAAAACTACATGTATACTGTTACACCATACATTATTCACAATACTATGAGAATCTGAATGAGGCAAATTGGAACTTTCCAAAGATTGCCATATCACCAGAAATTATGTTTACACCAAAATGTGACCAGATCGGTGAGGAGGTCTTGACCCAGCGTGACTAAAGAGGTCAAAGTTGTCATGCTGTGTGATTCATGAACAGATATTGTACCAAATCAGACAAAAACAAAAACAAGGTTTTGCACCCTGTTTATCGTCTCACAAGATTTAAATTGCTTGACAGTAGCTTTAAATAAAATCAACTTTGTTTCAGTAGGATATTTTAACCCTTAATCCCACGAAAGTTCAAACTTTGCAAAAGACAAATCAAACAGAGCAGTGCTTGTTAAACCTGTCTTCTACTTATAGAAAGAGAAAGGTGTTTACTTTAACTTGACCATGTCAATGAAAAACTGTAGTCATTGTCCCTATACTACATTCAGTCGCATGCTTATATCAGGTAGCTCTATGCTTATATCACCCATGTGTTGTGAATACGTTGTGTAATCATTCACTTTATTACAATTATTCCATTGAAACTTTCAAACAAATATTTCAGTTTTGTTCATCATCATGTTTTCATGTTAACTAAAAAAAAAAGAAGTAAACCAAAGTATTCACAATGAACCTAAAGTTTGTTAATTTTGTGAAGCATTCATTGATTCCCTCATTATTGTTGACGAGTTATGTATTGTTGGAGTGTTTGGTATCATAATTGTCCTTTCCAAGTAATATAGCCTTGACCAAGGCTGTTTACTTGTCATAGCTAGTGCCAGTTCCTGGCCCGAGACATTCAGTATATGAAATGCTGACACATACTATACACACTATACATGGCAGCCAATGTACTTGAGCTGGATAGGGCCAACACAGGTACACTGCATGCACTGTCTGATTGCTGGTTGCGACCTTATGCATGTTTGAGGACAACAGCAGCCTTGATCTTTCTGTAATTGCCAGCTTCTGTTTTTCTTTACATCTTCTCTGGAAATCCACCACAAATTTATTATGCGGAATGAATATTCATTGTTATTTTGTGGGCAGTTTATATTACATGAACATGATGTCCAATCACAGACTGGAAGCTTTTACCCTGACTATGACATAGTGACTTGACCTTTATGTACATTGTGAACATGTTATTTAAAAACTTTGATTGACATCCTGATATGCTAAGCACAGTTGCTAGGCCAACCAGTAACCAATTAGAAAAATGCATTTCATTTGTCAATTTTGAATCGCAGCATAATGAGGTCTCTGCCCAGCAATCAGCAGATTCCAGAATGATCAAGATGCATTGCCCGCCTTTGTAACAGGCAATGGGATGTTACTGTATATCATGGTAACCCCTGACCCCCCAAAGTAGCTTTGCACCAGACTCCACTTGTTTTCTCACATGTTTATACCAGAGCACCTTGGTCAAGACTTTCAAATACCACAACTTGTCCATACAAATAATACATAGGACCTTATTTAATACGATGAAAATACCATTTACAAGAAAGAAAAAAAACATTTTGATTGCTACCCTCCCCTCCCCCCACAAAAAAAAACAATCTATTATTAACCTGAAGTAAAACAAATCCAATAGCATTAACGATGTTATAGTATTGTCAAAAGGCAGACTATAATATGACAAGTAGATTTACAATTTGTGAATCTTTATTTGTAGAAAATGCTATGAACAAAAATAGAACTTCTGATGTTGCTTGAATTATAGCTGTTATTCTGATTCATTTTCTTTGATTACTTTCATTTCATTTTCTTTGATTCATTCCATTTTCATTTCATATTCTTTTATTAATTTTGTCTAATTTTTCTCTTAGCTTCCTCTATATGTTTGTTTTCTTTTTTCTTAGAAGTTATTTTGCTCACATTTCTATTTCTCAAATTCTTTAAATATTTCAAGCTACACCTGTATATTTCCATCTCAAAGCTAATTATCAATAATCGTCTTTTCTATTGATCTTCAATGTACATGTACTGGGCTATCTCTATAATGCTAGTTATTACTATAAGAAACTTTAAACTAACCCTCTAATAGTTAAAATATAAACATCCTAGCGGGTTAATAAGTCCTGCGGGATGCTGCTTTGCAGGATAAACGTGTCCGGTTGACGAGCTTACGTATGTCATAAGTGTTCGTCACCGTATGTGGGCGTTACCCCAACATGCCATATAAAAAGTTATTACTCAACAGTATTACTTGGGGAATAAAAGTTTGTTGTGCTGTTTTTTGACCACAGGATAATGACCTGTTTGGGCATGATCATGGGGTGATAAAAGACTAACCGCCCTTGGCCTTGCCCAAAACCGTTCATTATCATACAGTAAAGACCAAACTCCAATTATTTCCACACATAAATGACCATAAATGGGCAGATTCATGTTATGGGGACACAATATACTTATGAAGTGCGCACGTCAGGGTGATGCAAAACAAACTTTGTCACTCTGACCGGTTCAAAGCTGCATCACGTGCCAGCTTTTACATCATGTCAATGTTAACACAGCTGGTGCGTGATGCACAACTTATTTTTTTTTCAAAGCAATGTTAACCCATCATGTAACACTTAACATTTCACTTTATTCAGACAAGATTTTAACAACAATGACAACAATGACAACATTCAAGTGCCACATATTAATAATATTAGTGTGAACATTCACTACACAGAGGGCACTGTTGATATAGAAGTTATACAGATATATAGAGAATGCAAATGATTTCTAGTGAATGTTCAGACTAGACGTCTTTACATGATTTAGCTCTATTTAGCTCTATGATTTAGCTGTATTACTCTATATAGCTCTATAAATAAAGAATGAGTTATTGCAAATGGTATTAACCTAATAGACCTGTAATGCTAACAAGTAGCCTCATGTTTTGACTGTAGCAGAGTCTTTATCAAAGGCTATCTATATTACTAGCATATTAGTGCCCTCACCACATGCTCCCATTGAACCCTCTCCCCTTCCACCACCCTCTCTTAATAAAGAATTAGCTGTTGCAAACTGCTTTCCAACCAAATGGACTTGAAGTATAAATGCAAAAAAGTAGTCGGTGGCCCTAGCAAAGACATTCTGTATAACTAGCAAATCAAAGTGCACCCCCCCCCACACACAAGCTAACTTTCCTTCCCCCATGGCTCTACCCACTAGAATCATTTTGATGCAAATCCTGCATATTGAATGTAGCCAAGCTTAATTGCAAATTGATTTTCAAGGAAGACATTTCTATATCGTTAGAATAACAGGCAGTCTTGAAATTGAATCAAAGCCTTAACATTGGAGTCTTTCTGCACACGGATTTTCCTTTGACAGTCAACAAAATTTCATTAATATTTGTCAACAACATAACTGGGTCTTTCCACCAGGTTGGGGCAAGCTTTGTGATACATGTATCTGTGTCTTGTTACGTAGGTACCATTTATTATCATTCATTATGACTCATTATGACTCATTATGACTCATAATTAACATTATTGTAACTTATTCAAGGAGATTGATTTCATTCAACTGACAATGTGCGCTCATAATAAGGATAATGAATGGTACATTTATAGAACCTACGTAACAAAGACACCATGTCACAAAGCTTGCTCCAACCTGGTGGAATGACCCAACTGGCTTTGAACTGTAAACATATGTTTTCCTCAAATCCATGAAATTCAAATAATTGTTTTTATTTTTGTTTTCTTGTGACCAGTGGAGTGTGACGGTCGCTGGCATCACCGAAGTACCTCCAGTAGCTCTTCTTCCAAATATAGTCGTACAAAGGAAAGTACTCAAGCCACTAAGAATACAAGCAGGAGGAACAATCTTGGTGAGCGGACATCTTGAATTATCTCAAATAATATTTTTTAAATCATCATTAATACAGTTGAAACTGCATAGTCAGTTACCTTGAAAATTTTACTCAAATTGTGAATATTAATTTGCTTTTCCGGAATCATCAAAGTTATGTACATGTAGTTTCAAATAACCATCAAACAAATTCATTCAAAAGAGGAACTTGTTTATCAAAATGAATGGATTTATGAATGAACATTATGTAAATATTCAAATGATGATGTGTGAATTTACAGGTATGTGCATGAATAAAAGTTTGAAAAACATGTAGTTTTGATTTTTCATAATTAAAGATGCATACTTGATGTTTTTCACCATTGCACTGTGAAAGTTTTGATTAGCAGGTGCTGATTTGTCCAAATACATTACTTTATACTCTGTCACCATTACAGGCAGGCAGGTTAGCCGTGGAGCGTGGCTGGGCTATCAACATTGGTGGCGGTTTTCATCATTGTTCCAGTGAGAGAGGGGGTGGTTTCTGTGCTTATGCAGATATTACTCTTGCCATTAAAGTAAGTACAAACTCTTGGAATTTGGATTACTTTATGTCCATACAAATGCTCAAATGTTGAACATTTTGGGCAGGATTGGAATTTCATTCTTGTAGGGACTAGGCCACTTTTCCTTGAGTAAATGGCACTTCCAATACAATATTAGAATGTCTATGGGAATATTTGTAAGGGGCACCAAGGCCAAGACCAGGGCAAATGGAGGTCATGGCCTCAGTGAAATTCTAGGCCTGGTTGGAGAAATGCAGGGGAAAATTATGTTGATTTTTAAGAAAGAGGGGCTGGCTTTTGTGCATATGAAGGTATTTTGTTCACCATTCAAGTGAGAACAAACCCTTGAATTGTTGGGAGGTAAATGTTGATGTAGGGTAGGTGGCATTTTAATGAAGATTTATGTCTTCCAGTAAGTAATAGATGGGACGGCGTCGGTGCATATGCTGACATTGCACTTTTCATTAAAGTGAACAAACCCTTGGAGTGTTGGGAAGTTGAGGTTGATGGAGGCTTCATGAGAAGGACAAGGTTCATGTAGTGTTTGGGGAAAAGAGCAAATGTCTCTATATTGTTTTCTGTTGTTGGGCAATTGTGGGAACAGTCTTGTGTAAACTATTATGCTACAAAAGTCACAGGAAAACCTCACAACTTTCTGGTAACCATGTGGGCTTAAACAAACAAGGCTTAAAATATTTACCCTTATGATTTAGATCCATCATTGCATGATGGGTGTAGTTTTCTCCTATCTACAGACTGGTGAAGAAACAAATATTTGAGGATTTACCTTTTATATTTAAATGTAAAGTTCATTTTGTTTTGTTTTAAATAGTTCCTTTTGGAGCTTGGCCTTGTTAAGAAGGTGATGATAGTTGATCTGGATGCACATCAAGGCAATGGTCATGAGAGAGACTTTATGGATATGCAAGATACAGTCTATATCTTAGATATGTTCAACAGAAACATCTACCCACATGATGGTTTTGCTAAACGTAAGCTTTTACACAATCTTTGTTCTGTCTGTAGTTATTTAACAATTTTCTGTAACTCGGAATGCACCTGAGTTGCAGTATTCCCACATGTACTCGTGCATTTTTCTTCAACCGTACTTGTACTTATGAAATAATACTCGACTATAACTATTGGCTTCGTGCATATCGTAGCCCTCTAGTGGTGAATTGCATTTCAGCTGCAAGCTCTGGGCTTCATGCGGTTCCATTTACAGCCTCTTTACTGTACAAACATATCACAACAGTATGATCATGGCGTCGCTTGAATGATTAAATAACGTTATTTTATATGCAAACCAGAAATTCTCACTGCTGAATTCCACCCTCTCACACACTACCTTCCACATACCATACCTTTTCCTTTGTTTTTTAACCTCTTGCTGCACTTATCATTAAGTATGAGGAGTTTTTCTACCTGATAAAAAGAGATTTGAGCGGCCATTTAAAAAAAAAAATTCAAAGTGAAAAACTTCCCTGGTAACGGTAAATTCTATTATGGAGCCAATAGCGTAAGCGAACCAGTTAACCAGTGATATCGCAGGGAATCCTACATCACAGCCATAGTTACAGTTGCCGAACTATGGGCGGCTGCCAGTGCAAAACAAAACAGAAAACTTCAATGTTGGTTTTAAATACTGCAATTAGTGAAAACACTGATAAAATCAATGTACTTTACTAAGATATATTCCTCTTAAATACTTACGGCGTAAAATTTATAATTTTGGGCAGAATCTCTTGCTAACCATTATTATTTATTTCTTATTATCTTATTAATATTTCTTATATCTGTATTCTCCCTCAGGGTACAGCTTTAAAGAGGTGACAATTAAATAGAACAGTTGTCCATAATGAATGACCTGTCCTCTTTGTTTTCTGTTTTCAGGAGGAATCAGAAGAAAAGTTGAGCTGGATTTCCACACAGAAAACGGACCATTCCTGAGAGCTGTTGAAAAGTATGTTTAAAAACTCAAATTGAACGACTTTCTAATGATTTTTTTTTTTTTCAGTCAGTAAAAGAAAATTAAAAGCAAAGTGATTTATACTTTAAAAGTGATGTTGTTTTCAATCTATTTTGTCATACTTTTATTATTCCTGAAGACAGTCGGAGTATACTGATCAAAACTTTGAGTCATCTCTTAGAATCAATAATTATTTTTCTCAGAACCAACAATTATTACAACCATGAGATTGTTTTCATGGTGCTACCGCAAACCTTACTCCTACTGTACTTCCACCATGAAAAACTTCAACTCCTACATATCTCAAAATTACATCAAAATAATCAAATTTAATTAAAAGTAAATAAAAAACAAATTTGATAGAAAGAGATACAAAAAAAAAATGAAAAGCAACAAAGTTGGAAGGTTCTTATAGGGAAGCATTTGTCACCAAGAGTTAAACAAAATAAAACAATAAAATAGACACCATTAAGAGCTGATCCAGGATGGTTGAATGGTTAGGGAATCAGTCAATGGATCAGCAACATCTGGCAGAGAAATTCATATAAAATTTCTGATTTTCTCATATTTTAACTCTTTCTACCCGGAGTTATTTTACATGTGTGGACGGAATTAATGTAATTAGTGTAATTTGATACTCTAAACATCAAGGTCAAGTGTGGAAATTATTAATCCTTTTTTATTCATCTTTTGCCAATTGAAGAGAGTAAGGTATCAAAATAAAGGTTACGACTTACTGAGTGTGAATATTGAGATGGGGGTCATGTTGGGAATACCCATAATGCATTGCAGCCATCCAAATATAAACTTATGTTTATCGTTCCGTAGAATAAATGTCAATAAATCTACAAGGTATTGGAAATATGCATTGTATAATAAACAAAGGTGGTTTGTTTATGTTAGAATATGTCAGGGCATAATAATATTACCCATAATGGTTTGAAACCCACTGTTTATGTACAGTGTAACAAAAATCATAATTTACAACATTGATACAACATACCGTATCGCTATTGTACTTGGTACATATGACCTCAGATTAACAGCTTTTACGGTCGTATTTTCCCTAAAAATCAAAACTTCCATCACTGTCAGGGTGTTCAAAGTCAACATCGTCAGCATAATCACCTTCATCAGCACTTCCCACTTCATAATTCCATGAAAATTTCGTGTGTTTCGCATCTTGTTGTGAGTTCCATGGAGGCCGCCATTTTTAATTCAACGTGTGTGGTAAACCGCATAGGGTCATGTGTAATTAACCTAAACAAAAACTTGACACAATCTGAGCTCTCGATCGGAATGTTTCGTGAGTTCTCGTAGTCATAAACATCATCAATAATCAATATTTATTAGCTAATTTGCATTGAAGGTACATGACCTCGAATTCTTATTGGTTAGTTGCGTATTCTGTTGTCAAAACAAGTCAAAACACAACGATGTTGTCAGGTGATGACGTCGGGCCTATGTCGTGTGCGTGTCGGGCTTCTAAAGTGGCGCGCCGTCTGCGTACTACGCGCATATGGGCTTCTAAAAGGGCGCGCCGTCCAGAAAGAGTTAATTTTGATTTCATTTGATACATCCACTAACATGCAAACTAATTTATGGCCATCTCTCATGTGTCTTTACACAGACATTTAAAACAAGCTCTGGAAGAGTTCCTACCTGATATGATTGTGTACAATGCTGGAACTGACATACTAGAAGGTGACCCATTAGGAGCTCTGTCTATAACACCAGAGGTAAGGACAATCATAGAATGTTGTTGACAGGCGTGTTGCCAAGGGGGCAGACCCCCCCATCCTCCCCTTGTTTTTAATTTTTTTAAAACAATATAAACATACAGGGTTTTCACTTAACTTTTTTTTTCACTCGCCGGCCGGGCTAGTAAACCAAACTTCACTAGCCCGCAAGCCTTTTCACTCGCCTGTATGTTTTTAAAAATACTTTTAATCAAATCACTGTTTTGAGTAATTTAGGCATTTTGCATCAGAACGTGCATTATAAACAACAGTTGTCAGTTACCTTATTATTATGTGCATATTATGTGCAATACTAATGTTTCTTTAATTAATAACGGATTCTATTCTAATAACAGAGGAAAAGATCAGGCACATTAGTGCACAGTAATGCTTTTGCTTTAATTCTGAAATGAAGAAGGCTCATTTCATATTTTATTTCTAACCAATTGAACACAACAATAATGAAAACATTAAAAAATCAGGGCACCAAGGCAATTTTTAAGATTTTCAAAGGGCATTACGGCAATGATAAAAAAGCGTAAAGGGCACCAAGGCAATCTTTAAAAAAAATTTTTTTTAAATGAAAAATTAACACTCCAATTCAGCACACGCCAATAAGACTAAAGTTTCCTTTATCTGTCTTCGTTTGGGTTTTATTACATGTAGGCCTACATGAAAACAGTATTGCAACACTTACAGTTTATGTCACCAATTAAAAATAAATAAAAAACACAATGTTAACCCGAAAAAACATCAAGTTTTATGCATTTGGATGTGGCAGTATTCAGTTCACTCTAGTTTTTTTTATTTGCTAGTCGACCCTTTGACAGCATGTTGACCACCACCAAAAGCCCTGGCCATGCGCCACGTAATGTACATACGTACGGTACAGCGACACGACGATCGATGCGTCGATGCTATATCCGATGCACACGCTGCATGCATGACTAGGTACATACTCGGCATGTATTATTTACGTTGCATGCACCCCAACGCCGCGCCATGCTATTTTTAGCTGGTACCCGCGAATGCCTGGCGTAGTGTTTATGTTGTGGGTACTGTTGACACCAACCAAAGTATTAGCAAGGGCCAAGTTCGTACAACGACCAAGCGGCCGATATTGCCTGGTAACCGCTATATCATTTTGGTCATGAGTACCAGGTAATTTTGACTATTTTGTTCCCAAATGGTTGTTGCGTGAACTTGGTCTTAGCAGCGCAGCTACCGGTCGCGCAATCGAGCGTGGCGGCGATACATTTTTTCCGTGAGAATGTACATGTACTGTACGTAGTAAATACTATGTGTAAACAAGTGGGCACAACGGCAATGCAGGGAAAAAGCACAGCAACTCGTTGACGTGAAAAGTGGCATTTTTAAAGGGCATCACGGCAGAGGGTGAGGGCATTGACGGCAATTGCCGTCGATGCCGTTGTGTAATTTCAGGGCTGATATAGGCCAATCGGTGACAATATTTTGACTCGCCCAGCGGGCTACTGAAGGAAGGGTTTTGACTTGCCCGCCGCCGTTTTCACTCGCATTTGCGAGCGGGCGACCGCTAAGGTCGAACCCTGCAATATAAACATAAATTTAAATAACAAATATGTGACCCCATTTTACCCATAAAAGGGGGGCAGTTAGGTGTTCTGTAATCAAAAATCTAAATCAATTAAAGTAATTTCCAAGCACAAATTTCTGGAGATTAGTTTTGTTTTAGAAAAGTGTTTCACCGCCCCCCTCCCTCCCTCCCCTTGACATTTCTAGCTGCAAGCCGGCTGAGACATTTTTTTGCCAGACGGTCATGTAGCTCTAAAAATTTACCAGTTCAATAGAAATTTAATATCTGACATAATTTAAGTATTATAAAAATTCAGTCTGGTTATTCATTTATCTTGGCCACAACAAACCACCAGCATTGGCTGTTATTTGTGAACATATTAGTATGCCCTTCAATGCATCAATAGGAAACAACTAACCCTGCAATTATATGAATTAGTGTTACATTGCACAATAGGATAGACGTGGGAAGATACTGGCAACATGTGCATAAAGCTGATGAGTGGCCTCAGACGATTGTTTAAAAATATTGTACTTAAAAATCAGTGATGAAAATAGATCACTGGTAAGTAATACGTATTGACAAATCAAATTGTTGTTATATTTTTCAGGGTATTGAACAGAGAGACCAGTTAGTGTTTGAGATAGCGAGGAAGAGGTCAAAACCGATACCAATCTTGATGGTCACATCAGGAGGATATCAAAGAAACAATGCACGCATCATAGCAGACTCCATACTTAACCTTAAACATCTCAAGCTGATTGAATGCACACAGGCTGAAGAATATCTTCAGGATTTAGGTACGTTTTTGAAACCACCACCTCCCATGCCCACACATTTATGTATAATTCAGTTTCTATTCTCTCATTTCTCTCCCTCTTTCCCAGTATTTCGTTATAATCTTATTAAAAAAATAGTGAAAATGCATTAAAGTTTTTTGAATTCTTCTGCAAAATTATGCGATTAATAATATTTCAAGAGATGTCTGATACTATCATAAACTTTACACCAAGTACATTTCATGTAAAACTGTGATCATTTATGTCTTTTTTTAGTAATGTAAGGTTCAGTGTATGTAATGTTGGCAATATTGCTTCTAAGAGTGTGCCAACTCTCTTTGAATCAACATTTACGTTAAATAACAAACAGTGAATCAGCTGTTGCAAACTGCTTACCAACCTAAAGGACCTGTAATATAAATGCAAAATAGTAGTTTCTGGCCATTGTTTTGAACCTAGAAGGTTCTTTCTCAAAGGCAAAATAAATATAAAGTCTGTCAAAGTTTCAGCTTGTTATGTTTCGTTCACAAGAAAATAGTGAAATGCAATCACATTTTGTCTATTCATTCTAATGTGGGATTTAGGAAAGAGTACTTTTGATTTCACTTAAAAAAAATCAGCACTTCATACAAATACACTCACTGGCCAAAAGTATTGCAACATGCTCAAAATAGCACTTTACAAGTAACAGGTGAGATGATCATTTAATCCGATTTCATCGATCGTGTATTACATAATTTCCGAGCAAGAACAGTAAAAAGAACGTTGACTTCAAAACACAGGCACTTTCAAGAAGTCTTAAGTAGTGTAAATAAAATAAAATAAATTATTGTAACACAGTTCTCCAAACTGAACTTTGGGGATGTTGCAATACTTATGGCCAGTGAGTGTATATTTCTTGGAAAGATTAATACTATCATCAACTTTACACTAAGTAAGATTTACATAACACTGCTAACCATATCCTTATATATTATACTCAATGTAACTTATTTTCTTACTCATTATATGTAGCTGCTGCATGTGAGGATTCCTTGACTGACTCAACTGTAAATACTAATGCATCAAGTGGCAGAAGCTGGGGGTCGTTCTTCACCAAGAAATTTAAGAACTGAAAACCGACAAGAATATTTATATTTTTTCTTAGATAAATCTGTGAAGGTGAAGCCACTTTATACATTATAAACAAACAAAAGGTGTAAGCAACAGCTGATTGGTCAACATCTTCCTTGTACTGAATATATGACTTTCCGTCCCATCATATTTTTTGTTGCTTTTCATGCATGTAATTTATCTGTCGGAATCAACAGGGTATGTGACTTAGCGATGCACCTAAGGCACATGGAGCATATTTCACACAATGTGCACTTCATACGAAAATGTTGGCATGTACATGAATACACATACTAAATTGTTTAAGATTTCTGAGACAACTTTTTACACATAAATGAATGCCTGCTTGTCTCCATCAATGAAAATCATACCAAAGCATGTTGTTTTATGTACGTGTTGCGTAGTGCGTGTCGTCGGACATACATGTACATGTACACGGCACTGATAGCCTAAGATTTGGATGGTCATCATGTGACATACAATCATGGGCGGATCCAGAATATTTTTAGGGGGGGCTGAGAATCAAGAACGATTTTTCAGTACTACAAAAATTACAATGAAATAATCAAAGGGAGAGGAAAACAAAGCACAGTGAGGGGGAAATGAGGAGAAACATAAGGGGAATACCTTACCGTTTGTATCTGATTCTGTTCTTTTTTTTCTTTTTTACGATTTTTATGGGGGAGGCTACAGCCCCCTTAGCCCCCCCCCTCCCCCTCCCCCCTCCCCCCCTGGATCCGCCAATAACAATAGGCACTGTGGTTGGCTATTGGTTATGAATGATGATAGGACACCAGACATGTAATTTACCTGTGGTACCTTGTGAACTCACTGGAAGTGAGTAATGTTACCTTGGTCTTCCAACTAGCTGATAGTCAATATAGATCCTAACAACATTGTCCATATCTGTTTGGTTCCTTGATCATAATTCAAAATAACTGTACAACAATTCTAATTAAAAAGCACCAGTCTTTTTTGGACATGAACCCCAGTTTCACTCCAGTACTTATGTACTATTTAAACAAATTGAGATAGCTGATGTGTGCTAAACACCAAAGATGATATAAGTGATGAAGTGTTGGATGTTTAACTCTACTGTTCCCTCCTTCTCATCATCCCCCCTGGGTCTATCTTGTTTCCACCACAAGACTGTGGTAGATAAATTGATTTGAGGTTATTGCTTCAACTGTTGCAATGAGTCTTGTCCCTAGACCACCACTCACTTTCCTCAATTTCCTACCCCAAGCAAATATGTCTTCATTGAGTAAAATAAATTAACCATAAAGCACAATATACACATTCTTTCATGAAGAACTTCAACTATGCAGATGATTCTTACATTACAGGTGCAACTGATATGTAACTGATACAATTTCTTATTGTGGATATGATTAGTGGAAGCGGTTGTAACTAGCTTTGAAAACTTTAGAAGTAAAGAAAGTTTTATACATTAATTCACAATCAAATATTTCAGGGTTTGAATGTTTTTATGGTCATAATAAATCGCTGTACTTGTGTATTTTCCTTCAATTTTGTGTACTTCTTCAGTAGAGAAATTGGTACACACATCAACTACTTATATTCACTGCATGCACTACACACCAGGGCCCACTTTCATGGCTCTGCTAATCATGAGAGAAAAATTGGCACTTAACTACAGCAGAAAATCTTGCTTACATAAGCGTGCACGTACATGTATACATAACAGCAAAAGAAACGTCACCCCCTAAATTTTGTTAAATAATTATATTATTAAACATAATAAATATACAATGTTGTGGGATGGTTGGCTGCCAGGTCAACCAAATTTACCACATTGTGTTCGTGTTACACTCCATACTCATAATATTCTTCATTAAACAAATTATATTAATTATAAAATGAAAATAATAAATATTTTTAGGGGTGACGTTTCTTTTGCTGTTATGTATGTATATCAACGGTAAGCAAGAAATTTCTGCTTGTGCTCATGAGTACATGCACTAACCTTGTAAGCAGAATATGGTGATTGTAAGTGTGGATTTCTATGTAAAGCAGTGCCATGAAATTTGCACTATAGGATTAATAATAATAATGGAGGCATTTTAAAGCGCTCTTACACAAGGTATCACAGCGCTGTACATTATTATCCCTGCTCATCAAGCGCATAAATCATTCCTGAAACCATCTCAGTTCCCTGGGGAGTATACAGCTCAATTGCTGCCATTTCGGCGCATATGGGCTAATCAAACACAACAACCAACTGTGCTCTCACAGGTACCCATTTACTCCTGGGTGGAGAGAAGCAATTATGGTAAAGTGTCTTGCTCAAGGACACAAGCACCACGGTTGCGGTCGGGATTCGAACCCACATTCTGACGACTCGGCCATCAGAACACAAATCCGATGCACTAAACCGCTCATCCATGCCACTCCTTAATAAGCTGGGAAACTAGCAAACCATACCCCTGTTGCGGGCATGGTTTCATGACCAGAAACATGCTTCTGCTTATGTCATTGGTTGAGAGTTCTTGTCAGTTCATTTGTGCATTTGTTGTTGTAAAAATGTAACAGAAGTTTTGTTTGTTATTTGTTCAAAATGTTTTAAATTATTGTTTGTTTAAGCTAATCATACAAGTTTATAATCTCACAAATTTTAATGACACCATATATTTTAAAAACCACCAATGTTTAAGAGAATCTTACACTTAAAAAACTACATACAAGTTTCTGGTTATGTATGTGTTTTCACATAGCTCAGTCAACTTGTTTCTGATTAAGAATTTGACATCAGAAACAAATGTTGACCTAGTCGCCTTTGCCAAAACACATGCATATTCCTTGTGTTTTTCTAATTCACCAGTGACTTGAATTTTTACTGGTAAACTTTTTGCTTGTAAAAGGGAAGTTTCATGTAAGATATTTCACAACATAATTGACTGTTCATAGGTGCCATTATTTGACCAGAACGCTGCGTCATAAATTCATTTCTTCACATAATTCTTTTTTACCTGCAATAAAACTGCAGTGTACAGATTTAAAGCAAACATTTCAGGAAAAAAAAGATTCACATGGAATTTGGATCTTTAAGTTACATATTTAAATATATGTTAATATGATATGCTGAACCTTGCATACACATAAATATCAAGAATTAAATATATTTTTTGCGAAAAAGTTTGATACAGATAACAATGCATGGATTTAAACAATTTGATTGGGCATGGGGTGATAAGTAAATACATGAGCCCAATGTCATGACTCTGCTTTCCGTAAATGATAAACCAATGCTTGCTAAAGAAGAAAGAATTCTTTGCTAACCCTGTATGCAGAAAACACAGAATTCCATGTTTAGCAGCATCATGACATTGGGCCCATCTCTTTTTAATACTATTTAGAGTCTTGCCATATTTTTGGGAAATGGATGTAAATTTTTCCAAAACTTCAAAATGTATCCACAGTAACTACATTTATGTATTTATGTATGTAATTATTTATGTATTAATATCAGTATTAATATTTAATGTGTAACATTTTACTTATACAATGTTTTATTTATTTAATCGCAAATTGTATTGTACAATGTATTTGTGCATGATGTCATTAATTATTTTGTTATTTTTGATGTGTTTGTCTTTCAAAATGTTCTCTGTTTAGATAAAATTTATTTTTATTGGTCTTTCTTATGAATGATTAACTTTGGGATCACTTGGTACATTTTTAAATCCCATATTAAAGGACTTCTGCTTAAAGCCAGTATATGCTTTTGGTAAAATGTCTGTAAATGCAGCCACACTTCTACTTTAAGAATCAAGAGTTAGGTACAAGAAAAACAATTTGTCAAATTTTCAAGTTATTCCGTTGTTTCGATACAAGAAAATTGTGAATATGCATTCAGATTTTTGATATTCACTGTTTTGTGAAGTAAACAATTCAGTTGGAAATTATTTTACTAATTTTACCAAAATGATAGCATCTCATCGGACAGAAATCTCATCAGACAGAAATATTCCAAGGGATGTTTGATACCATCATCAACTTTAAACCAAGTAAGTTTTATGTAAAACTGTGGTCATTTATGTTTCTGAGATTACTGGTAGTGTACATGTATACATGTACATGTATATGTTGTGGCTTTGGATGTCCAACATTGCCAACATTTTCAAAGGATATGTACATAGAGCACTATAAGCCACTAATTTTCAAGACCTTCTCCCTCCCCTCAAATTAGTACTTTTCAAACATTTTCCACGTCAGTCTCTGCATTTTAAACTGTGGGTATAGAAATCAATCAAGACCTATGTGACTGACAACCCCTGTCCCCCAGTACTGCAGAGATGCCAACATACACGATTTGGGCGTAGCAAATACGATTTTGAGCCGTGAATACGACTCTACGATAATACTTCATTGAAATACGCTAAACAAGCCGCCCCAGTATAATTGTATATAGTTACAATACAAACAAACAATGAATGAACTATTAAGTGGAAATAAAAATGATGAAAAATAATTTTAAAAACAACCTTTTAAATGTAAACCGCAGTGGTGGTAAAAAGCGACAATAGCGGGATTAGCGGCGAATTCACACGATTATGTACATATCACACACAAGCGCGAGCGCGCTGGATTCGACTGCTCACTCACCACATGTACCCTGTACATATATCTG
This sequence comes from Zoroaster sp. YZ-2022, assembly GCA_029582265.1. Lineage (NCBI taxonomy): Eukaryota > Metazoa > Echinodermata > Asteroidea > Forcipulatida > Zoroasteridae > Zoroaster > Zoroaster sp. YZ-2022. Next base: position 36,811,183 of record CM055820.1, read on the forward strand.
TACATTATTTGCAAGATCGTACCCATTGATCTGTATTACATAATGGGGAATAATGAGCATACCCGTGGGGAATGAGGTTGTCTGTGAGGTAGCTTGTGTGTATACGTGTACATGCGCATAATTGTGCTCGCGCACGTGCATTACCTTTAATTTCTCGAAGCTTCTTTGCAAGTGCGACCTCAGTGTCAGCATGCAGGCACTGCTTACTGCGGAATTCTGCGCTTAGGGCGCATAGAATCACACGCTTTTTATGGCGCCGTAAGCGCAGAATTCTGTGGTAAGCAGCGCCATGAAATTGGGCCCAGGTGAGCTAGGGCTAGGCCTAGCGCTAGGCCTAGCTAAGGCTATCAATTTGTTATTTGCCTTCGAGACTCCAAAGAGAACAGTTAGTATTAATAATCAAAATTTCTAACGTGATTGATGCATGGATTACTAATTCGGAAGATCATTATTGTGAGCTTTTTAAGATAAGATACGTCTAGCATTGTTATAATTTCATAATTTTTTCATTGAGTATTGTCCTCCAATTTACTCTGCCCCTGGTCCCTATACCGCCAGCGGGGTTTACACCGAGTGCGGCGCATGATATTGTCCAAAATCCGGACATGCATTTTTTAGCGTTAGATTTTTGCGATTTTTTTTTCAATAGATGCTACTCTTCACTACCTTGATAATGTTGACGCTGAGTGATCATTTGCCTACAGGTGGGGTAGGTGGAAGATTTTCCCCCAAACTAGACTGCTAGGGATCTCCCCTACAGAAAATGGTGTGTGGACCCCAGCAAGATAAATGTATGATTCGGACCAATAGTGTTTAATACAATCATGAATGATAGACTCTGTACATATATTAATCTATAACTAAGGTTTTATAACGAAGGGAACAAAGGGTCCTCGGTCGCTGGTTTATTGTTCTCAAATGTTATTGGTTACGCCTTGTGTGTACACTTCCAGTAGGGCTTACTAGAACAGTTTGATTATAAAGTTTGTTACAGTTATTTGAAGGGAACAATGAAGGTCCTCTGTTTGTTCTTGAAACATGACTGCAGGTACGTTTAAAATGAATCTGAGGAATTTAGCTTTGCTGGACCAAATATCAAATGTATATGTACATGTTATGAAATTCTTGAGTTGTAAATCCTACCCCATTTATTGGTGACCAGAACTGCATGGCAGTAGGCCTATTATAGTCATGTTGGGTGCAAAGTAGGTTAGGCGAAGATGATCATAAAGGGGTGGACCATAACACCTACTCATGTGTTGAGTGCTTGGAGCACAAACATGTTAAGTGGATTTTTTGAATTTTGAGAAAAATGTGATTCAAGGTTTGGACCATTGTCAAAAATCAGGTTTCTGTTCATGTGCAAACGGAAATATGCACTTATTTCTCATGCAGTTTTCACCATCAATACATGTCATTGGCGTTTGGGGTGGACCATAACACCTACCAGAGGCAGATCACATTTACTGTCCTAGCTGACGGGTAATATTGTAAGAATAGCACTGGCGGCTATTGTACATGTATCAGGTGGTTAAATATCTATCTACACTGTACTGGTAAATTTGTTAATTTACCTGCTGGATTGGCTTGTGTGATAAAAAGGAAGGTCTAGGCCATTGATCATGTCAACTTTTGTACGTGTACATGTACATGGCCTGAATCAAACTCAATAGTGTACTTGTTACTCACTTTGTTCTTGTCTATAATGGGGAAAAAGGTCTGCCTTATGATAAAAGGTTGTCTCATTTCACTGAAATAAAGCCATGCGATGTGGTAAAGCTATTACATGTATATGTAATTGTGAAGTGCAATATAATGGGGACATAATGTGTAAAACACATGTACATGTAACACTAGACAGTGTATTTTTATGTGTGAATCAAGTATAAAACATGTAGCCTATGTTTTGGCGATTTGTCTGATTAAACATTACATGTATAAATAACATAACAAAAATAGTCTGAGTCATTTGTAAGTTTTTGCTGTATCTTTATGTATTTACAAATAAAAATTAATCATACAATGGTAACATTATTATACAAAATGGACGGTACATCTGTCAAAACAGGGAATAATAGGGAATAAACCGAGAAGAAAATGCATTTGAATAGTTGGATAATCAGAATCATTAACTTATTACTTAATATTATGTACATGGAAGTTTAATATTGGCTGGAAGTAGTACTCACCAGCATCTCCAATACCTTTGTAGATGTACTTTTGCTTAATTAAATACAATCAGTTTTCCTGAAAGGGGAAATGCATTTTAAGGTGGTGGATCTTGTGGAAGTTTCTAATGTGTGTGGTCCCTTAATAATCGATCTCATGTTTGCCTTCTACATTTACAGTGTGTACTCATATGTGTTGAGTGCTTGGAGCACAAACATGTTAAGTGCATTTTTTTAATTTTGAGAAAAATGTGATTCAAGGTTTGGACCATTGTCAAAAATCAGGTTTCTGTTCATGTGCAAACGGAAATATGCACTTATTTCTCATGCAATTTTCACCATCAATACATGTCATTGGTGTTTGTTTGATATCTAATATTACATAATATTATGCTAAAATCCCCAAAATGCATTTTACATGTTTGTGCTCCAAGTACTTGTACTTGGTAATTAACCACAGAATAAGGCATTAAAGGAACCCTTGATTGTAGTCATTCTAGACACATACATGTATCTTGCAACAGTTCAATACAAACTAATGCAGGTCATCTATAACAATGTCTTTCCTCATTTTGGATCAATACTGGAATTACCCTTTTTTAAGAAAATTGCATTGAGACTTCTAGAAAGGGTAGACCAATGGTAATTACTCAAAACTAAAAATAACTGATTTACTGCCTAAAAGACAACTTAGGAATTTGCCTGGTAAAGGTATAAGACATAAAACACAAAAAAGGGGGCCACTTTGCATCCGTCACGTTAGCAGTTTTTCCAATGGTTGTTATTTATTTTTAAGTACCTGAAACCGACCAAAAAGTGTTTCAACATGTGAATGGACATGCAGGCTTATACTAGAACTAATTTGAGTTGATTTATTTTATTTTTTAATTTTTTAATTTATTTTTTACCCTCAAATTTCCATAAAAATTGGACGGAAAAAGTTACCTCACTTTTCCGTCCATTTGTTGATGGAAATTTTAGGGTAATTAAAAAAATAATAGTAATAATCAACTCAAATTATCTTTAGGATAAGCATGCATGTCTATTCAAATGTTGAAATTCTTTTTGGGTGGTTTCAGATATTAAAAAAAAAATTACAACCATTAGAAAAACTGCTAACGTGTCGGTAGGAAAGTGGCACCCTTTATTGTGCTTTATGTCATATACAAAATCCTGAGAAATTCTAACAGCTGGAAGTGTTCTCATTTTAGGAGAAAAAAGGGAAATTAATTCTACTTCACAAGTGGTCATTTTGTTTTGGAGAGTATCACACTTTGCTATGGCAGAGCCATGTATAGAGAGAGTTTCAAGGACTGACTGAGCCTCTACAGACTCAAAATAAACACTGATCCATGTACAGTCTAGTGTTGCACACTTGCACTGCTGGTGTGTAAAGTCACTGTGTTCCCATTTTATATGTCCACTTTTAATCCAGATTATAGTACCTCTCATGTTGAACTCTCTCTCTCTCTATATATATATATAGAGAGAGCTCTGTGATAAGGAAAAGAATACTGCTCTCTTTTTCAATTTTCACTTTTTTTTAATGAAATGATTCAGAAAGAATCCATCTTAATTAGAAGAATTTATTTAGATTAAACACTACTTTCAAATGAATTAAATATTACAATAGTGCAATATTTCCTTTATCTTTGACCATTTCACGCAAGAGAGGAACGAAAGTTAATTTATCTACAAGGATCTCTGTGTTGTAAATTGTTTCTACCGGCTTGTTTTGTTCCACTGTTGGAAGTACGCTGCCGTAGGTCTGTTGGTGTACACCTCACTGTCCATGTACTCTTGGCTGTAAGAGACACAGAGAAAATGGAGAAAAGATTAATTCAATTGTCTGTTTTCTTTGGGATTCTGGAAATTAACAAATTCTGAAAAATAAGTTGAACCCTCCTACTACTACAAGGGTCAAAATCAGTCAAAATGTTGATATACTTGCCAAGGTATATCTGGGGCACTGAAAAGTTAAACACTGTCAAACCTTACGTGTAGTAAGTACATTTACAGGTCAAAATGAGTCGACCGTTTTTGACTGGTAAAAGCATTGTCTGGTATTGTTGAGGGTGGTCAAAATGACAGTAAAACCAGTTAAAAATTCCCATGTGTGCACATCCACAGTCAAAACAGGCAGTTGACTGGTTTTGACCACTATAGCTACTTGCCACTAAAGTGCAGCAATAGTAGCAGCAATAGGGTTAATGGTCAACAGCGTAAATATTCAAGGTTTCAGCCGCTTGAAAAATTGATTCATAATAGACATTCTGTTTTTGAAAAGAAGGCTGACCTAATAGTATTTTTGTGACCATTGTATAATAATAATAATAATAATAATAATGTATAGATTTATATAGCGCACGTATCCACCAACTAAGTGGCGCTCAAGGCGCATTATATTATTATCCCTGCTCATAAGGCTCATAAAGCTCATAAATCATTCCTGAAACCATCTCAGCTCCCTGGGGAGTATACAGCTCAATTGCTGCCATTTCTAGCGCATATAGAGCAAACCATCTCTGCCTTCACAGGTACCCATTTAACCCCTGGGTGGAGAGAAGCAATTATGGTTAAGTGTCTTGCTCAAGGACACAGGTGTCACGGCCGGGGCTCGAACCCACACTCTGCTGCTGGCAACACCAGAACTTGAGTTCAGTGCGCTAGACCGCACGACAATCCACTTTACGTGCATTATACAACACACGGGACCTACGGCTTTACGTCCCATCCGAAGGACGAAGCAATTATGGTTAAGTACCTTGCTCAAGGACACAAGTGTCACGACCGGGGCTCGAACCCACACCCTGCTGCTGGCAACACCAGAACTTGAGTTCGGTCGCTAGAACCGCCGCCACGACTCCGAATGGTATGGTACAAGATGATATAATTTAGGCAGTTATTAGGTGGGTGGGCTTAATGCATCAGTCTATTGCACTTTTATAATGACACACAAAGCACATTACTGGTAATTGACTTACTTTGATTTTTGTTCAACACCCAATCTCATGTTGGCAGACACCTGTTCCTTCTCAAGTCCCTTCTTGGTTCTATCCTGCTCTCTCTCCATCAGCAAGCCATTTCTTGCATCAAAGAGCCGTTGCCTGTCCCACTCATTGGTGCGCTCCTCCTCGTCCTCCTGGATGCGTTTCTTCTCCTGCCTCTGCAGCTCCTGGATGCGGCGGATCTCTTCCAGCTGCTCGGGTGACATGCCCTTCCAGCGGTCTGTGATCACACGGTGAGGACCAAAGGCACTTTGGGCCACGTCGGGGTTCTCTGTGAGCATGTCCCCATTGACATGGTTAATCATCTCTGTAAAGTTGTCATCCAGCTGCTGTTGGTTGGCAAGACGTTCCTTCTCGGCTTGTTCTGCAGACTGTGAATGGGCGAAGAAAAGAAAATATTGTAATGGTCATATAAAAAAAACATTTTTCTGTCATCATGCTGATTTAAAGTTTTGTTATACTATTATCCAAGTAATACACATACACAACAATTTTTTTTAGCAGTTGTTACTCACCAGAGAATTGTTGTAATCTCTCAGTGACTCATTGATAGCTCGTCTACACTGCTCCTCAGCCTTAGCAAGTTCCATTGCTCTCTCATCAGCCTCTCTCCGGTGTAGATCATAAAGTCTGTCTGCCTCCTTCTGTCTCTCATTCTGGAGTCTCTTCTCCTCTGCCTGCCTCCGCGTCCACTCTCTCATCTGTTCCTCCATCAGCTTCTTGCGGGCCTTGGAGTTAAGATCCTCCCCATCAAACTTCTGAACCCCTGAGATGCCGCAACGAGGGTCATCGTCAGATACACGAGCAGGCTTGTCTTTCTTCTTGGCCTCTGGGTCATTGAGATCCCACTCGCGTCTTGCATCTGGCTGCTGATTCAAAGCACGGAACTCGCTGAGAGCCTTGTTGAGGTTGCGTACATCCTGCTCACGCCGACGTGTGAGGAGCTCTGAAATTTTGTCATTGCGGATCATATCATTGGCTGTGGGGAAAAGAAATATACATAAAGTTAATGAATGTTCATGATTTAATCACCGAAATACATGAATTATTGAGACAAACAATCTTTTACACTGAACAATTTTGAATTTTTTGGGGATGTTCTTACCAAAAGCTTCATGTCTTTGCTGATCTCTTTGCTCTTGTAGATTTCTGTCATGAACTTGTTCTTTAATGGCTTGAATATCCACCTGTGAACAAAACAAATAAATGAGTTATGTTAACATTAATCAAATTAGGTCTAACGTTAACATAAACAATTGCTTGATTTCATTTATCTTGCTTCATTAAATTTAAATTTCACGAATTACTTTGAATTTAACATTAACATGATTAAATAACAAGATGGGCATAATATACTATTACTAATAGCCATAACGAGGCCAGATATTTATAAATGGATCAAAGTGAGGCAGAAAAATTAGTTCAAAGTAATATTTTTTATGAATTTACATTTATGTTTAACATTAGCACTACAAATAGGCCTACCTACATTAAAACTGAAAAAACAATTAGGCTGACAGTTAAATTAATGTTAACTTTAACCTAACAGTAACAAGTCTCTCAATTGATTAAAGGATGATAGGGCTGGTAATAGCCTATATAATTAATAATTATCATGATTATAAAGGCCCTAAATAACTTGTATGGCGCTGATGATGATATCAAAATACAAAATTAGTTAACGTTAGGGCCTAACGTTAATTTTACTCACCCCAATCGTGCGAACTTTTGCGTTGAAAATTCTATTTTGCCGTTCTAACTCCATGTTTCTCCTCCGCTCGATCGCGGCTGCTTCTTTTAAGTCAATCGGCAAATCAAGCTTATACATTTTGAATTGATTTTGCCTTCCTTCCTTAAAATGACTTAAAATTTGGACGAATTATTTGCAAAATTCGTGCTGTGTTTCTCGGACGGATTATGTTTATGATGTTGTCTATCCGGTTGTCGTTTTGTGATAACTTATGCCTGGTGCATATATGACTAGTTCTTTCTTTATACAGTTGTCAAGGGCGTTGCTACGTTCACTTCCGATAAACAACCAAACAATTATTAACTCATGACAAACAGCCCGTGATTGGGTATTGAACAACCTACCTACAGAGATCAACCAATAGAAATAAGTGTGCTAAAACTTAACCAAACAAAAGTTGGTGGCGCTGTTTAAAAAGGCGCCCTCATGTGGCTGGGAAATTGAGAAGATACATTTTTTTCGCGAAAAAGTAGGCCTTAGGCTAGCTAGCTGTATATCGGCCATAATCCAATATAGCATAGCACTTTTACTTTTAGCAGACGGTGGCAGCAGACGGCTGTGTGGGTTTAACGAGAACGGTGTGGTGCGTTATGTGTGTTGTAAAACTACATTTTTTGTAAGTTAATTCAGACTTAGTTTACATAATAAAGTCAGTTTTCATTGAATATGACATGTTTATGACTTATGTTAGGCTACAACAGGGGTAAAGACAACTCGACCCACGAGACAACTCGACCCTTTGGGGGGGGGGGGGTTGGTTGGCCTTGTGACAAGTGACAAGTGACAACTCGACCTCCTGTGACAACTCGACACGGACAACTCGACCCAATTTATCGTTGCTTAGAGGTGGATCATCGTTTTCCCTCGAAAAGAGATTGATCACTAGGGTCTAGTAGCTATGTGACAAAAATTTTCAAAATCAACAGATTTCAATACAACTTCTGGTATCATTGTCAAGGTCTTGAATAGACAATTACAATGATATAAGGATCATCTTCCTGTGACCAAAAATAAGGAAGTTATGACATGTTGAATCCGGCAATTTTAGGCCCGTAAATGGTAATTATTTTATAAGGAAAAACAAAAGAAATGTAAATTTGACTTGTGACCCGTTTCCTAGATTTTCTCGGATTCCATATCATAACTTTCTTAATTCTTGTCCGATTTTCAAAAGGTTGGTATCACTGGAGTGGAATGCTTGGGAAAAGAGGAAGAATAATAACCTATTTCCAGGCTAATTCAATGATTAGTTTGTTTTGTAGTGCTGATTTACAAATAAGAAATACAAAAAAAATGTGTTAAAAAAATAATAATAATAAATTAAAAAAATTATGAAAAAAAAAAAATTACTCAAATCTGAGGATTGTTTTCATATTTTTACACTAAAATCTTCGAAAGCCTCTCATCCCTGATTTAATTTAATATTAAAACAATTTATAAATTATATTGGACTGGAAATATAAAACAAAATAATGAAAATAGATTTTTAAAAATAGAGAAAAAAAATCACTCAAATCTGAGAATTTTAAATATTTATACTGAAATCCGCGAGAAATTCTTATCCCTGATTTAATTAAACATTATAAAAAACAATAAATGATATTGGACTGGAAATATGAAGAAGAAAAAATGAAATAAGTTCATGAAAACTAATATTTAATATTGTGTTACGCCGATGTATATTACTTATTAGGTTTAAACGGACGATTTATCGGACTGAAAATTGGTAGGTCTATAGCGCCGCTGAACGCTGCGCAATACAATCTTTGGTTGACATCGATGTTTGGGGAGTCCAAAAACATAACTGGGAGACGTTCAATCGCCGTCAAAATTGGCCAAGAGGTAGAAAACAAGTATAGAAAAATGATATTTGTGGTTTGATAAGTGATATTACTCACCTTTTGGTAAATCGTCGATGGTTTTGATGAGCAAGAGTGAACCCAAATTTCGAGAATATTTTTTGGAAACTTCTAGATGCCGCATTCAGAAAATTTGAGAACGAGGTTGAAGTAGAATATTTGATCTACGTCTTCGGAAAAAAATCTCCTGGGTACGTCAAAAAGAACGGCCTCAGCGAAACGTTACAAAGCGCTATCTCCACGGTGTCTTCGCCATGGCGATTCAACCCGAGATTGATGCCGCGGCCGAAAAGATTTGCGACAATGCGTGGGATACGCACATACCTAGGTCTAGGCTTATTCTAGCACCAAGTACTAAGTAGGCCCTATGCCTATATAGCCTATGGCACAAATTCTAGCACAAATTCAATCATTTCCCCCGTAATACATGCGCTGGCGAAATTACTTTGTATGACTTGAAGTTTAACGTTCATGTGACGGTGCTTTACAGACGCATTCTTGTCAAACTTTAACGTTAGGCATGTAACTTTAGTCATCGGCATGTGACATGGCATTTGCAGGTGAGCGACAGGTGTCATCACGGGATGTCAAGGCACAATTGCCCACTCTTGCCTTCTCTTGCCTTCTCTTGCCTTCTCTTGCCTACTCTTGCCTACTCTTGCCTTCTCTTGCCTTCTCTTGCCTTCTCTTGCCTTCTCTTGCCTTCTCTTGCCTTCTCTTGCCTTCTCTTGCCTACTCTCTTGCCCACTCTTGCCCACCTGCCTCTCTTGCCCACCTTGTCTACTCTGCCTTCTCTTGCCTTCTCTGCCTCTCTGCCTCTCTTGCCTCTGCCTTCTCTGCCTTCTCCTGCCTCTGCCCACCTTGCCCACCTTGCCCACCTGCCCACTCTTGCCTTCTCTGCCCACCTTGTCCACCTTGCCTTCTCCTTGCCTCCTGCCTTCTCTGCCTCTCTGCCTTCTCTGCCTCCCTGCCCACCTGCCCACCTTGCCCTCTTGCCCTCCTGCCTTCTCCTTGCCTTCTCTTGCCTTCTCTGCCTCTCTTGCCTTCTCTGCCTTCTCTGCCTTCTCTGCCTTCTCTGCCTTCTCGCCTCCTGCCTCTCCTGCCTCACCTGGCCCACCTTCCTCCTTGCCCACCTTGCCTCTCCTGCCTCTTGCCTTCTCTTGCCTTCTCTTGCCTTCTCTTGCCTTCTCTTGCCTTCTCTTGCCTTCTCTTGCCTTCTCTTGCCTTCTCTTGCCTACTCTTGCCTACTCTTGCCTACTCTTGCCTACTCTTGCCTACTCTTGCCTACTCTTGCCTGTCGTCAAAATATAATTCATAAAAATATACAATGGGAAAAGATTTGGGATATAGGCCTATTTAACTCTTGGAAAATCCTTTTTAGAATGTAGTAAATACAATAATAAATATACCTAATCCCCGGGAAAATAAATTATGTTAAATAAAAAGAATGGTCCAAATGTATAAAACAAAATTAAATGTCACTGAATGCCAATCAAATAATAAAACATAAAAAGGCCTATAAAATCAATGACAATAATAGGCAAAAGCATATTAGGCTCTACACATTTTTAAAACGTGTTCGTGCCCAGCAGCGTTTCTCCCCGCTGTGGACAATACGAATGCGAGATATAAAATTATAGATTTAAAATTATTAAAAAAATTATTACAGAACGTGTTTTACCGACAATTTCCTGAATCGGAACATCCTTGATTTCATTATAGAAAGGAAAACAAATTCATAATCTTGGTTTAACATTAACAGTAGCGCCTATAAATAGGCATGTCACAGGAACCAGTAATAAATCCTGAAATACCACAGTGGTACGTACACACACACAGAAACTCGTGCGAGTGCAAAAACATGCCCTTTTCAAAATCATTTTTTAAATACAAGAATAACATTTTTTTCAATTATGATTCCAGATTTGAAGAGAGGAAGATTTCTTCTCAATATAAACCAAGTTTCCTTACGAAAAAAACAGCGAAAGTGCTACTAGTACTGCTTGAAAATGGTTCAATTGTTAACAATTGCCGCGCAGCTCTTGCTGAAATCGAGGGAAAGTGCACGTGGCACCAAACCGAATCGGCTGTTCTGCAAGCTTGGGCAATGAAAGATGAATCAAAAGGTGATCCTGAACTCCTACATTGCCCATTTTGGGGAGTCCCATTCATACTAAATACATCCAAACACAGTTCCGTCAATTTTCGGGTGTACGGATCGGTTGAAATTATGCCCAATATCCAGGCCAAAGTTTTGTACATTTTCACCAAATTTAAGATCCATAATTTTGCCGGTGTGTGGCCGATATTTAGCCGGGGATTTGACAGCGGATATGTGGTCTGCCGAAGAAATTTCGAAAGTTGTGACAGAGTTTGAAGTTCCGAATAAATAATATTTACTTAAATATCGGAATTTATTGAATAATAATGTGAGAAATAATGTGTTTAAATAGGAATGATTTGTGATTTAAAAACTGCACAGAGAGTAAGTTTAACACAGAATAGCAGGAAATGCATCACGTGATCTGTAATGCACTCATTGATTGGAAGGGTCACCCTTCTTGGCCCTTTTGGCTGTTCCGCCTATTGAACTTACTCCAACTGTGACTGGCTTGTGAAATGAGAATATATATATAAAAAAATCACTGAACAACAATATTTTGTGTTCAGCCTTTAAAATTTCAGTGTTGTATTAATATGAATTATTCTTGTGTACACAAAGTACACAAGAATCGGTTTGGATGTTTTCACTCTTGGTGCCACGCTTATACAGTAAAATTCCATTGCATTTTTTCAGGAATATTAATTACAAACTTTTGAACCGTTTCATCAATTTGTGTAATTTTTTTTTTATTAAGTTTGATATTTTTCAAACAAAATGAGTTTTGTAGAGAAACAAGGAATTTGAATTTTGGGTCTAACATCCCTACTATAAATGAATGGGACATTATTTACTGATAAAATCACAGCATGCTTCTTATGTTGAAAAATGTGTAATGAGCCGATGAAAAAAAAAGAAAATTTATTGGAAAATGCCACCAAAATAACGACACTAATTGGCCTGTGCGTTGGAAATGCATCCCTTTCTGGCAAATTTCAACTCTTTTTCATTCAAGTTAATACCTGACTCATTCAGTAAAAATATTCAAATTCAAATCAATCAATCAATCAATCCTTTCCACAGCATCAAGTTGTCACATAAAGGGTCGAGTTGTCACAAGGGTCGAGTTGTCTCGTGGGTCGAGTTGTCCGTGTCGATTTGTCACAAGGGTCAAGATGTCTTATGACCATACAACAAGTGGGTGGAGTTATTGTGAAGGCAAACAGTTGGGGGTTAAGACATCTCGACCCTTGTGACAACTCGACACCGATAACTCGACCCTTGTGACAACTCGACCTAAAAAAAATTACCCATGAGACAACTCGACCTTTGTGAATTGTGACAACTTGACCCTTGTGACAACTTGACCCATGAGACAACTCGACCCACTAGACAACTCGACCCAAGAGACAACTCGACCCAAGAGACCCAACTCGACCTCTTGTGACAACTCGACCCAATGTATCATTGCTAAGTTGATCGTCATTTTCCCTCTTTAATTACATTGTATCAAGAAAGAAAATAATGAAAGTAATGCATGTAGGCCTATTCGATGGACATTATACACTTTTTGTGTGAATAACATCTTCAATTAACCCTAACTCCCTAGGCCCATTTGCTTACACATAACCTGAATCCTCCAAAATCCTTCAGTAGTAAAGCAAGCACATGACATGTATGCACACATGTGTTTCTAATCTGTGATACATGTACATGGCCAGGGACCCTCCCTGCATGCATGGAGCAATAAACAGTGTCCACTGACCCAAGCACTGACCTTGCAATCACTGCAACAAACATGGATGTACATATACTATGGAAAGGCAAATGTATGCCTAATAACCTCAATCCTCCAAAATCCTTCACTTTAGTGGATTTTGGAGGATTTGGGAAGGTTAGGGTTAATCAAGTAAACCAATCACGTAAGGGCATTTGATTTTACTGGCAAATGGATTGCCGGTCAAAGAATTAATGAATTGAATGATCTTTGTCATGAAAAGCATCTTTATTTCATTTTAATTGTCAGTGCTAATCGATACACATCAGTGTTAACAATGGGTCAAGTGAGAAGTTGGTTTCTAAGGACTGCTGTGTTGCTAATAAGAGGATTAATGCTTGAATGGTTACCAACAATATGTAGTATAATCATTATTATAATCATGGAATAACATTGGAACCTCTCTGGATCCCCCACCCCCACCCTGACCCCCCACCCTCTGGATGTTCTGTCACTCTAAACAATAAAGTTATGTTTTGTATCAACTTTTTAAGAGTTTGGTAAGTGACTATACTCTTTAGTGTTAAATGAACATGTAGTGAAGTTAATAAATGTTGATCAACACTGTTTAACTCATTTTATTTGCCGTTTCATTTTAACGGAATAGCCTCCTCAGTTAAAAAATTGCTTTCCTTTAGGGCGCTGTATTAAAACAATATTAAAAGTTTAAACCAACAAAAACAAAAAACAAAAAACAGTAAATAGAAATATGGGCAAATTATTTAAATAAACGAAAATAAAACATTATGAGAGGATAACATTTAAAACATAAGATTCTGAACACCTCAAATGTAAACTTAAAATGTGTTCAGGGCACTTTCAACCCTTTTTCATTCAAATTGATACCCAATTCGTTCAGCAAAAAAAGAAAACAAAATCATAAGTTGCACTGCATTCTAATCATCTGACCCATTTAACCCATCAAGTCGCTAGTGAGTCGAGTTGTCACAAGGGTTGAGTTGTCACAAAGGGTCGAGTTGTAGCAAGAGTCGAGCTGTCTCATGGGTCGAGTTGTCTCATGGGTCGAGTTGTCTGTGTCAAGTTGTCACAAGGGTTGAGATGTCTTATGACCAATAGTTGGTCATACTTAAGAAAATTGGTATATTAAATTTTCTTTGTTTTTTGTTGACATACGTTAACGTTAATTTTTAATGTTAACATATTTTAAGACAATGTTAAATTAACTGACTGCAAGGGTCAAAATCAGTCAAAATGTTGATATACCTGCCAAGGTACATGTATATGAACACGGTCAAACCTTATGTGTAGTAAGTACATTTTTGACTGGTAAAAGCATTAACCCTAATCACCCCAAACCATTCAAACTCCAACAGCAGGGTTTGTTGTATTTTGATGGACTCAGTACTGTATAGCCCAGACAGGAATAATTTACATGGGGCTGGGTGTCCTAATTCCAGCTAAATCCAACAGTTGGGTGGAAGTGTTACTGCATGGTGTTGGATTTTGGCAGATTCAGGAAGGTTCTTAGCCAAAATAGCTATGGGGTTAGGGCTAATATTTTTATTTATAGTGAAATTATTACTTGGTTAGGCCTATGAATGTGGGTACCGATGAATGGCGATATTTCTAATGTAAAATTAAAGAAAGTGTCTTTCCAAAGTTTTGACTGGAAATAATTTCAGATTCCTAAAAATATTGTCGGACCAAAATATTTATGAAAGATTAAATACCATCATCCACTTTAATACTTTAATATTAAACTTACTTGTTTTAGAGCCTACATGAAAGTTAATTTTTTTTTGATATTTTTGAATTGCCAATCATAATTAAAGGCAAATGATACACATTTTAAGTGCTTCGTATTTTTTTCCTTTTTTCTTGAACAAATAATTTAAAACAAATATATATTTTGTGCAGTATGTTTTGTAAAAATGTGCAATGCTTCAATTGTGTTTAATTTCTTGCATTTGGGATGGGTTCATCAGGTTTTTGAATTTGACTTTTTCTCATTTTGTTGATCTGTATAGTTGATATCCATTGTACATGCATTTCTTCATTGTTTACAACCACTGAATAGATGTAGTATTCCAACCATCTTGAATTGAGCTGTACCATTGTTTCAAGATGTTGGTCCCAGTCTTCACCCTGAAACTGAATCACAAAATAAACCCACGTATGGTGACTCTTGGCAAGTATGATGGCAAACACCCGAACCTGACAGCAGCTACCACAGCGGGCAAGGTAATCACCACCAAAGATCACTCCCTTTTAGTCCATGCCTGACCTGGATTGAAAACAATGAAATGTAATCAAATTTAAGTATGCAAAAAGGTAGTTCATGTCTTTATGTTGTGACTCCTGCAGAGTGTTTTGAAGGACCCTGCTAAGGTTGACACAGGAGGCCACTTAATACTTTTTTGCAAAAAGGTGAAATAATTTTGGGAAGTGTGAGATGAAAATGCAGGGATTTCCCCAGGGCAGTCCTGAATTTTTACCCCCTGAAAATGCTTTATAATATGTTTAAAACTGCATTTTGTTTTTCCAGGTTTTCGTCCATAATCCACACACCCGAATGGCCCACACCACGGGACGTACAACAGAAGCAAGCATCGATTCAGACATCAGTCTGCTCAGTATTAACCAAAAGGTCAGCGCAGTGTGTGCAGGGTCACTTGACTCAATAGGGGTCACTGATGTCTTGATGGTCGGAACACAGACAAACTTACTGGCCTACGATGTACAGAATAACACAGATGTGTTTTACAAAGATGTAAGTATTTTTAAAAGGAAATATACTGTTATTAAAGACATACTTGCTACTAACAAAATGTTACTAAACATGTTTTTCTCGTATCAAAAACTTTCTGTTTAAGAGTTCTATCTGTACCAGACATGTATAAGTAAAGTGCAGTTATTTAATGGGTTGCATGCTCAAATCTCTTGTGAATATTGCACTAGAAGGGCTATCTTACAGTGAGTACCAGATATTTTGTGCTTCATAAAATGTATTACTAGAAATTTCGTAAATAGAGAATTAGCTGTTGCAAACTGCTTACCAACCTAAAGGACATTTAGTATAAATGCAAAATAGTAGTTACTGGCCTTACCTTTCAAACCTAGCAGGTTCTTTCTCAAAGGCAAAATGGACGATATACAAACATCAACAAATACATAAACACATAAAAGAGTGAGCAGAAGTGAGTCAGGTGTGAAATGAACACAAAAAAGGAAGATATGTACAAAAAGCAGACTCATGTACTGGTCCTGGAATCGGACAAAGGGATTAAATAGTGAATAGATGAAGGTACAGGGAGAGACTAGAAGTCTTAAGACTAGTAATTTCATTATATTAAGTTGTCATAACGTTTTTTTCAAGACTTTTTTCAATAGGGTTACTTATTATTGGTTTATTTAATTATGTATGCCAACTTGGTTTTATAGTGGGGTTGGGTGACGTTTTCAAAGAGAATTTCCTGACACATGATTCCTTATTGGCAAGTTAATTCTATACCAATGCATACAGATAAATGATTATTTCATATTGAAATAATTGTTCTAATTTGACTTTTCCATTGTGTCTTACAGGCTCCAGATGGTGTAAATGCAATAGCAGTTGGTCAAATAGGAGACATTGAGTCTCCATTGGCTATCATTGGTGGCAACTGCTCACTACAAGGCTATGATAGTGAGGGCAATGATATTTTCTGGACAGTGAGTTTCTTAAGACATTTTAGATATTAAGTGTCATTACAGTGCATCATTAGTTTGTCTCAGTTCTCTCTGCTGTGTGCATGAGTAGTTGAGGGCACCAGTTTTTATCATTCATTACCATTTGGGAAATGTACAGAGTTACAAACCTATACCCATTGCTCAATTTAACTTAGAGGTGGTTCATTGTTAAGATCATTTTTCAAAGTTATCTCGATAAGGATACCACCATTCGTCTAGTTCATGCTCTCATCACATCGAGGCTTGACTCGTGTAACTCACTTCTCTACGGTCTCCCTGCAAAAGAACTCGCAAGACTTCAACGCTGCATAAAATATACAGCTGCTCGTCTTGTCACTTGTGTTCCTCGTTCTCATCATATTACACCCATTTTACGTAATCTTCATTGGTTACCTATTAATATCGTCTATAAGATCCTTCTTTTGACTTTCAAAGCAAACCTTGGACTCGCTCCCACTTATATATCAGATCTTCTTCACAATTATATTCCAGCTCGGACATTACGATCATCCAGTCAGTCTCTCCTCGTATATCCATATCACGTTTCTTCAAAATATTATGGTCAAAGAACTTTTTCAGATGCTTGCCACGACATTATGGAATAATCTACCACTTCACATTCGCAAAGCTGACAATGTAAACATTTTCAAATCAATGTAAAAGACTCATTTGTTTAAATCTACCTACATCTGATTGTATTGTAAAGTTTGTTGCACTTGTATAATTTCTTGTCATGTTAATATTCATCACTTTTGGTATCTTTCTTCTATGTAAGCGCTTAGAGGCACTTGCAATTTGCGCTATATAAATTTCTATTATTATTATTATTATTATATTATTGTATTTTGCACCCCAATAAATGATGTACATGTACTCCCTAAATATTGCTATTTTAGTGTCTGAGGAAAAAAAATATGTATGTACATGCACACATCCATCTTCACCCCACCCATCCCCAGCATACTTTTGAATTTGCATTGTAATAGTGCTATAAGTATGTTGGATTGCTGTAGCACCAAAATGGTTTTGAGGGCTGGCTACAAAGTGGCAAAAAAGAAATTGCCGTTAAATACTGAAAAACACAGGGACGATACATTGTTAAGGTACATACATATTACGTACATATGTCAAGGGAATTCTTGTCTTTCCATTGTGATCAGGTGACAGGTGATAATGTGTGTTCTCTTGTTCTATGTGATGTCACCAATGATGGTGAACGAGAACTCATCGTTGGCTCAGAAGATTTTGACATCCGTGTCTTCAAGAAAGATGAGATCATTGCAGAGATGACAGAAACAGAGGTATAGGTTGCTTTTAAGAAAGATCTTCTGTTAGTTTTCATACCAATTTTCCCCATGCCGGTGTGCATGAATGGTGGCCAAATTTGTTTCCATGGTGATTGACTCCATGTGCATGAACAGTGGCCAAATTTGTGTCTCTGGTGAGTGACCCCATGACGCTCTCACCATGGTATGGGACAATCGGCTTATCCAAAAATCGTTGATATTATTATTATTACATGCTACGACCCAGGCAATGTGCTATGCGCAATGCACGTTATAGCCTGATACTGTCAGGGTACTACAGGATAGTTCGTGCTGCAGTGAGTAGCAGTCAAGGGACTTTGATTACCAGGGTCTACTTATGGTACACCATAGGGAAGAGGTTGAATCGGTCTCATACAAAACCATATGAGGGCACTGTTTTCAATATTTAATTTAATAATTTTGTGTGTGTATACCTTATTTACCTATGATACTACCAGTTATTGATACTTGAAATGTTAACCTTGAGATGTTCAAAACAAGATAATGATATTAATGAATACATATAATGTGTTTGTTTGTTTGTTTTACAGGCAATTACAGCACTGTGTGCAATGTCTAACAACCGCTTTGGCTATGCCTTGGCAAATGGAACAGTAGGAGTATATGAAAACAACTCACGCTACTGGAGAATTAAGGTTCCTTGATATTTGTGTTTGTAATTGTGTTGTGGATATAATGTATGATTGTCTGACTTAAAGATGTACTGTCTTTGTGCTTAATCTTGACTTTACATTCAGAAAATAAAATTGTTTTCAAAGAAACTGTAAAACCTTTAAGTCCTTTCACTACCATTGGCGACATTAGTCGACAACACACATACCCCCTGTTGCTTACCATTGGCAACTTTAGTTGACCAAGGTCACCATACACACAGCACTTAATTGGGAGTATCATGACCAGTTTTTAAAACAGCTGTATATTTTCCCTTCTTCATGGTCCATACCCATGCTATATATGGTTGGAAAGAATGATTCCATATCTTTCTAATGGTATAGCCCAACCTACATGTTGCTATTATAGAAATCAGACATAATACAAGTCAATCCTTTCAATGGCCATTTGTGCTATGGAACGCCATACACTTGTGTACAAAATGCTCTCTGTGTTTGGGAAACAAAGTCAGGGGAAGTAAAATAAATAACCCGATCATTTTATATGCAATGCCAATGGTTTTGGTATCATATGAAAGGGAATTTCGTAAGCAATAATCATTTCATTGAATAGATCTTTCTCCAACAAATTCTTCATGATGAAAAGTGCCTGTAAATGGATGCATACTGTTGTGCAATAATGTGTGAATTCATGCATGACTGGGCAAACAATTTGGTAACCAGTGGGACATCCTGTTGAAATAAATCGGTAATGAAAGGGTTAAAATGAGATCTTAAATGTTCAGACTTTCCTTCTGATTTTCAATGGTTTTCTTAAAGATCTCATCATGTTTTTTGTGAGCTAATAATGTACATTTTATGAAGATGGACTTAAACATATGAGCACCAGACTACCTCACTGACACTCTCTATCCAGTCCAATGATTGGCAGTCTTACAGATTGTCATAGGGCACTCTAATAACATATGTTGTTCTTTCTACACAGTCCAAGAACCAGGCAGTTAGTATTCATAGTTTTGACTTAAATGGAGATGGCATACCAGAGCTGATTACAGGATGGAGTAATGGCAAGGTAAGGTACTGTCTGAATTGGGCGTGTTTATCTATGGTTAATCACCAATTCAGAAATGGTTTGGTACACGTATATTTTGTTTTGATACGTTAGAACACATCAGACATTCTATTCTAGAAATTGCAAACATTCATGAGGATTTTAATCAAAGTTGGTAAATGAGTACCTTAATCCTATCAAGGTGATGCAAATACTACATACCAACTGCAAATATACTGTCAAAATGGCCACTACTTTTACAATATATCTATTGCCGTGCTACTTAATAGGTATGGGCCACATGCAACTTACAACACACAAAACTGATTTTGTTTTATGTAATAGTATGTTTATGAAGATGCACGTCTTGTTTTGCTAGGTGGATGCCCGTAGTGACCGCACCGGTGAGG
Source organism: Zoroaster sp. YZ-2022 (assembly GCA_029582265.1). Classification (NCBI taxonomy): domain Eukaryota; kingdom Metazoa; phylum Echinodermata; class Asteroidea; order Forcipulatida; family Zoroasteridae; genus Zoroaster; species Zoroaster sp. YZ-2022. The sequence continues at coordinate 36,830,936 of CM055820.1, forward strand.
TGATCTTCAAAGACAACCTGTCGTCATCAGTGGCTGGTATTGTTGAAGGAGACTATAGGATGGATGGACATAATGAACTCATCTGCTGCTCTGTAGAAGGAGAAGGTAAGATCATCTCTCTCATCAAGACAAACAGACAATTACATACCATATACAAAACATTATTGCATTATTTCTGGTACATTGTAATACCATGCTACATGAATATGTATGGTTGAATATCTGCAGGCTTTATATATCTGCATGATCAGCACATTTGGCTGTGATGGTGACAACTTTGTATGTGGGGGCTGTGGGAATTTAAAGAACTTGTTTCCAGATTTGGCCGCAAAGACAAACACATTTTTTTATATGGAATAATTTATTAATCAGTATTTGATTTGATTTATTGATGTACCAGTGCGTGGATACCTACCCGCATCCCAAGAGATTAAGGGTAACTTGATGGATACCAATGTAGAGCAGGAGACCATCAGAGAACTGAGTCAGAGGAAACAGAACCTGCTACTGGAGCTTAAGAACTATGAGGAAAATGCCAAGGTAATATCAGGATTTACATACTATATGGGAGACAGTTCCTGAGAAGACCAATACCAGATAGAGATAATCTACATAGTGGTTCCACAAACTAATCCGATACCGAGACAGTTCTTCCCATCAACCTGCACTCATCTACCTCCACCCACATCTATATATCCTCCCGACCTCCAACACACACACACACACGTGTGTAAACACCGGCATTCGGGAACTTCCTTTGTCAAATTCCTTTGTCCAAAAATACGGGGACGGATTGTTCTCCATTGTGAGAGCAACCGGGGACCATTGTCCCTTTTGTTATATCGCCCCCGGTTTGAATGCGCCACACACACACACACACACACACACACACACACGTGTGTAAACACCGCATTCGGGACTTCCTTTGTCAAATTCCTTTGTCCAAAAATACGTGGTCGGATTGTTCTCCATTGTGAGAGCAACCGGGGACAATTGTCCCTTTTGTTCTAAGTCACCGGTTTTAATGCGCTCACACACGCGCACACACACACACACACACACACATACACACACACACACAATCTCAAGACGGGCGTTGCTAGGGGACAAAATACAAAGGATTTTGGGATTAAAAACGCTGGGGACACACAAAATGTCCCCACAGCTAAGTAATTCGATCCTCTTTTGTTCTCTGTCCCCATAACGCTGCCAGTGCTTGAACACACACACACACACCCACACACACACACACACACACCCTCACGCACATTGATTTGTGGGGTATTCCTTTGTTCGTTCTATTATCCCTTTTCCTTATAATTCTCCTGTGGGTACAAGATTTTCTATAGTTACCTTGTGGGGTCCAATTGTTCTATTGTGTTTTGGACCCCACAACGAATGGTAATGTACGTTCACAATCCCATACGGGCGTTGGGGGGACAAAATACAACCGATATTGGGGATTAAAAACCTTGTGGGGAAACTGAAAAGGTCCACACAGCTAAGTAATTCGGATCCTCTCTTTGTTCTCTGTCCCCATACTTGCCAGTGCTTGAACACACACACACACACACACACACACACACACACACAATCTCAAGACGGGCGTTGTGGGGACAAAATACAAAGGATTTTGGGGATTAAGCGTTGAGGGGACAATGAAAATGTCCCACACAGCTAAGTAATTCGGATCCTCTTTTGTTCTCTGTCCCCATAACGCTGCCAGTGCTTGAACACACACACACACACACACACACACCCTCACGCACATTGATTTGTGGGGTATTCCTTTGTTCGTTCTATTATCCCTTTTCCTTATAATTCTCCTGTGGGGTACAAGATTTTCTATAGTTACCTTGTGGGGTCCAATTGTTCTATTGTGTTTTGGACCCCACAACGAATGGTGTGTACGTTCACAATCCCAAGACGGGCGTTGTGGGGGACAAATACAAAGGATTTTGGGGATTAAAAACGTTGTGGGGACAATGAAAATGTCCCCACAGCTAAGTAATTCCGGATCCCTCTTTTGTTCTCTGTCCCCATAACGCAGCCAGTGCTTGAACACACGCACGCACGCACACACGCCTGTACACACACACACACACGTGTGTAAACACCGGCATTCGGGGACTTCCTTTGTCAAATTCCTTTGTCCAAAAATACGGGGACGGATTGTTCTCCATTGTGAGAGCAACCGGGGACCATTGTCCCTTTTGTTATACGTCCCCGGTTTGAATGCGCTCACACACGCACACACACACACACACCCATACATGTAGACCACAGCAAACTGAGACGATACTTGGTATTCTATCAAACGGAGGACAGTGGTACAATTTGGGTAGTATCTATCAAATTGAGGACAACATACACAATCACTGTCTGTGATGATTACCTGCACTTTAGGCATATGGCATAATGTTTTCTTAGTGCTTGGGAGATATTAACTATCTGTAAGCATCTTCCGCATAATTAGTCAGCATAAATAGTCAGCATAATTAGTCAATGAACACAGGAATGATAAATCTGCTCGCTGGGCAATTTGGAGGTACATTTGTCTTTTTGGCTTAACTTGTTTTTCTATTGTCTGTTCATAAGGCGTACAATACCTTTTCAGTTCACTCTAACTTTCAACTTTGATAGAGCTTCATTGTGTTTTTGCAAAAGTCTTTAATGTTCCGCCACGTTCGAGTCGCGAGTGCCACAGGACAGGCCGTTTCAATGTCACGTTTGCCGGGTAGTTTCTTCATCAGAAAAAATCTCTGTAGTCCCTCCATGACGCTTCTCTTCTCTTCTACAGTCCATGGACGATGCTGCCCTCTTCGAGATAACGGGAGGCCCGACTAGTGGATGGGACACTGGCTTCACAAGTTCCTATAACACAAAGTAATTAAAAGACAATTTAGACATAGGAAATCATTCACTCTCGGTGCAGCCAGCTAGAGACAGAGAAGAGAATAATAATAATAATAATGTGTGGACTTATATAGCGTGCGTATCCACCAACTGAGTGGTGCTCAAGGCGCCTATTATTACCCCTGCTCATCAGGCTCATAAATCATTCCTGAAACCATCTCAGCTCCTGGGAGTATACAGCTCAATTGCTGCCATTACAGCACATATAGGGCTAATCAACCAACTCTGCCCTCACAGGTACTCATTTAACCCCTGGGTGGAGAGAAGCAATTATGGTTAAGTGTCTTGCTCAAGGACACAAGTGTCACGGCCGGGATTCGAACCCACATTCTGCTGCTAACACCAGAACTTGAGTCCGTAAGCTAGACCGCCGGCCACGACACTCCATTAACCCTCCTATGCCCAGGCTGAAATTTGGCCCAGTCAGCACGGCACTCACAGACAGTCACTTGAGTATTTTTGGGTGCATTGCCAATTAGTAGGTCAAACCACCCGAGTCACACAGAGCTGTGTATGTACTGTTGAGTGGTTTTAGTTTTACCTCCAGCCACATGTCCTTGCATTTATTTGAGTGCACTGCACAAAGTCAATGGGTTGGGAGTTACATACAAATTTTGAGTGTATTTGAGTGCACTGCACAAAGTCAATGGGTTAAGAGAGACACATAAACAGTGTGAGTGTCTTTTAGTCTTACACATCTAGGAGGTTTAACACTCCTATGCCCAGGCTGAAATTTGGCCCAGTCAGCACGGCACTCACAGACAGTCACTTGAGTATTTTTGGGAGTGTCGTGGCCAAGCGGTCTAGCTTACCGGATTCAAGTTCTGGTGTTAGCAACATAATGTGGGTTCGAATCACGGCCGTGACACTTGTGTCCTTGAGCAAGACACTTAATCATAATTGCTTCTCTCCACCCAGGGGTAAATGGCTACCTGTGAAGGCAGAGTTGGTTTGCTCTTTATGCGCTAGAAATGGCAGCAATTGAGCTGTATACTCCCCAGGGAGCTGAGATGGTTTCAGGAATGATTTATGAGCCTTATGAGCAGGGATAATAATATAATGCGCCTTGAGCACCACTTAGTTGGTGGATACGTGCGCTATATAAATCCACACATTATTATTATTATTATTATTATTGCCAATTAGTAGGTCAAACCACAGAGTCACACAGAGCTGTACTGTTGAGTGGTTTTAGTTTTACCTCCTAGCCACATGTCCTTGCATTTATTTGAGTGCACTGCACAAAGTCAATGGGTTGGGAGTTACATACAAATTTAGAGTGTATTTGAGTGCACTGCACAAAGTCAATGGGTTGGGAGTTACATACAAATTTTGAGTGTATTTGAGTGCACTGCACAAAGTCAATGGGTTAAGAGAGACATAAACATTTTGAGTGTCTTTGAGTGTTAAACCTATAGGAGGGTTAATAGAGAGAAAGAGAAATAGAAAGAAAGATAGAGGAAAATAGATGGACTGAAAAACAGATGGAAACAAAAAATATAAACAGCCAAAACTTACTGTTATCACTAGAATCATCACTCGAGTCACAGTAGTCAGAAGAATCACTGCTGCCGTCATCAGTGGTGACCCTCTGCTGCAAAATAAAGAACAACAAAGAAATGATTAAAGTATTTCTGCTCGTAAGCAAATGTGCTGGCCACAGTGGAGGGAGGCGAGAGGATAAGAAAATGTCGGTCACCTACATGTAGGCAATTGGGAGCGACAAAAACAGTTTTCACAGTGGCTGTACGTACCTCCAGTGACATGTAACTCTTGCAGTGATTTGCCATGCTGGGACTCCAAGTTGCCCCTCTCCAAGCTGAGGAAAAGTCGTGACAGTTGAGTAGCCCTCTGGACGGTATCTGGCATCTGGTAGTATTCACGATGGACTCGCAAATCGTGACCCATGAAGTCTGCCAGGGTTTCCAGCTGATGGTCCTTCAAGGCAAGAATTTGTGATGCAGTCGCCACATGTTTTCGAAGTTTGCAGAGCGGATGCTGTCGGCATTGTCGAGGCCTGCATCGTTGCATACGCCTGAGACAGTCACTTCCTCGAATATGGCTCATGCCTCCATAACAAGACCGTGCAAACAAGTACATCGTTATCCTGTGCAACTCCAGCTTGAATTCTCTTTTGCAACCAGAGCATTCAACCACGCCATGGCCTCGTTGCTGAGAAGGACCGGCACAGTTCTGCCCTCTTACCAACTATTTCAACGACTTTGAACATTTTGCAGAGGTGCCTTCGAGATCAGTGAGCACGCAGTCCCTATTGACAACAGATGTACTGTGCTTGTTGAAATCTTCAACTTTCATCTTGGAAACTTCACCCTGCCTCCTGCGATTGAACATAATGAGGCTGCACAGTGTGACCTCATTCAATATCTTCCAGGGTGCGATGACTTGTTTCCGGCAGCTTGAAGGAGTCGCACTGCTCGTCACCAGTGTCATTGAGAAACGATGACATTTAACCACATCAGCATTTGTGGGGAGAATGTTGGGGTTATTACGCTTTCCTTGGTACAGTGTTCTGCAGCATGGGTGGACACATGTTCTCTCCATTTCATTTCACACAATTGCAGGAACTGGTCGGATGTTTGTGCTTTGTGCCTTTCACCGGACTCCAGAGCATTTCCTTTGAGAATGACTGCACATTTCTTGATGGAATGCCCAATCTTCAGTGCTAGAGATGGAACATTATACAACTGGTTTTCTTCACTGAAGCCTGCGATATCCTGAACAGCCTTGAATATATCATTGAGGTGGTGGGGATGGATGAATACTTCAAGTGATGCATTTGGTAGGTTGATGTTTTTTCAGTTGGATGACGAGGCGACCCAATTCGCTGTAGCTTGTTTCGGATATAGCCATGTTGAGCTACGTCGTGGCGAGCTTCAGGTATTCACGTTTGGCTACTTCGATAATCAGTGAATCGGTTTTGACTATGATAGATATATCATCTCTCTTCATGGGACTTAAAACTTTGTTCAACTTGAAAGATACACCAACAGGAGGAGGTTTCAACAAATCACTCTTGTGAACCACTCGTCCACGCCTACACCCTCCATCAGTATGTGCATTGAGCACAGGCTTAATTGGGCACCGTGTCTCAAAGATCGCTATGCATAATAACCAAAACAATATATGCACGGTCCATAGTCATGGGGATCTGCCTTATGATTGGGCCTATATGCCACAATGAGGACACCCTCACCCTCTCAAGTACTTTGCAATTGTGTCTGTGATTACCAACATTACGTATTTTCAACAGAAGATTGTTACGGGCACTACGGTCGGTCTCAGAGGTAATATCTACAACTTCTCTTTCTTCCTTATGGCAAGAACCCGAAGATGACGGGCAACTTAGCCTGAGGTTCGTCACAGTAAAAACAAAAGTGTTTTTGTCCCATTTCCTTTGACCACCCATATTACTGGTCTGCATGACTGTCACGCCCAGTTCTCATCGGGTTCAAAATCGTCAGGTGAGCTGTGGCTCGTTAGTCGGGCTGCTATGACATCCCGAGGCTTCAGGGGTAACACTGGAAAGGGTTGGTTGGCCACCGTCATCCCTGCACTGTGGCGATGATGGGTGGACCAGCTACAATGAAATAAAACAGACATATTTATCACCAGTGGATACACGCTGTTTTCGATCTGGGAAAGGCTGCAGTGAAAGGGAAGGGGGGGGGGGGGGAGAGCTACGGCCAAACCCCATTAACCCTCCTATTATCAGTGTAGTTCTTCACAAAGTGGACCCATACTTCAAAATGTCTCAACTGGGACATATTGTGGTACACACTTTCTTATCTAATGATTAATGGCATAGCCCAAGGCTCTTCAGAGAGATGAGGTAAACTGAAGCAGCCACCTGCTTTGTTTCATTGCAAGGCTAACTTGAAATAAACCAGTGCAGTAAATTGCGATATACACGTACTGTGTGAGGATCAGAACAGTTTGGTTTTTGTCCCATACCCAGGGGCATTTTGGGGTATCCATGAGTAGTATGTTAGATGGGGGTTCTAAGACAACTACTAAAAAATGATTTGTAAAAATCATTTTTAGTAGTTGTCCTAGAACCCCCATCTAACATACTACTCCATGTACCATTCTTGTGTACAGTATGCAATATTTTGAGGCATGCACACAAAAAGCATTGTGTACTCAGCAGTTTTTTTGTTGCAGCATTTTGGAGACTGCATGTATAGAAGGGTTAATGTGTGTGTAAGGTACTTACTTTACAGGGCAACTTCTTTTGGTGACGACCCCTGCGTTCCATGTTGCTGAAGATACTTATAGCATACGCATTGACTCACTGGGGAAAAATAATATAAATCACAAACCTGAATTAGCCCTCCTACACATAGAGGCCACTGTAAATCACAAAATTTCCAATGTGTTGTACACACATTGTTTGTGCATATAAGCCACACTGCCCCTTTGAAGTAATCTCCATTGTACATACAAAGACACATGTATACCACAGTTGACCTTTTATTGTTAGCAGGTTAAACCAAACTCTCATTAATAATTCACCATCAGCCATTGAGAACAATAAACCATACAAAGCCCCCATTGGGATTTTCAGTAGTTATTTGGTAAACACAGACTCTCCATAGTAACCTACCACCAGTTACTGAGTCTGGAACAAGTATTATGCCCTGCAATGTCAATCACAAAGCACTAAAACCAACAGACATATATGAGCATTATGTTACTATGCAGTATAGCTATAGCCACTGCCTACCATAGCAATGGCTTGTAGTGGCCTGCATGGCTTGCTTAAAGATTTCAGTGATTGCAGGAGGTTAATACAGACCAACCCTCCTGCAATCAGTGAAATTTTTCAAGCAAGCCATTCACGCCACTACAAGCCATTGCTATGGTAGGCAGTGGCTCGTCATAGCTATATTGCATAGTAACATAATGCCTCATATGTCCGTTGGTTTAAGTGGTTTGTGATTGACATATTGCAGGGCATATTACTTTGTTCCAGACTCAGTGGCTGGTGGTAGGTTACTATGGAAAGTCTGTGTTTAAAAAATAACTGCTGAAAATCCCAATTAATGGATGATGGAGGCTTGGTATGGTTTATTGGTCTCAATGGCTGATGGTGATTTATTATTGAGAGTTTGGTTACCGTATAATCTGCCAAAAAATCAGGTCAACTGTGGTATACATGTGTCTTTGTATGCATGTATGAGTACTGTTGGCTCTGAAAAGAGCCGTTGGTGGTCGTCGCTTTGAACAGTGTACTCTGCTCAAAATGTCTAGACCACCAAGGGCTCTTTTCAAAGCCAACACTCCTCCCAAAGAGATTACTAGTTACACATGGTTGTACCCGCAAGTTTACTACTATAGTTATACTAGTAAAAGTAGTATAGTTTTACTATCATCCACACGGAAATTCATCCACACCATGGCCTTCAACCATCAATTAGCCAATTACTAATACTATATAAATAGAATTCGAGTCAACTCGTACCCCAACCAACTCGTACCCAACCAACTCGTACTCCAACCAACTCATTGCCCCAACCAGTGCTTCAACCAATCTCGTTGCCCCAACCAGCTCAACCAACTGCGTGCGGGTTGGTTGAATACCAGTTGGCACGAGTAAAGTTGACCAAAATGAGCACGAGTTGGTTGGAGTACGAAGACGGTTGGAGTACTGTTGACCCTTTCCATAAATAGGACCTAGTTTGGTGTTAAAATGACAGCTCTATACTGTGTTTTGTATAATGTATTGTTCAATAAACTTAAAATATAATGATTATAAAAGAGTTATAATAAGTCAGCTATGTGGCATTTCATAATATTAAACCCAAGAGGCTGTGATCGCTAATTATTATATTACATGTTAATGTCATTATATTAAATGATTACACTACAGGCAGCCTACGACAAACGTTGCATTGCCATTGAACTTAGCCTAAATAACAAATGCATCTGAGACTGAGAGCATACTTTTAAAATTGCCAGTAATTTTCTATAGACACATTTTAGTACTTAAATCGTTAGTAATAGTACACTTGACTTGGCTTACCTGTATCTTGTGAGCGGCTGAAAAATACCGTCTTCTCTCTAGCAGTAGCAGGCACGCACTGGTGGAAAGGACGCTATCTTTGAGTATACCAAAAAGCATCTATGCTGATGACAACAACAGCAAACGCGTCTCCACATGTCAAAAGTATTGTAACTAGAGAGGGCGCTGGTACATTTCCAGGCGATTCCGTAAAGTCCCGGACGTGTTACGTCACACTCCGTCGGTTTTTCTCATAAGACCGAGGACGGCTTTCAAAACGTGAGATATTTCACTGGCCGTCATAAATATGCTCAGAGTTGCCAATTTTCAAGTTATTTCAAATCGAGGACGTCCTCGTTTTGCATCAGCGTCTTTCGGTTGGCGAGTATGAATTTACATGGAAGACCTCACTTGACGTGATTAACACGTACACACACACACACACACACGTGTAAACACCCGCATTCGGGACTTCCTTTGTCAAATTCCTTTGTGCAAAAAATCGGGACGGATTGTTCTCCATTGTGAGAGCAACCGGGGACCATTGTCCCTTTTGTTATACGTCCCGGTTTGAATGCGCCACACGCACACACACACACACACACCCTCACGCACATTGATTTGTGGGGTATCCTTTGTTCGTTCTATTATCCCTTTTCCTTAATTCTCCTGTGGGTACAAGATTTTCTATAGTTACCTTGTGGGGTCCAATTGTTCTATTGTGTTTTGGACCTATGGTGTGTACGTTCACACACACACACACACACACAATCCCTTGCACGGGCGTTGTGGGGACAAAATACAAAGTTTTGGGGATTAAAAGCGTTAGGGACACACAAAATGTCCCCACAGCTAAGTAATTCGGATCCTCTTGTTCTCTGCCCCATAACGCTGCCAGTGCTTGAACACACACACACACACACACCCTCACGCACATTGATTTGTGGGGTATTCCTTTGTTCGTTCTATTATCCCTTTTCCTTATAATTCTCCTGTGGGGTACAAGATTTTCTATAGTTACCTTGTGGGGTCCAATTGTTCCATTGTGTTTTGGACCCCACAACGAATGGTGCGTGTGTTCACACACACACACACACACACACACACCCTCACGCACATTGATTTGTGGGGTATTCCTTTGTTCGTTCTATTATCCCTTTTCCTTATAATTCTCCTGTGGGGTACAAGATTTTCTATAGTTACCTTGGGGGGTCCAATTGTTCTATTGTGTTTTGGACCCATTAACGAATGGTGTACGCTCACACACACACACACACACACACAATCAAGACGGGCGGCGTTGTGGGGACAAAATACAAAGGATTTTGGGGATTAAAAACGTTGTGGTGACAATGAAAATGTCCACACAGCTCAGTAACTCCGGATCCCTCGTTTGTTCTCTGTCCCCATAACGCTGCCAGTGCTTGAACACACACACACACACAATCCCGCACGGGGCGTTGTGGGGACAAAATACAAAGGATTTTGGGATTAAAAACGTTGTGTGGACAATGAAAATGTCCCCACAGCTAAGTAATTCCGGATCCTCTTGTTCTCTGTCCCCATAACGCGGCCAGTGCTTGAACACACACACACGTGTGTAAACACCGGCATTCGGGACTTTTTGTCAAATTCCTTTGTCCAAAAATACGGGACGGATTGTTCTCCATTGTGAGAGCAACCGGGGACCATTGTCCTTTTGTTATCGCCCCGGTTTGAATGCGCTCACACACGCACACAATCCCTTCACGCAGGCGTTGTAGGGACAAAATACAAAGGATTTTGGGGATTAAAAACGTTGTGGGGACAATGAAAATGTCCCCACAGCTAAGTAATATTTCGGATCCTCTTTGTTTCTCTGTCCCCATAACGCGGCCAGTGCTTGAACACACACACACACACGTGTGTAAACACCGGCATTCGGGGACTTCCTTTGTCAAATTCCTTTGTGCAAAAATACGGGGACGGATTGTTCTCCAAAATCGGATGAATTTGTTGACTTTGTACTTCAAAACAATTTGGATCTTGTTGCCATATCCGAGACATGGTTTAAACCTGAAGATGACTTGCTACCCCGTGAGTGTACTCCTGCTGGCTACTCTCTCCATCATATCCCCAGACCAACAAAGACCGGTGGAGGGGTTGCACTTCTCTTTAGGTCCAGTTTATCTGTCAGTATGAAAAGTGTTAACATTGACTACCTAACATTTGAATCTCTGCATGCTGAGGTAACGTGCAACTCTAGATCTGTTCGCCTTGTTAATATTTATCGACCAGAAAGGGATGTTGATGGTAAACATGTAAACTTCTCCAGTTTTCTGCAGGAATTTGAGAAATTAATTGTGGATTATCTCTTGCACCCATCTGACATTATTTTAACGGCGATTTTAACATTCATATGGACATCTCTTCAAACAATTATGCGAATCAGTTTAAAGATCTGCTCTCTGCTCATGGACTTATCCAGCATATCACAGCACCCACTCATCGATATGGTCACTGTCTTGACCTCATGATAACGCGATGAAAATACTTCACCTCTCATCTCGAATATAACTATCCATCCCGGCTTATCTGATCATTATGCAATCATGGCAGATATGAACCTTAAAACCTCCCATACCTACCATTTCTGTAACTACCGCCACTGGAAAATGTAAATATTAGAGATTTATGTCATGATATTGAATCTCAACTGGAAAATGTAAACCTTGAAGATGGTGAGCTGGATTCTTGTGTCAATCTATTTGAATCTACTGTCCGTAACATCTTGGATGATCATGCTTCGCAAAAACTAGAACTGTAAAACTACAATCTGAATACCCCTGGTTCAATGATAATATTCGTGCTGCAAGGAAACTCCGTCGTCAACTTGAACGAAAATGGCGTGACAATGGGAAACTTGGAGTACATCGGCAAGAATACTGTAACCAACGAGATATTGTGAAGAACATGATTAACCAGGCAAAATAACTCACTACTCATCTCTTGTGGAAGAGAACTCCGCGATCAGAAAAACTCTTTAACATTGTTGAAAAGCTGCTTCATAAACCCAAAGTTCCAGTGCTTCCATCTACACTCCGATCAGGACCTCGCTAATGAATTTTTCAAAATTTTTGTCACAAAAATTGAGAATATCCGTCGTTCTTTTCCCCCAGTACCTGTCATTCTATCACAAACACCGTCACGCAAGGATCCACAATGTAGACTGTCTATGTTTGAGCCTACTAGTGTTACGGAGATCAAGAAACTCATCATGAAATCGCCATCAAAATCGTGTGAACTTGATCCAGTGCCAACTTCGCTAATAAAACAAAATATTGATGTGTTTGCTAAGTATATCACAATTATTGTAACAGATCTCTTTCTTCCGTTTGTTTCTGATAGCCAGAAGATTGCTCATGTTAAACCACTCCTGAAGAAACCCAATTTGGACAAGGAAGTTTTCAAAATTACCGACCGGTAGCAAATTTAAAGTACCTTGGAAAAACAATCGGCGAGTTGTTTCATCACGGATCTCTGACCATGTTCGATGCGAATAACCTGTCGGACACATTTCAGTCAGCCTATAAACCATTTCATGGAACGGGAAACTGCTCTTCTCCGGCCAACAATGACATTTTATCTGCCATGGATGATGGAAAAATCACTGCATTAGTTTTGTTAGACTTAACCGCCGCTTTGACACGGGGTCGATCACAAAATCCTTCTCTCCCGCCTTCAATATCATCTTGGAATACATGACACAGCCCTGGATTGGTGTAAGTCCTACCTTTTAAATAGGCCTCAGCATGTTTGTATTGGTAATGCCACCTCCGAGCCTGTTATTCTTGACTATTCTGTACCCCAAGGCTCCGTGCTCGCCCACAGTGGTTTACTGCTTATACGCTCGTTTTCAGTTCGTGATATCATTTTGAAGTATAATTTAAATTACCATGTCTACGCTGATGACACGCAGCTCTACATTACTTTTAAATCTTCTCAAGAACCTGCCGATTCCTGCATTACAACACTGGAGAAATGTATTCAAGAGATTCAAGTTGGATGAGACAAAACTTCCTGAAATTGAACGACGAAAAACAGAGAATTTGTTCTATTTGGATCACGTCAGCAATTGTCTAAAATTTCTCTTCCATTTATTGCAATTGGTGACTAGATAACCCCTCATCACAAGCACGTAATTTGGGTGTTATATTTGACTCGACAATGACTTTAAAACCTCATATCTCCAACATTGTTCGCATATCATCATTTCATATCAGAAATATTAGCGAATAAGGAAATACTTGAATAAAAGTGCTACTGAACAAATTGTTCATCGTTTGTCACACAATGCGTCTCGATAACGGAATGCTCTACTCTACGGTCTCCGCAGAATCAAATATCTCGCCTTCAGCACATACAAAACACAGCAGCTCGTGTTGTGACTTTGTCCAGAAAGTCATGCCATATCACGCCAATCTTGAAAGAACTGCACTGGCTTCCTGTTTCACAGAGAATTGTTTTTAAACTTATGCTAATTGTTCACAAATCTTTTAATAACATTGCTCCAATTTATATTTCTGAACTGCTTAAAGTCTACACTCCATCACGCAATTTGCGCTCCAGCAACATGTCACTCCTAAAGGAACCAACTTCAAAACGGAACTGGGGTGATAGGTCTTTTTCTGTCGCGGCTCCGAGACTCTGGAATCATCTTCCAACTAAACTCAAATCTTGTCATAGTATAACTAGATTTAAGTCGATGCTTAAAACTCATCTTATGTCACAATTCTTCAAAGATGATGTATATTTGTAATTGCACTGTAGGTACATGTATCTCAGTACATAATTTTTTCCCCTATGTTATCATTGTATATTGTTTGTATTCATGTTTTTATCTTTGTTTCCGCGCCTTGAGCGCCCAGCAGGGTGGATATGTGCGCGCTACAAATCTTTATTATTATTATTATTATTATTGTGAGAGCAACCGGGGACCATTGTCCCTTTTGTTATACGTCCCCGGTTTGAATGCGCTCACACACGCACACACACCCTCACGCACATTGATTTGTGGGGTATTCCTTTGTTCGTTCTATTATCCCTTTTCCTTATAATTCTCCTGTGGGTACAATTTTTCTATAGTTACCTTGTGGGGTCCAATTGTTCTATTGTGTTTTGGACCCCACAACGAATGGTGTCGTCACACACACACACACACGTGTAAACACCGGCATTCGGGGACTTCCTTTGTCAAATTCCTTTGTCCAAAAATACGGGACGGATTGTTCTCCATTGTGAGAGCAACCGGGGACCATTGTCCCTTTTGTTATACGTCCCCGGTTTGAATGCGCTCACACACGCACACACACACACACACACACTCCCCTCCTGAGCTCCAATCCTCATCAACACTGTATCATCACCTTTATCTGTGTTCATCTTCACCCTGCCTGTACCAACCAACCCAATTAAATTTTCTTTTTAAATTCATGCACAAATTTGTCGGAAATATAGCAAGCGACCAGACCAAATACAGTATCATTTGAAATAGACAGTTCCAAGTCAATGACAGTACAATGCAATGCATGAACAACACATACATATTCATTGTATGGAAAACCAACTTGTAGAAACACAAACTGATTGTACCATATGTTTGGCTGCAAAAGCCAGTAAACCTGCGCAAGTAACAGTTGTTCATACGGGTTGGATTCAAACAAATGACCTCGAAATCTGGCATTTACAAATACTATGTTGAGAAGAGAAGACAAATATTGCTTTGCCATTTTAACTTCCACTTTGGACAAACTTTTGATACTTATCCCATGTAATCAATATGCAAAGTTTACTGAAATGCTGGGTGAAAGGGTCTATCCATATATATTCTTTTTAAGAATTAAGAATACGTATTATTTTGTTATTTTTTTCCAAAGGCGGGGCAAGCACAGCGGCCATCTGGCATGGGTGAGCTAGACAAGGCCCAGATGGGTATCATTCCGGCTAATACACAGCTACAGACATCATTGATGGTCACTCCAGGTGATGCCAACAAACCTGTAAGTACCTTGTAAATAGTTCATATTTGTAGTTTCCACGTCTCATTTTGAAAATTAATTTTCTCAAAGTGAATTTAGTTATATTCTATCGTGAAATATAAACCACAAGTGAAACTGCCTTGGTACATACATCATTATTAGTGAAAACATTTTCTAGAGCAGGACTTGAACCTGTGACCTCCAGATTACCGTACCCGTTTACTACCAACTGAGCAATCTACCTCTTTCTTGGCATTCTCCCAATGTTGTTAATATTTTTTTCTGGGGCCTCTACTCGGAAGTTATTTAACCCATACATTACCCATGCCATGTAGCCAAGGATCATGCCCTATGTTACAATGCTAAACCACAAGTGGTAGTCTGAGGCTTATTAGGAGAGAATGCAACTTTTTCTAAATCATATCAAATAGACCAGCAAATTGTTTAATACAAAAATCTGTTATTATTCAAGCAAAACTGTGTCCTTCCATTGATTGATAAGAACACGTTGGATGGGCGATACTGTTTTTTCTCCAGTTCAAATTGTACTTTCAGATTTGTTTAGAATTTGCTCATTCAATTCCTTTTAAGATGGATATTTATAGACTTCCTTATACAGTGTGTATTGTTTTTATTTTTTGTGGGCATGTTTGAAACATAGATTTGGCCCCCAAAAAGTCTCTGGTTTCTGGTCTCTGTGCGCGTTGTGTAGACCCGCACATTGGCATTTTTTAGTTTTCTTTCTTTTTGCTATGAAACGATGTCCAATAGTAGCCAAAAGTGCTTTGTTTTAAATGACATTTTCACATAGAGGTATGAACGTTTGCCCGATTTGTGAGGCCTCTCTTAGCCACCGTACTTTGTGTATGGAAAATTTGGTCTGGTTCCAATAACCGCATATATATGTATCATGTATTTCACTGGTGTATCCGCACCGAAACCGGAGACTTTTTTTGGGCTTTTTCACTAAAAAGTATCTCAAAAGAAAAACCAAATGTTTTGTTCTCTGTTTCAGCCCCATGTTGAGCTCTCAGTCTCTACATCTAATGACACAGTCGTAAGAGCTGTACTTATCTTTGCTGAAGGTATCTTTGAAGGAGAGAGTCACGTAGTGTAAGTTAAACATTAAAGATCATACAAAATGGTAAATATTTTCAACCCTATTTTAAAAAGTAAGTAATTCTAAGTAGGAATCACTAAAAATAAGACTTTCATTATTTTTCTTTAAAAACGACAGGCCCGAAACAAAAGCCGTCGGGGACACTTTCACTGAGCCTATTTTGATGACGTACATTTACGGGAGGGCGAACGCTACAACTGTTTACTGCGGTACGTTTTGTACACAAAGCATATTACATCACGTACAGCTGCAAAAATAGGTTTACCAACTACGACTTCCGAAAGTGTTTTTGAAGAATTTCCAAACGTAGTACTGACCAATTGTGTTGTTCATCATCGTCATTTGATGGAGATTATACTGATGCCAAAGTTGGTGATATAAGTGACATAGAATCGTATCAATTAAGCCCGGAATGGACGAAATCCGGACGAAATCCAGGCGAAAATGGCGAAGCCGAAGGAAGATCTCGAGTCGGGCGTAAGAGCACATAATGGTACCCTATTTTTCTTGCTTTTTACGAACAAATATTCTAAGAGCAACCAAAGTTTTGAATGTCCAGTATTTGATTCGTTGAATTTTGTTATCAGGAAAGTTAATCTCACTGCAAAATGTGTCTAAATTGTTCTTGTTTTGTGCCGATAAAAAATAATCCTTTGGTGATCTTGCTGGTGGTGTCAACCAGACTAATAGTATCACAATAACCCGGCCCCACGTACGTATGCGTATGTCCACACTGCATTGGAAACTTACGTGCACAATACATGAGTTGCACGTCAAGGGAAATCCCATACACACATGTATATGTACAGCCACGGACAACGCGGCAGAAGCCAGACCGTTGTTAAGACGGCTCCTTTCGAGCTCCCGTAAAAGTACGTCATAAAAACAGAAAAAAATCGTGATTTTTTCAGCAATTTCTGGTTTGTTTTAATGTTTTTTGGAATAGCTTATAAATAACTAAATACAGACTGAACAATTTTGAGTAAAAAAATCAAGGTACTTTGTATGGACTTTAAGAACTGCTGTTGTAAGGGGAACACTCTACATTGTCAGGCAAATAGAATGTTTTTTTCACAGGTGCACTGTTTAAAAAACAGTTGATCTTTTATGTATTTGCATTTCATATTTATCAAGACATGCACACAGTTATATTCTGTTAAATATTGGTTAATGTTTATTGACAACGTTCTCATGATTTAGGTAACTTTCACACGTTGTTCTTTAATGTTTATTTTGATTCAACAAAAGTGAGCGCAACCTTAGTGACAGTTTGTCCCACATTAAAGTTTCAAAGCCAGACTTCAAATTTCTATTTTCTTTATTACCTTTGAACAAATACTTCAAGCATGATTTACTTTTTTCCCATATCTTTTGACAGTCATCCTAGCTCTCAGAACCTGTCTAACAATGTAAAAGTCCAAGTGGTTCCTCCAAAAGATGTCCCAGTTGATCTTCATATCAAAGCATTCGTCGGAGGAAAATCAAGGTCAGGCTCTGTAGTTATATAGTTCCTCATCTCTTTCAAACTGAATTTTTTTGTACATTGATACACATATATGGAAATCCAGTTGAAAATGTATCACTAAAGAACTAGGGTTGATTAAAATGAGTATTTCTCCATAAAATGGTAGTTAGTGGTAGTTATATTTTAACCCTGATAGGATCTTTCTTCACGTAGGCAAAGGCTTTGAATTTAATTTAGATGATGCTCCAAAAGGCCATAATAACAGTGCTGTCTACTAAGGGTTTGTCCTTATATTCCATATAATCAGAAGTCTACTACCTACACTAAGCCTGCTGTAACACAGTCCATGGCAATGTACAGAAATGTGCTCATGCATAGTAGGCATGGTAACAAGTTTGACTAACCCTTAGAGCATCATGATGAGATAAGGTGTTTGACACAGCTAGCTACATGTATTTCCACAACAAAATGTGACAAAGACTATACTATTTTGGAAGTTAACTCGTTGGCCAAGGGTAACACCAACTGAATCTAGAGTCAGTTGAGTTGCCAATTATATTTGGAAGCCAATATTTGGATGCCTGACACAGCAAACATTACTATATACATGAAATGTACCTCAAACTTACTTCTTGTGTATGTTGATTATTTTGTCATTTGTGTTTTAAATCTTTTAAATCACAGTGTAATCTGTTTTTAAACCAACATTGTTTTATCAATGGATATATGTGTATCAGCACATTTATAACACAGTGCACATTAAATGCTCTTGCAATATGCTACTGCTCTTGCACGTAATGAGATTTCTTGCATTAGTCGCAATATGGAGTGGAGTGTCGTGGCCGAGCGGTCTAGCTTACCGGACTCAAGTTCTGGTGTTAGCAACATAATGTGGGTTCGAATCCCGGCCGTGACACTTGTGTCCTTGAGCAAGACACTTAACCATAATTGCTTCTCTCCACCCAGGGGTTAAATGGGTACCTGTGAGGGCAGAGTTGGTTGATTAGCCCTATATGCGCTGTAATGGCAGCAATTGAGCTGTATACTCCCCAGGGAGCTGAGATGGTTTCAGGAATGATTTATGAGCCTTATGAGCAGGGGTAATGATATAATGCGCCTTGAGCACCACTTAGTTGGTGGATACGTGCGCTATATAAGTCCACACATTAGTATTATTATTATTATACAATGTCATGAATGGCCCAACCAAATCCACTATATCTGGGGGCCATGTATTGGACTAGCACACTTTGTATAGGTAATATTATAATGATATAATGCACTGTTATGATTCCAAACTGAATTGCCATCTGCATTGTAAATGTTTCTGATAGGAGCTAGAATAGCATAACTCCTCTCTCAGCCTAGACCTGGCAATTTTTCCAAATAGTTTCACCATACCACCTATACACAGAACCTAGGGATTGCTTCAAAACCTCATGTAGCAATTATTCTTTTCTCATACAGTAATCAGTACCATGTGTTTGAGTTAACAAGACAGCTACCACGATTCTCCATGTACATTCCATGTCCCGAAGATACTCCACAACCAAAGAGTAGTGTCTCCTTCACTGTCAATGAGAGAATACAGAGGGTATGTTTTTTTTAATTTATTTATTTTTTTTGGTCTTGCTTGGGATAGGCAGAACTCATAATAGCGAGTGATTCATTTTAAAATTTGAATTTATGCTTACTTGGATGTTTGGTATCATAACCATCTTAAAACAAAGTAATTTTTAAAATAAATTATCTCAGTTTCTTTAGGGGTAATGATGTACATCCCCTTTTATAGTCAGAAAGCAAAATGAGCTATATATAAACTCAGTGACTCACATGCACACACATCAGTGCTTTATTTGCTCTCATTATCTCTAACATGGTGTCATGATGAAGTCAATGCTTAATGTCTATTTCTTGACACCTCCAGTAAATGATTGTCCTATTAATTTTTTTTCCTCAGGTATTGATGTGGATCAACCAGAATTTCCTGTTGAATGAGGACATCACCTGTACTGGTGAACTAAATATTGGCTTTGTGTCATTGCGTGGCTCAGGACCAATATTTCTTAATATGCAGACCAATGGACAGGTATTGAGTGTAGCTGTATACCATTCTGAGTATGTGTTCTGTGCATGAGCTGTTGAGGGCGCATGCTTTTTAAGATCACTTCTGATCGACAGGGCATCAGTAGTGTATAGTGGTTAAAGGGAGGGTACAGCATTGGTAATGTTGCCAAAACTGCTTCTTTGAGTATGTTTACTCTCTTTGAATCAAGATATACATTAAAGGGAAGGTACAACATTGGTAATGTTGGCAAAACTGCTTCTATGAGTATGCTTACTCTCTTTGAATCAAGATATACATTGAAGGGAAGGTACAACATTGGTAATGTTGGCAAAACTGCTTCTTTGAGTATGCTTACTCTCTTTGAATCAAGATATACATTGAAGGGAAGGTACATCATTGGTAATGTTGGCAAAACTGCTTCTATGAGTATGCTTACTCTCTTTGAATCAAGATATACATTAAAGGGAAGGTACAACATTGGTAATGTTGCCAAAACTGCTTCTATGAGTATGCTTACTCTCTTTGAATCAAGATATACATTGAAGGGAATGTACAACATTGGTAATGTTGGCAAAATTGGTAATTGGTAATGTTGGCAAAACTGCTTCTATGAGTATGCTTACTCTCTTTGAATCAAGATATACATTAAAGGGAAGGTACAGCATTGGTAATGTTGGTAAAACTGCTTCTATGAGTATGCTTACTCTCTTTGAATCAAGATATACATTGAAAAGAAGGTACAACATTGGTAATGTTGACAAAACTGCTTCTATGAGTATGCTTACTTTCTTTTGAATCAAGATATACATTAAAGGGAAGGTACAACATTGGTAATGTTGGCAAAACTGCTTCTATGAGTATGCTTACTCTCTTTGAATCAAGATATACATTAAAGGGAAGGTACAACATTGGTAGTGTTGGCAAAACTGCTTCTATGAGTATGCTTACTCTCTTTGAATCAAGATATACATTGAAGGGAAGGTACAACATTGGTAATGTTGGCAAAACTGCTTCTTTGAGTATGCTTACTCTCTTTGAATCAAGATATACATTGAAGGGAAAGTACATCATTGGTAATGTTGGAAAAACTGCTTCTATGAGTATGCTTATTCTCTTTGAATCAAGATATACATTGAAGGGAAGGTACAACATTGGTAATGTTGGCAAAACTGCTTCTATGAGTATGCTTACTCTCTTTGAATCAAGATATACATTGAAGGGAAGGTACAGCATTGGTAATGTTGGCAAAACTTCTTCTATGAGTATGCTTACTCTCTTTGAATCAAGATATACATTGAAGGGAAGGTACAGCATTGGTAATGTTGGCCAAACTGCTTCTATGAGTATGCTTACTCTCTTTGAATCAAGATATACATTGAAGGGAAGGTACAACATTGGTAATGTTGGCAAAACTGCTTCTATGAGTGTGCTTACTCTCTTTGAATCAAGATATACATTGAAGGGAAGGTACAGCATTGGTAATGTTGGCCAAACTGCTTCTATGAGTATGCTTACTCTCTTTGAATCAAGATATACATCAAACAACCAACCTTGTGTTGACTATTTCACTTTTCTTAAAGTGACGGCACCACAGGGAAGATTGATACCATCGTCAGCTTGTTAAGTTACAATTTAACTATTAGCGTATCTTTAAGTATATGTTTGTAGCAGATGTCCATCATTAAATTAAAAAAATTAGCTTTTAGATGTAAATTCCTAGAATATTGCTAAATAGGCTAATAAGGTAAATAAGAAATCATTCCCTTTTTTCAAGGTAATATAGAGTACTACTAGGAAGGGAGGGCTTGACACTCACGCATGTCTTTGAAAATGTTAATTTTATATCTGCAGTCAATGAAATTATATTTTCTAATGAAATCCCAAATAAAAAACCTTATCTAGTATGAAATTCAGAGAAATTCTGTCCCCTGTGGAAACTATGGTATTAAATGTATTTTTAATTTGTTTTTATGTAGACCATGTATGTTATATTCTAAATTTAAAGTACAATCAATCAATATGAAACACAAACTTTCAAAATGTAAATTTTAAGGGGTAAAAAGCATCAATTTAAAAATTAGGAATAGGATTGGTTATTCAAAAAATAATCAATGTTGGAATTGTAAACTTACTTGGTGTAAAGCTGATGATGTATATCAATCCTCCATAGATATAATTTGCTGTTACTTTAAGTAAATCATTTCCAGTTAAAATTTAGGAAAGAATACTCTAATACCAAACATTTGCCTGCATTTTCTCTATTTTCTCATTTATGCCACACAACATAATAAGCTGAAACTTTCAAAGGTTGGTTCTTATATATTGAATTCCTTTGTTTCTCTAAGATGAAAGCATTTCAGATGGAATCATTTCTCAGGATGATTGATATTTGTACCAACTTAACACCAATAATACTTATAGATATTCATTTGTTAATTTGATAAATTGATATTCACCAATTTGTTTTTCCAGATGTTAATCAAGACAGATGATATGGATCTAGCTGGGGATCTTATTCAGGCCATTGCAAACTTCCTAGGAATAGAAGACCTACAAGTCACAGCCAACTTCCCCATGCACATGGAGGAACTCAAGAATGTACTTCTTAAGGTATTTTGGAGGACTTAATTTTAAAGATGTATTGTTTGTGTTTTGCATGATTTTACTGACAGTTTTTGTTTGAATCATATTATAGCTAGTTCCTGTTAACCAGTTCGCGTCGGAGGCCGTGTATACACGCAATTTTTGTTTGCACCACGGATCGGAGAGCGTTTAAACATGCCATAGGAAACTCCGGAATATTTGTATGCATGCTCGGTTGACGTGGCAACGAGCCGAGCGTACAGTGACATGCTCGGTAGACGTGGCCACGCGCTGTAGAAGCTTCCATTAACGTGTTTGTGTTGGAAAAAGAAACCCACACAGGGGCCCAGAAAAACTTTTTTATTCCCAACGCGAACTGGTTAAGTAAGGAAAACAGATACTTTAAAACAGAGATATTTCACAACATAAGTGGAGTGTCGTGGCCGAGCGGTCTAGCTTACCGGACTCAAGTTCTGGTGTTAGCAGCAGAATGTGGGTTCGAATCCCGGCCGTGACACTTGTGTCCTTGAGCAAGACACTTAACCATAATTGCTTCTCTCCACCCAGGGGTTAAATGGGTACCTGTGAGGGCAGAGTTGGTTGATTAGCCCTATATGCGCTGTAATGGCAGCAATTGAGCTGTATACTCCCCAGGGAGCTGAGATGGTTTCAGGAATGATTTATGAGCCTTATGAGCCTTATGAGCAGGGGTAATAATATAATGCACCTTGAGCACCACTTTATTGTGGATACGTGTGCTATATAAGTCCACACATTATTATTATTATAGCTTTGTTTAATAGACAGGGCAGATCAAGGATATAGTGCCAAAGTCATGAAATAGCCTATCCCAAGTAAGGACTCTGTATACACCGAAACGCAGTCCAATCAAACAGCAGGTCAGTCGCCGCACAGAAAACATCTTTTGTGACATTAAGTAAGACTAATTGCGGTGACACCATGTGAAATTCTCAATTGAGTAGTAATTAGTTCTGAAAAGAACTGGAGGTACAACTCGACGTTTCAATCAGTATGCTCTGATCGTCCTCCCTGTGTGGTGATGCTGAAATTCTGTATTAAACTTCCATGAACAACTATGATGACAAGCACTAAGATTTCAATTTTGATGGTTGTTCGTCATTTCATAGTCCATTTAGCGTACGCGCGTGTAGCGACAAAATGGCTGCGTATGTGTGGTACGTGTAAAATATTCCACACAGCAGGTTTTATGTGTGATCGTCATACTTGTATGTACGCTGACGCACCCATGCCGACACTGGCGTATTTTTGGGCGGAACGCTCAAGTGATGAACAGCCATCAAAACTTATGTAATTCTTTAATGTTAAATCTTGGGATTATTTCATTAAAAACACTTATTAGTGAAAATGATATTTTGAAATTCAAACTTCGCTGAGATGCATTGTATTTGGTCATGGGATTCTACTGCCGAGTTTCAGCAGCTTCACACACGTAAACAATTCAGCAATTTATGATTTTACACAAAATATTTTCTTTTCCATATTAGCAATTTTTTTGTTAAATCCTGGATGTCACCATAGTACACAAAGGTGAAAGTCCGTCCTGGTCTAGAAATAGTATATGTATATACATGGTATCGCAAAACTAGACTCAAAACCATACCTGTACCAAAACCATTACAGAGCCTTATAGGGAAGGTACATCAAAACCTGCATCTAAATATTTAATTTGATTTATTTTCTTTGTTTCCAGGTGGATGAGTTTCATTCAGTGAGACAGAAGTTAACTGCCGAGATGGCCGATCATTCCAACTTGATCCGTAGCCTGGTGGTCAGAGCAGAGGATGCTCGCCTAATGGCAGACATGTGAGTTCAGTAAAAACGAAATGAGTTTTCTATTGATAAAATAGGCTATTGCTATGTATTTTGCCCTTCACTTTATTTGAATCAAGATCAACATTAAACAACCAAGTTGTGAAAGTTTCAGCTTATAACAGGGAAAATTATTTCACTTTCCTTAATAATGACAGCATCTCAGACAAGATTCTTTCTAGGAAAGTTTGATACAATCATAGGCGTATGGGCTGGGGGGGCTGCAGCCCCCCCAGCCCTATGAAAGTTAAGCCATTCGGGCCAAAATGGTGTTGCCATTCGGGCAAAAATGGTATTGTCTGTCAGTTTTAGCGTGGCAGATTAACCGCGGATCTGTGGCCAATTTATTCGTCATTTTCTCAATTAACACAAACCTACATACCACCATGGCGCTATTGAATATATCAGAGACGTGATGACAGAAATTATTGTCATATCAGAGAGTGATGACAGAAATTACCGTCATATAGCCCGATAGCCGGGCTAGGCGGTTAGTCTTTGTCTGTGGTTTCATGCGGTGAGCTTTACAATTAAATCTCAAAATCTGATTGGTTACAACGGGAAAAGCCAGACTCATGGCCCTAACACCTCTGAGACATGCTTGGCTCACGACGTTGTATTACATTTCTCTTTCTGATTTCTTCGACTTGAACGACTTCAACTGCTGGTGATTTAACTGTCATTCGTTAATACTAATTATGTTACCGTCAAAGTCTCGTAAACGATCTTATCGACACCGTGTTAAATGCGAGGAATGCGAGAAGGAATTTGACAGTGACTATAAAGAGAGACATTTTCGGGTGGTTCACAATGGTAGAAAAGTAAAATGTCATCCAGTACCGGATTCATCAGATTCAACCCAGGCAAAAATAAGCGGTTTCTTCGTCCAAAGTGCTGAAACTGAAAGTGGTGCAGCACACAAACACACTGACCTGGTCACAACCGTTGGAGAGCCCGAACGGACCGGCAGTCATGTGACTCACGCCGATGGTTTGGCCGTCCCCGAGTCAAATCAGATAGCCCTGGAGAAAGACACGTTTGAGAAGGAGCCCATGGTTGATGCGATAGCCTTGGTTGGGTCGGAAATGAGTGAAATCGAGAAATTGTCTTTAAAACAGTAATATTTTTTGTAAATAATGTACAATTGTGAATTGTCAATTGATAAAGTTGCCAGTTTCCTGCTCTTAGAGCACTGCTTCTACCAAAGATAACTGTTTCTCGTTCCCTAACATATGTATCGCTCAGGAATAACAATGGCAATCCGTGTTCTTCAGGGGGCTTCATATTTAATAGTAATATCGCGAGATGATTATGACGTCATCGAAATGACGTCATCTCATTCGGGCAATTTATGTTCAGCCCCCCCTACAAAATTTCGCCCGTACGCCTATGGATACAATCATCAGCTTTACACTAAAGATTTGCATTAAATCTTGACTAAAATCGAAATTGCCCATTCTGTACCTTATCTTTAATACTGTAATGTTGCATTAACTAAATTAGTAAAATCCTAGCTGAAATACTATCTCTTTTATTTCTTCAGGAGGAACATGAGGCGTGGTTACATGGAATTATTTGATTTGAATCGAGACCTCATCAATGGTTATAAGATCCGCTGCACCAACCACCAAGAGCTACTTAACTGCCTTAAGCTTGTTAACCAGACCATTCAGAAAGCTGGCCAACTCAGAGGTTAGTCTATCTGTCAGTCTTTGTGTTTGTGGATAAGCTGGCTCTCTGTCAATCTCTGTCCATCTCTATATGTCTGTCTCTGTCTGTCTGTCTATTTGCCTATCTATTTGTCTTTCTCTTATAATAATAATAATAATGTGGACTTATATAGCGCACGTATCCACCAAACTGGTGCTCAAGGCGCATTATATTATTACCCCTGCTCATCAGGCTCATAAATCATTCCAGAAACCATCTCAGCTCCCTGGGGAGTATACAGCTCAATTGCTGCCATTTCAGCGCATATGGGCTAATCAAACACAAGAACCAACTCTGCCCTCACAGGTACCCATTTTACCCCTGGGTGGAGAGAAGCAATTATGGTAAAGTGTCTTGCTCAAGGACACAAGCACCATGGTCGCGGTTGGGATTCGAACCCACATTCTGACGACTCAGCCATCCGAACACAAATCCGATGCACTAAACTAATCGACCATGGCACTTATCTTTCTCTTTGTTTCTCATTGATTCTCTCCTTATCTTTCATTGTAAGTAGATGCATCATATGCATCATGCACTTAAAAAAAAAAAAACTTCACGGGTGTGATTTGTCCGGA
This sequence comes from Zoroaster sp. YZ-2022, assembly GCA_029582265.1. NCBI lineage: Eukaryota > Metazoa > Echinodermata > Asteroidea > Forcipulatida > Zoroasteridae > Zoroaster > Zoroaster sp. YZ-2022. The sequence goes on from CM055820.1 coordinate 36,857,266, forward strand.
TTTCCGAATTTTTACAAATTGCAATGTTCTCTGGATTTCAAAGATTTATCCAGTAAAGGAATGCAATGAGTGCAGGACTAAATCAGACCTGACAACTAATATTTACCAAAGGGAAAATGATCAGCCGAACAAGAGAGTTGAAATGGAGTTGGCTGCAAAAGTAACCAAAAAATCAAAGGCCCAACACATCAAAAGACTTCAGAATAAAAAGCAAAGAAATCATTAAGTACAGTGTACTGTAATTGTAAACCATATTTTTGTCATTTTAAATGATACATTGTCGATTCGTACATAGTGTTTATTACATAGCGATTCGCACATAGCGATTCGCACATAGCGATTTGCACATAGCGATTCCTACATAGCGACTCGAACATAGAGATTCGAACATAGCAATTCCTACATAGCGATTCCTACATAGAGATTCCTACATAGAGATTCCTACATAACGATTCCTACATAGCGATTCCCACGTAGCGATTCCCACATAGCGATTCCCACATAGCGATTCCCACATAGCGATTCCTACATAGCGATTCCTACATAGCGATTCCTACATAGCGATTCCTGCATAGCGATTCCTGCATAGCGATTCCTGCATAGCGATTCCTGCATAGCGATTCCTGCATAGCGATTCCTGCATAGCGATTCCTGCATAGCGATTCCTGCATAGCGATTCCTGCATAGCGATTCCTGCATAGCGATTCCTGCATAGCGATTCCTGCATAGCGATTCCTACATAGCGGTTCCTACATAGCGGTTCCTACATAGCGATTCCTACATAGCGATTCCAACATAGCGATTCCAACATTTCGTACATTTGATTATGTATGACAGCCAATTCTATACCTTATGTTTAAATGAATTTTCTCTGTAGTTGTGTTTCTTTGATTTTATCCCTTAACATTTTTCTTTGTTCTCTGAATACATACTCTCAAAGTCTTTATTGTCATCTTGCATATTCTTTCATCAGTTGGGAAATTCAAGACACAGATTGTGTCGTCATGTCGGGAAGCCATCAAGACAAATAACATCAGCGCACTCTTTAAAATCATGAAGACAGGGGCCTCCTGATAGACAGAGGTAGGCTAGAATGACTTGGGGGTGTGGGGGAGTGGATGGATTAGAATTTATTAAAGGAAATGTCGTAGTTTTAATATGCCACCTGTCGGTAACCATTATAGTGGAACACTGTAACAAACACCACTATAACGAACATTTGGTTATACCGAATATGACCCTTGGCTCCCTTAGTGCATTAGCATTATTGATGTTCATTATAGCGGTATTGCACTGTGTTTGTGTTAACACCGGGGGGGGGGGGGTCAATTTCACAATTTCACAATTTCACAGAGCTACTTAGCAGGGGAGAAATTGCTTAGCAGAGCAATTTGCTTTGTTGGTTATTACAAAATCTACAGAATTTGGCTGATTGTCTGTTTAAAATGAAATTGGCCATGTTGACCCTGTTCCATCAGTGTGCTAAGAAACAAATGATCTGCATTTGAATGGGGTATCTGTAATTCTTGCAAGCTATTTTATTTTGCACCTTGACTAATTCCTTACGCAACCCTCCAAAACAGGATATGTGGTAGGGAAGGCAGGAACACTTGTGTATTTTATAGATATTATTGTACAGATTATTTAGTATATGTGTAAAATATGAAAAGTTGTAAATATCTGTAAGTTTGAGATGAGCATTGGAGAGATTAACCTTGATGACCTGGGTTTCAAACCCTCCTGATTCACCTTTTGTTGTGTGTGTGCAACAGTGTTGTATCCGAATGTCAAAAGGCTGTATGTGTAATAGTGCATAAATTTACTGTACTAGAAAAACCTGTGAATTTGGGTGGGGGGAGGGAAAAATCAAAACAAAATTTGAAGAAAAAAAACTGTTAAAAAAACAGATTGGTAGACTCTTAACCAGGCCCTCTTGAGTGAATTTGATCTGAACAATATATATTACTATTATCAGCCTGCAGTGTTGTTTTCCTTTGAGTAGAGTATTTATGGATTACAATAATACATGTAACCTTTTTGAAGGGTATAATTGCATGTTTTATTTAAATGTCCTTGGCAATGTACCCTTACAGAAGCACAAAGGCCTATTGGTGCCAAGACAACATATTTAATGTGATCTCTGCCAACCTTATTTTTATCTGGGTCAAGGAACTTGACAAATTTCTTGACCACATGTACATGGGCAAATAAGGGTACAGCTTTACACTTTGACATTGTGGTCTCCTCTTTAGTCACCATGGATTTTACCCTGTAGCCATGAACTAAGCTCTAGACCTCATACATAAAGCCTGCCATGTTATTTTAAATGATTGTAAAGAATAATTTAACATTATAAGTTCACAAGTAAAGTACATTTTATATTAAATTCACAAGTAAACAAGATATTATGTTTATGTGTCATATAAATATAGCATTTTGTAATGTACTTTGAACAATTCTGTATCCACTTGTAGTTTCTTACAGAGTGTGAGGAAGTCAAGCCTACATATATACACATCAAGGATACTTTTATTGGTGTCCTTGTTATTGACCTTTTCCATACTGGCATTTTATCAATAATTGTACAATTGCTTTTGCAATACTTCCTGGTTGTTATTCATCACGGGACTAGTTAAATGTCCTTGTCAGTGAGGATCCCTTTGCTCTGTGTATGTGACATAAAACACAATAAAGGGGGCCACTTTGCATCCGTCACGTTAGCAGTTTTTCCCAATGGTTCTTATTTATTTTTAAGTACCTGAAACCGACCAAAATGTGTTTCAACATGTGAATGGACATGCAGGCTTATACTAGAACTAATTTGAGTTGATTTATTTTATTTTTTTATTTTTTTATTTATTTTTTTTACCCTCAAATTTCCATAAAAATTGGACGGAAAAAGTTACCTCACTTTTCCATCCATTTGTTGATGGAAATTTTAGGGTAATTAAACAAATAATAGTAATAATCAACTCAAAAATGTTGAAATTCTTTTTGGGTGGTTTCAGATATTTAAAAAAAAATTACAACCATTAGAAAAACTGCTAACGTGACGGTAGGAAAGTGGCCCCCTTTATTGTGTTTTATGTCATGTGCACTGTGTATTTGTTTTATATAATACAAAATATTTTTCACAAAAAAACATGCTTCTGGGTTTCCTGCAGTTACAAGCACACACTTTATTTGAAGGAAATAAAATATAGAATGCATGAATTTGTAACCTCTTTCAGTCTGTGTGGAGGGAGGGGGAGGGGTGTGGGTGAGTGAGTTTCTGGATGATTGTGGGTTTGTTTGTCAGGGAAGGGGGTGGGGGTGAGTGGATGGGTGATTGAGGGGTGAGTAGAGGAGTAATAAGGAGCTGTTAGGGAAATCACCAATACACCAATCCAGCCTGTCAGTTATACAGCATGGATTAACCAATATGGTAAAGCCTTTACATAACAACTGTTACTACATCAGTCAAGCTCTTAGCTCTTATGCAGGTTGTGTGACATAGCATTGTTCAGCATAGCTAAGGGTGAGTGGTTGCTGTGGCTATATCTGGATCTGTGTATGGAGTGAATAAATAAGCATAAATGAGCGGCAAAATACCAAAATGGATTTCCATGTTACTAAACTAAACATGCCTTGTCATGAGTAATCAACAACAAATTACATCAAAACATGTCATAGCTTGTAAGTATATAAGCCAAAAACAAAGTCTTGAAGAAAACAAATTACCCAAAGGTACTTTCCCAAATCAGTACCATTGCCATAAAGGTCAGCATTATTTCCTTCCTGATAAGGGAAGAGACTATTGTATATGTGGGTGGTAAACGTGACATACAAATACAATTCATAATCATTAATAACTAGTCCAACTAACAATGAGTCAAGCTTCTTCATAGCCATAGTGATTGTGGCAAGCATCTACTGAAATTGTTTTGAGCGCAGGAATTTTATGTACAAACATCCATCTCTGTGGATCAAGAACCATGTTTTCTGTACCATTGCTTCATTGCTGTATGTTTGTCATCTTGCTGTTTGTGACCGCATCAACAGAGGCTGGTTTTATCAGAAATATTATAAAGCGGGCGGCTTCAGAAAAATCAAGTGGTAAGTTTGACTGAGATATATTTGGTATCATACAGGGATCTGGAAATTTATTTTCATCCCAGCAAGATAAATATACAAAATTGGTGCAAACATTTATTTAAAAATAAATAAATAAATAATAATAAAAAAGAACAAATGCAGTTTTCTGATATATTCCCGAAAAATGAAATTATGCATTCAGAAATTATCTTATTTTTATTTTTGTATGAACCCTATCCCATTAAAGATTTTTTTCTTTAGGGGATTAAAATCTCAAATCTTGTCAAAGGGTCGTATTCTCTGCACTCAGTTTCTGATTCTGGCACATTAGCCATGTGATTTTTCAACTTTTGTTGAAATTGAAATTATAATTAAGGACTTGAGTCTGCTACCTCCTAATATACTGTACCAGTCAGTAATCGGATGTCCCACTTTCAAGTCCCACTTTAGTAAACAAAAAAATTCATTGGTCACTCCAGAATTGTTTTATGTACCTACTTGTAGTCAGATTTCCTAGTGGATTATTTGATGATTTGAAATTGATGTCAACCTTCATGTGAAGCATGTACATCAGTGGTAATTACCTAATTATTACATGATAGCTAACTTGGTGTGAAGTTAGTCAAGGTACCAATCATCCTGGACAGTTATTCTGTCTGAAGTACTCTCATTTCAGATAAAACACAAACAACAATTTTTTCTTCTTTCTTTTTTCAAAAAGTTGGCAGATAGCAACTTATTGCCCCAAGGGTTATCTGTTTAAATTGTGACAGCTTTTCTCATTACATAGGCTCTTTGTTTAGCGGAATTTTCAAAGGTTGGTTGTTAAATCTTTATATTATTTGCAGTTGCCAACATCAATGTTGTACCGTCCCTTCAAGTTACAAGTTTTGTCAAGTCACAGTGTTTCTTCATAAATATTTTAATTGAATAGGAATTGCTCTTTTCAGATAGATGTGCCAGCGAACTCATCGCCAGGCAACATGAAGCATCTTTTACCAGCCCTGGGTATCCAGAGAACTACCCAGAAGATGCAGACTGCACATGGAGGATAAGGACAGATCAAGGCAATCAGATCGCCATCAGTTTCATCACATTGGACATTGAGTATGAGAGACAATGCCAGTGAGTATGCTAGGGTATCATAGCTTTACTTACATTTTTAAAGGTTTGGCAAGAATACATTGTGTAGAAGGGCACGTAATTTTTATAAATTTATGCCCAAGACAGTTAAGACAATCTGATTGGACAAACAATGATCATGCGGGGGTGCATGTACAGCCATTAAAGACTGGCCAGCGCCCACTGCATTATGCTAGACTGAACCAAACAAAGTGTAGAATTTGGTAAGGCTAAGATGACATTTTGCGGGTCCCAAATACATGCAAATTGTTGGTTTCTTTTTGGCCTTTTATCAATACAAATGACTTAATGACTTTTTTAACGAAATTTACATGGGTATTTATTTATGGCAATAAAAAGTTTGGAAATAAGTATGTTCCTGTTTTATTTGATTTCATTATCAATGACTAATTAAGGAACTGGCCAGAATCCCTCGGTCTTTATCCTGCAGTTAAGACCGCGTTATTCCCTTAGTAATGAAAAAAAATCAAATAAAAAAAATGGAAAATTTCTGAAATGTTAAAAGTATCATGTTTGTTTTTCTCCATGTCTTATGTTGTCCATTTCCATCCATGTTAACAAATGATTTGACAATTTATATATTTCGTAAATACCTTTTTTTTTATTCGATTACAATATCTAGAACCTTTCCAATTTATCGAGATATCGGTAGATTGCAATTAAAAAAATAACTATCGTGATAACAAAAAATTGCCAGTGTGAGTCAAGTCAGAAATTCCATGGAAACAAAATTATGACAGTCTTCTCCATTTTCGGAACTGACAAACAAAAACGAAATTCTTCAGACGTACATGTACATACACACTATGCAAACGAATTTGCTATTTATTGTGATAATTGTAGAGCGGTACATACCTGTGGTTATCGGCTCTAAAGCAATCATGCATGAATAAAAAAATAATAATCGCGATACTATCGAAAATCGCGATATATGTCTGCTAATATATCGTGGATGAAAAAAATTGATATTGCCCAAGCTTACTTCCAATATTCTTTCTTCCAGATATGACTATCTCATTATCTATGATGGTCCTGATGCAACGTTTCCCCTGATTGGACGCTACTGTGGGCAAACCCTTCCTCCTGGATTTACCTCCACCGTGCACCACATCTTTGTAGAATTCCATAGTGATTATGCAGACTCTTTAGGCGGCTTTGAGATTCAGTTTCATGCTGTGGGTGATTTTGATGTTAGTTATGGTGGTGCTGGTGATAGTGATATTGGTGGTGAAAGTGAAATTGCTGGTAAAAGTGATGTTGGAGATCGTAATAGTACAGGAAGTTGGATTCAAAGGGGAGGTGGTAATAATAGCATTGAAGAAGTTATTGGTGGTGAATCAGAAGGCTACGGCAGTGAATTGAGTAATTACAAAAGCATTGGTGGAAGTTATAGTAGCATTGATAACAGTGAAGACACTGTCAGCATTACCAGTGACACACAGCAACAACAAACTGTTGAAGTTGATGGTAAGTTTACTACAGTTTTGTTAAACTCAACTTACTTTTTTGGTCATAATCCCTGCTTATGTTCATTCATTAAGTGCATTCATACTATGAGGATCAAGTGAAATGGCTGGAAACCATCCTGTGAAGTTTTCAGCTCAATTCACTTTTTGTGTAAATACATCTTATGAAACAAAAATACCACTTATAACTTTGGGAAGTTATAAATGATGATAGGTCCATTTTACATTTCTGAGAAAACTACAAAGGTGCATTTACAATTGTCAATGTAGAATTACGTGGAAATTTTTGATCTGATGGCAGATAAAAAAAAAAAATGTTATTTGACTTGTTTCACAAAAATGTTAGCACCTCAAAGAGAAATATGTGATGTGTTCTACCAAAATCAGACACATTTGGACAAGAAATCAAAATTTAATTGGTTATTGATAATGAAAGTAGAGATCTTTAGCTTTACAATGATAGCTTTCTTATTTTAATTGGATGTGCAAAAGTGGAATTATGTAATTTTTTAGTTAAATGTATATATTTATGAAAACTCAAAATTGTCCTTTAAAGTTACAAGTTTCATTTAGTATAATTTCAGTAATTAACTTCTTACAAAGGTACTTCATTTTCCCTAGCAGCAGGCATTACAAAAGAATAATATTGCCTTTTGTTGCTTTATTAAGGGTTTTATATACCTTCATTTTTGGGCTATTTCTAAGTTCCGAGCTACAGTGTATGCCCAATTCTGTCTGATTTCGGTAGAACACGTCACATATTACAAAGGATGATTTAGCTTTAACTGTACACCTCATACGTTTTATGTAAAACTTTGGAAAATTTTTCTTTTGAGATTACAAATAACGCATACATGTACCGGTGCTTAGTAAATTGACGGTCATTGAAGATGCATATTCCATATTGAATCATTATTTGTTTGTATTTTTTTATGTTTGTATTTTTTTTATTCCGAGACTCTGGAATCATCTTCCAACTAAACTCAAATCTTGTCATAGTATAACCAGATTCAAGTCGATGCTTAAAACTCATCTTATGTCACAACTCTTCAAAGATGATGTATATTTGTAATTGCATTGTAGGTACATGTATCTCGGTACATAATTTGTTTTCCCTATGCTATCATTGTATATTGTTTGTATTAATGTTTTTTCTTTGTTTCCGCGCCTTGAGCGCCCAGCAGGGTGGATATGTGCGCGCTAAAAATCTTTATTATTATTATTATTATGCATTGCTCCTTTCCTACTGTAGAAAAAATGAATTACTTTCAAAAAAATTGTTTCACAAAATTATTGAAGTGATGAAAATATCCAATGCCAGTACAGTTTCTCTCATATAGCACTCTTCATTTCATAATTACCACTGTGTGTGTGTGGGCATGTCTAAGGTGTAAACCGAGGACTTATAACAAAAGGGAACAATGGGTCCTCGGTTGGCGGTTATTGTTAGCAAATGTCCTCGGTTGAAAAATGTGTACAAATCTATTGGGAGAAGCCTCAAAATGTTTAAGTCCAACAACACAGAGAACAAAAGAGGGGAACAATAGGAGGTCCTCAGTTTACACCTTAGACAAGATTGTGTGTGTCCGTGTGTGCATGCACTACAAACCGTCCTAGGACAAAGGGAACAATAGATCCTTGGATGGCGGTTCTTTGGTCTTCGTTGTCCTCGGAAGACGTCTTGTACAAAACCAATAGAGATTACTTCAAAAAGTTAGAGTCCAAATAACAAAGGAACAATAGAGGTTCTCAGATAGGGGGATACTAATGATCTATTTAGGTATAACCTAATATTTTTGTCAAGTTTCAAGAATCATTGGTGTCTCAGCAGGTTACGTGTACGGCTGTCACGTCAGAGACCCCGGTGCAAATCCTGGGAATTAAAAAAAAAAGTTTTATATATATATATATATATATATATTTTACAAAATTTATCTACGAGTACAGCATAATTAAATTGGGTAATTGACAACTTGTAGGAATTTTGTTTCTCTGAAAAAGCTCTACTTGGCGGAGGTTTGCGCTCTAAGAGTGTTTTTCTAGTTATCTTTTGTTTTCATTATCAGGATGTAATCAGATTTGGCATAATGCTCGTCATGGCAACATCACATCTCCTGGATACCCCAGGCAGTATCCGAGCAACTCCGACTGCACCATAGTGATAAATGCTCCTCCCAACCATCATATCAATCTTACTTTCCACTTCTTTGATGTGGAGGATTACTGTATCTTTGATTATGTTGTCATCTTGGACAATAAGACAAAAGGTACAACTAATGAACTTAATCTTAAATCATTTGTTTTTTCTTTTTTGGTGGGGAGGTGGTGTATGGTAGCTATTTGCAGACTGATTTTTAGTGTGGATAACAACTTGAACATCTTCCAAGTTGCTGGACTAGGGGAGTCATGATTTTCTTTTTTAGGGGGTGGGGGCTAGGTAAGAGAATTTGAGGGGGTGTAGGTGTGAAAACATTTCCCAGACTTTCCCAGAAAAATATTCAGACTTCACTGGATATTAAATCACTTTCTTAAATATGATAGCACATCTGACAAAATTATTTAAAGGGAAATTTAATACAAAAACATTTATCAATTTGGTTATTATCAAAGTTCCAATCTGATACCTTACCTTTAATACTCTGATCACTCACACAGATGCTGACCTTGTGGGTACATACTGTGGTCGTGATCTTCCTGGATTGATCCAGTCATCAACTGGTGTTCTCATCGTCCACTTCATCTCAGATGCTGCTGATGAGAAGGGAGGATTTAGTGCTTCGTTTGTTAGTTACAGTAAGCATTGGGATAAATGCATCTGCCACAAAAATAGCTTAAGGTTTCCGTTTTACAGTTGTGGAAAATAAACATATGAGGTATTTTGATTGTCAGTGGTTTTCCTTTACTGCACCGGCGAAACTTTTCTCCATCCTTTCCAATAAGGAAGTAAAAGTTGATTAGTCTTTATTCTGTATTAGAAACTGAGTTTCAACTTTTATATTTTCAGATTTCTTTTAGAATGGTCTTTAACTATCAGGCCTGAAATTTCATACTTGTAGGAGGGGAAAGACCACTTTTATGAGTAAAGGTAACTTCCATTAGAATGTCAGATGGAACATATAGATCAAGACTAGGACAATGGAGGCCAACCTCCATGACATTCCATATCTGATGAGCTATAGCCAGTTTTTCTCAGTGTTTTGTTTGTTTTATAACAATAAAACGACTTAATTCAGTGATGTGAGAATGTTAGATTGTGGTCCAGAGTTACGCCAAGATACTTGGGGGTCGGGTCGAAGTTGAGCTTCTTGTCATTCAGAGATATGTTCAACGTCCTGTTGGCACAGCGATTGGCTAGATGGAACAGGGAGCAGACAGTCTTAGGAAGGCTGAGCTTGAGGTGCCATTGATGGAAGTACTGGCTCAAGGTGGCAAGATCTTTCTCGAGTGTGGTCTCAATGGCTTCAAAAGACTCGTCGGCAACACCAAGGGCAGAGTCGTCTGCGTAGGTGTATTGCGAACTGTCACCATGGGGCATGTCAGCCGTGTATATGTTGAAGAGCACAGGAGCGAGCACTGAGCCTTGGGGAAGACCGTTTCGTAGTTTGTGCTTTCATTGGTAACATTGGTAATGTTGGCTAAACCGCTTCTATGAGTACGTTTACACTCTTTGAATCAAGATATACATTGAAGGGAAGGTACATGTACAACATCGGTAATGTTGACAAAACCGCTTCTATGAATACGCTTACTCTCTTTGAATCAAGATATACATTGAAGGGAAGGTACAGCATCGGTAATGTTGGCTAAACCACTTCTATGAGTACGCTTACTCTCTTTGAATCAAGATATACATTGAAGGGAAGGTACAACATCGGTAATGTTGACAAAACTGCTTCTATGAGTATGCTTACTCTCTTTGAATCAAGATATACATTGAAGGGAAGGTACAACATCGGTAATGTTGGCAAAACTGCTTCTATGAGTATGCTTACTCTCTTTGAATCAAGATATACATTGAAGGGAAGGTACAACATCGGTAATGTTGGCATAACTGCTTCTATGAGTATGCTTACTCTTTGAATCAAGATATACATTGAAGGGAAGGTACAACATCGGTAATGTTGGCAAAACTGCTTCTATGAGTATGCTTACTCTCTTTGAATCAAGATATACATTGAAGGGAAGGTACAACATCGGTAATGTTGGCAAAACTGCTTCTATGAGTATGCTTACTCTCTTTGAATCAAGATATACATTGAAGGGAAGGTACAACATCGGTAATGTTGGCAAAACTGCTTCTATGAGTATGCTTACTCTCTTTGAATCAAGATATACATTGAAGGGAAGGTACAACATCGGTAATGTTGGCAAAACTGCTTCTATGAGTATGCTTACTCTCTTTGAATCAAGATATACATTGAAGGGAAGGTACAACATCGGTAATGTTGGCAAAACTGCTTCTATGAGTATGCTTACTCTCTTTGAATCAAGATATACATTGAAGGGAAGGTACAACATCGGTAATGTTGGCAAAACTGCTTCTATGAGTATGCTTACTCTCTTTGAATCAAGATATACATTGAAGGGAAGGTACAGCATCGGTAATGTTGGCAAAACTGCTTCTATGAGTATGCTTACTCTCTTTGAATCAAGATGTACATTGAAGGGAATGTACAACATCGGTAATGTTGGCAAAACTGCTTCTATGAGTATGCTTACTCTCTTTGAATCAAGATGTACATTGAAGGGAAGGTACAACATCGGTAATGTTGGCAAAACTGCTTCTATGAGTATGCTTACTCTCTTTGAATCAAGATGTACATTGAAGGGAAGGTACAGCATCGGTAATGTTGGCAAAACTGCTTCTATGAGTATGCTTACTCTCTTTGAATCAAGATGTACATTGAAGGGAAGGTACAGCATCGGTAATGTTGACAAAACTGCTTCTATGAGTATGCTTACTCTATTTGAATCAAGATGTACATTGAAGGGAAGGTACAGCATCGGTAATGTTGACAAAACTGCTTCTATGAGTATGCTTACTCTCTTTGAATCAAGATATACATTAAACAACCAACCTGTGAAAGTTTCAGAATGCATTCAGATTTTGTGTATTGATTCTAATGTGGAATTAAGGAAAGAGTACATGTCTGATAAACGTATCAGCAATTATTTCACATTTCTTAAAAATAACAGCACCTCAGAAGAAGTTATTTCTAGTGAAGATTGAAACAGTTAAGAACTTTTGTACCAACCAAAATGTACATAAAAATTGAACCATTTGAACAATTTTGAATAACCAATTATATACCATAAATTTCCATCACTGTAAAAAAGTTATTCATTGTAAATGCAGGCTGTCTTCTTGATCCTTATACAAGAACATGAATGCATACAAAGACATCTTGCAAATTTGTCTATTTCCAAATCCTTTGACTAGATGTCAACCCAACACGACAATCTCAAGGTGAAGGAGCTCATGGTAATGAACTGGATTCAGCCAAAACATCAAGTCACTTGAATGAGGACAGCATGCTGAAGTTTGTCCACACACCTGTGGACAGGTTGGATTTACAAGTAGGAGACCTGGTAGAGCAGGAGTGTCGAGTCAACAAAGAGGGCGCTGTTGTCACATGGTACAAGGATGATGAGCATCTACCAGTGGGTAAGACTTATTGGAAATAGTGGGTTGGGGATTGTCACAGTTTAAAACATTAGTAGTAATGCCTGTGAGGAGGATTCATCTGTATTTTTGTTTTTAAACACTGTGCATCTTTATAGTTGCTTTGCCTTTCCTGTAGCTTCCATTAGCTCTGTCTTGTTGAATGCTCAAATTGAGCCGATCAGAGTGAAGAAGTTGTTAGCCATCAGAGGCACAAATGCATGCACTTAGTGTCCTTAATTGTCATTGTTCTCAAATACATGGTTTTTACAACATAAATAACTAAATTGTGATATTGACAATAAAATCAGCAGGGTATTTATGAATAAGAATAAAACCTTGATGCTTGGTCCTTACCACTTACCACTGGTTGTAAACCTCTGGGTTTGTGGCCTTTAGCTGGGTTCTTTATTGCCCGTAGCCACAACCCAATAAAAGCTTGATGCTTGGTCCTTACCACTGGTTGTAAACCTCTGGGTATGTGACCTTCAGCTGGGTTCTTTATTGCCCGTAGCTACAACCCAATAAAAGCTTATTGCTTAGTCCTTACCACTGGTTGTAAACCTCTGGGTTTGTGGCCTTCAGCTGGGTTCTTTATTGCCCGTAGCCACAACCCAATAAAAGCTTGATGCTTGGTCCTTACCACTGGTTGTAAACCTCTGGGTTTGTGGCCTTCAGCTGGGTTCTTTATTGCCCGTAGCCACAACCCAATAAAAGCTTGATGCTTGGTCCTTACCAAGTGGTTGAAAACCTCTGGGTTTGTGGCCTTCAGCTGGGTTCTTTATTGCCCGTAGCCACAACCCAATAAAAGCTTGATGCTTGGTCCTTACCACTGGTTGTAAACCTCTGGGTTTGTGGCCTTCAGCTGGGTTCTTTATTGCCCGTAGCCACAACCCAATAAAAGCTTGATGCTTGGTCCTTACCACTGGTTGTAAACCTCTGGGTTTGTGGCCTTCAGCTGGGTTTTTTATTGCCCGTAGCCACAACCCAATAAAAGCTTGATGCTTGGTCCTTACCAAGTGGTTGAAAACCTCTGGGTTTGTGGCCTTCAGCTGGGTTCTTTATTGCCCGTAACCACAACCCAATAAAAGCTTGATGCTTGGTCCTTACCACTGGTTGAAAACCTCTGGGTTTGTGGCCTTCAGCTGGGTTCTTTATTGCCCGTAGCCACAACCCAATAAAAGATTGATGCTTGGTCCTTACTACTGGTTGAAAACCTCTGGGTTTGTGGCCTTCAGCTGGGTTCTTTATTGCCCGTAGCCACAACCCTACCAGTCTTTATCCTGCAGCCCTAGGCCTATGCCCATGCCCATGCCCATGCCCATGATCTAAGAAGATTAGAGCAGGCTAATCGAAACGTAGAGAATAACCCGTGAAGTCCCTATGGTTCTCCCTGAACCATATTAACCCGTGAAGTCCCCATGGTTCTCCCTGAACCATATTTCTCACTTTAGCGACAGTAGAGAAAAACGAGTTGCCCGAAATTGGTTCTCCCTTGAACCTTTCTCACTTAACGAAGGTTGAGATACGAGTTGTGCGATACGGTTCTTTTCAGAACCTGTATCTCAGCTTCACGTTAGTTGAGATAAACACATGGTGTTACCGCAAACCGAAACGATATCGATATCGATATTCCACCATGCAAAGCCTCAAAACTTATATATAAACAAGTACTGGACAATTGACTATGACATCAGTCCACAGCTCTTTTTAAAATAAAGTTGAGACTTTAGACCATAGTTACATTTGGATTGTCCTTATGAGCACCATGATGATTCCATGACTAGATCATTGTGTTTGAATTTGTATGCAGTTTTTACATTTGTTATCAAGTATTGAAATAGGTCACAGCATGTGTTACATTGTGTACAGAGACAGTTAAAAAATCCAGGTGATATAACAAAGAGAGTGTAAATCACTCTCATATGAAATAACTTCTATCAACATTTGCAGGTGAAGCAACCAATGGTATATTGATTGTTGACAATGGCAACAAGCTGTTGATCCCTAGTATTGATAAGCGACACGAGGGCGTTTTCTTATGTCAAGCTCAGTTGCCTGGGAGACCACCTATTCTTGCTGCTGTTTTGTTTCAGTGTGAGTTACAGACAATTTCTATTAATCAGGGATCTAAAAACAGAAATATCAGAGATGTATGGATTTGAGAAGAAGTGATGTACTTTAAATTCATTTAATGTTCCTAAAGCCCCCCCCCCCAACTTAGAATTTGGATCCCTTAGAAAAACACAAGAGACTTAAAAAAAAATCTTCAAGCGCCCCTCTTAAAGTCTTGGTGCTAACCCCCGCCCTCCACACACCCCCAATGAACCAACCCTAGTTGCGCAACTACCCCCATGCTCTTGTTATTAATCTTTTTATATCTACAGTTTCAGACAGACATCACAGTAATCAAAGCAGTGGTTATTGAACTGTATTTTCAAATTCAGACCTAACAAAATTTACGGACAGGTTTTATTTGAATAATTTTTATTTCCAACTCTTCCTGACACTTGTAGTTGCTGATGAGGCTTCAGATAGCCTTTTAGCATCTCCAGAATACACAGATGAAGAACAAGAGTTGTTTGTAGAATTTGAGACAGTACCGTTCAACGCGACCATCACTGATGGAACTAATCACATCTTCACCTGCTCCAGCTCAGAGAGCCATCATTTGGTCTGGGAGAGGGACGGCCGTCCATTGACTTACACTCGGAGAATCTACACGCCATTTGCAGCTAATCTGCTGGTCAGTGATGTCAGGGTGCGAGACAGTGGGAGATACTCATGCGTGGCATACAGCCAGAGTGGAGCAAAGCTTGGTGAAGCCTCAGCTTATTTGACTGTTAAATCCAGCCTTAATGTGTCAGATGGTGAGTGCCTTACATGTATACTGGGGCTAGTGGTAGTGTCTGCATAAAAATGTCCATGGGAAAGTGGTCAAAGGATTAGGTGGGAGGAGGACAGTTTATAAGAATAGTTGCAACAAATTCAAACAGGAGATGAAAATTATGACAAATTTTAGCTGGCCATTTTATACTAAAACTATAGAAGGGTAAACTAAGAGGCAATGTTGATCTCAAATAGGTGCACTTCTCCCCCAGTGTCTAGCAATTTAAAATTGGCATAAATCATCGGTTGCTGACTGAAACACTTCTATCTGTTCTAGGATATGAAATCATTATTATTTTTAGAATAGAGCTAAATATTTACTGAATTTGCACCAGTGACCTCTGGGTTTAATATGCCAGTACTGTATAAACTGGCCTATGTTAGTGGTTTCCCTATTATTAAGATAACATTATTTTAAAGTAGTCCAAATTTGTTGACTCTAGTGCTTCATATTGTTTTTGTCTCTACAGAATGTGGTATTGTCAGAGTCACACAAGACCAGAGCACAGAGGAGGACAAATATCGTATTGTGAATGGTAAGACAGCTCTGAAAGGTTCATCCCCATGGATGGCCCGTCTCTGGCATCGGGACTACTTGAAGCATTTCTGTGGAGGTAGCCTGATTAACAATCGCTGGGTGGTCACTGCAGCTCACTGTATCACAAAGCATAGATATCGAGCTGAGCAGATCGAAGTTCGTCTGGGAGATCATGACTCCATGGTCATCGAACGAGAGGAGATGACATTTCGAGTCACACGGATTAAACTATACCAGGAGTTTGACTTTGAGTCCTTCGATGGTGATATTGCCCTTCTTGAACTTGACCCAAGTGTACCAGAGTTCACTAATTATATCTCCCCTATTTGTCTGCCAACTGCCCATGCTTCAAGGAAACTACTGTCACCTGGAAATCAAGGTCGTATAGTAGGCTGGGGGCAAATAATCGAAGATGGCATATTCCCTCGATACCTTCGGGAACTCGTTGTTCCTATTGTGTCTGAAAAGAAATGTAGAGAATCTGCTGATGACTTGATTACAGACAACATGTTTTGTGCTGGTTTTTCACAAGCAGCTCAAGGCGATGCCTGTCAGGGGGACAGTGGGGGATCCTTAGCCCAGAAGAAGGGTGGCAAATGGTATCTGACAGGAATAATTAGTTGGGGAACTGGCTGTGCAAGGGAAGGGAGGTATGGATTTTACACAAAAGTTATTAATTTCATTGCTTGGATGAGAGAAACGATAGAAGTACCACGTTAAAGATGTGAAATCTTGCATCTTACAATATTTATTATAAACCTTTTTTTTTTACGTCACATTTTATTTGTAAACAAAATTCTGTAAAAGGATATAAAATCCACTGAAAGTTTTTAGATATCAAAAATTATATATTGTTTATTCATATTTAATCTTAGGGAATGCACAGCATTGATATTTGGTACTGTACATACATCATCATAAGTGCTCACATTTGTAAGAAAACAAGGAAAAATGTTTTCATGATTAACATAAAGTTACTGGACAGTAACATTTTGTAAATTTGACATAAATCCTTTTTTCATTGATGAAAAGATGAAAGCACCTATCAAGACAGAATAATTTCTCAGGATGATTGCTACGTATACAAACTTTACACCAATTAAGGTTTAAGATAATAATTTGTTCATTTGATAAGCAATCTTTGATCAGCTTATTACACATCCTCTCATGTTGTATGATCCTATCCATTATTTTGCCGAGAGGTTATCATACCTTTGTTTGGAACTTAAAGGTCAAATATAGGATTGGTTATCCAAAAATAACTAAGATGTTGAATTGAAATACGAACTTAATTCATGTAAATCTGATGATGGTATATTTTTGTCCTTGGTGCTGTCACTTTAAAGAAGTGAAATAATTTCATTTCTTTCCCAAATTTTACCTAAGAAGAATCTGAATGAATTTTCATAACATAATAATCAGATGCTTGGACAATTTGGTTGTTAGATGTACATATTGTGATTTAAAGATAGTAAGCATACTTTTAGAAGCAGTTTTTGTAATTATTCCCAATGCTGTACGGTACTCTGGTTATGTCTGCATGACCAATAAATCCATCTGTTAAATAACCTTGCAGTTCTGAAATAATTGAGGGCTTAAAACCAGAACTGGTTATGGTCCAAAATCGGCTTAAAAGTTCAAATCTTTTTGAAAAATCAGAAAATCCCCATAACACATTAGGCAAAAGTGGACATACCCAGTTGTGGTTTTAACAGGGATGCCAGTTTTCCGGCTTTTTCATATTTTTGCCAAAGAAATCCACCTTTACAGAGCGCGCTCAGTTAGTCTTGGTTATCAAGACGTTCTTACCTTTCCTTTTTTTACACAAGAGGTGTGGATCTGAACAAAATTGATGCTAGTGTAAAGAACAGGTTCAATTGGCGTTGGATTGAATCAAAAGACAATGAGGGATATTTTCATTCCGTGTGCAAGTATGAACGTTTCGCTCTTCCTTTGCAGTTAATTTTTTTTTCTGGCTCTGCAATAAGCTATTGGCATACCCGTTTTAAGCCCTCGAATTGAAATGACTGACTATCTGACTCTTCTAAAGAGCAATGCCATATATCATGACATGAACAATCTGAATAAAGATGTAAACATGAGGCTTTGATTTCTTTTGACATTTATTTTCTATCAAACAGTATATATTTTACATCAATAACTCTATATCCAGATTTCATTAGTGTTCACTATTTTTCTCGGTTATCAACTGAATAAAATAATCAGAAATTGTAAAAAAGATACTTAAGACAAGAAATTTAAATGAAAATTTTACTTCTCAATACTTTCTGGAAATGTCATTCTGATTCTCTTTATGGAAATCGTCCATTAAAATTCAACATTTCCTTGTTTTATAGAAGTCTCTTATTTTTACCCCCAAAAAATGTATATATAACCTTTCATAATAGTTGAGGCATGATGGTTGTTGTAACAAGATACACTATCAAAACAGTACAAAAATTTGTTCTAAAAGGTCTTATCTTTAAAATTGATAGTTGTTTATAAACAGTAATAAATAAAACAAAACTTTTGAACATGCTTGTTTTTTAACTGATTTCCTTTTTTGAGGATATACATGTAAATAATAGGTATCCAAACCTCATATTTGGTCTCTTTTCGTATTCTGTTTGGTTTCCTCTTAAAATCAACAAATGTGACCCATCTACAACATGAGTCTTAGGACATAGTTATGCTATGTAAGACAAGTATATTATCTTCTCCTACAGACCTCATTTGGTGGGCGGTTCCGGCGGGTACCCGATTCCAAATTGGGAACCGCGGTTCCACTCTTTTAAAGAACCGGAACCGAGTCCTTCAAATACCCGGTTCCCAGAGCCGGCTCCAGCAAAATAACCGACTCTGAGGACCAACCCGGCTCCAATTGAAATACGCAGTTTTCTGAGCTCCAACTCTATAGAGCCGAGAACCGGCTCCAGTCAAAATACCCGATTCTCTTTGATGAGTGACCTACAAAATGTGTAGACTGCAGCAAACTTGTGAAGGCGCCACACACACAACTGATGCAAACCGCAATGTCTGTGGCATTAGTAGTATGCATTGTGTGTCACCGAGTTGTTTATAATTGGCCCCATAACATGGATACTTTGGTTATGGAGATGTTAAAAATGTTGACAGCACGTGTCTTGAGAAGTGGAGTGATCAAGGTGGCCCCGTAATATGGATTAAACTTGTGACGAAGTTAATAGTCATGTTGCGAGTGTTCTTTATGTACTTTCAATATGGCATGGACGGAAGTACGGTAGCTTGTGTATAGGGGGTGGTACAATTGCTTAATTGCACTAACCCCCGTTTATAAATTTGCCCCTCCTAACATGGATACTTTGGTCATGACGATGTTGAGTTGTTGACAGCACGTACGTGTCATGAGAAGTGGAATGATCAAGGTGGCCCTGTAATATGGATAATAAGTAAGACTAATTGCGGTGACACTATGTGGAATCTCAATTGAGTAGTAATTAGTTCTGAAAAGAACTGGTGGTACAACTCGACGTTTCGATCAGTATGCTCTGATCGTCCTCAGGACGATTAACTTCGTCACAAGTTTAATCCATATTACGGGGCCACCTTGATCACTCCACTTCTCAAGACACGTGCTGTCAACATTTTTAACAATTTTTTTTTTAACAACATCTCCATAACCAAATATGGATAATCTTGTGACGAAGTTAGTCATGTTGCTAGTGTTCTTATAATGTAATTTCAATAAGCATGGACGGTAGTATGGTACCTTGTGCATAGGGGTGGTATAATTGCATGCTCTGAAGCATGTGCATGCAAAGCCATGGCATGTACTACCACTGGTTGTAACGTTGTTTGCTAACGGTAGGATAATGGAAGCAAATCTCTAATTTAGCTTAACGTTTCCAAAAAGTTTCTTTAAAGTTTCTGAAACATTTTAAATTAAACAACATTATCATCACTGCATTTACGGTTGAAAATTGAAACTCCTTCGTTTCGTATCAGGGACACAACGAAGTTTGAATAGACCGTATGTTTTATTATTTTCTGTAATCCTTATGTTTTTCTTTGAATCTCTTGGAACCGAACCGGTTCCAGAAATTGTGGAACTGCCCAAGCCTAGTGAGTACCATACTGTCAATTTCTTTTGCCATACTTGATTTGCATTGTATGTCATTGGACATCTTTCCCTACACAAAGTGTACCAGCCTGCTATAACCCAGTCCATAAAAAACATCTGTCAGTCTGTGGAATAAATGGCCTCAATCTATTGTTGAGCACTGAGCAACTTTTGGCTGGGGAATGGTCTAGGTTTAATAGCAAATTGACACACTTCTGGTATCAGTTTAACAACATTTCCCCTTATGGTTTGATGTTCGTTTTTTTCTTGAGTCGGATGACAACAATGCTATTCTTGGCCTCTTTGAGTCGCCACCATCTTCCAAGTCGGTGCTCCTGTCCCACTCCTGCCACTAAAAGGCTCCCATCAGCGGTAAACTGTAAGGCATTTATAAAGCCAACCTACAAGGAACACACATATGTCAATAAATGCTGAAATACAGCAATCATGTATATCTATTAAGTCACAATTTGGTAGCCTTATGTATCAAATAATCCATAAGGGAAATTGACAAAGATCACTTTCTAGGATGATAATAATGGGACTCTATTACTATACTTATGCTCTTTCCTATGGTTGGATGGTCTCCCAATAATAAGCCTTGTGTGAGTTCTGTTTGAATTATGTCTGATGCACTGACTCAAGTAATTGGCATGTGCAAATTTAAACCTGAACTTCACAGACTAAAACACGCTGTTGCTATATCACATCATTCAGGGCAGGCTTCTTGCATAGTAGCCACCAGCTCAGGAAAGTCTGGTACCTTTGTACCATACATATTCAATGTAAACTGTGTATTGGTACTGGACTTCTCTAAAGTTACTATGTAAGAGCTTGCCCCGAATCACATAATAATAATAATAATGTGTGGACTTATATAGCGCACGTATCCACCAACTAAGTGGTGCTCAAGGCGCATTCTTTTTTACGTGCATTACACAACACACGGGACCTACGGCTTTACGTCCCATCCGAAGGACGAAGCAATTATGGTTAAGTACATGTACCTTGCTCAAGGACACAAGTGTCACGACCGGGGCTCGAACCCACACCCTGCTGCTGGCAACACCAGAACTTGAGTTCGGTGCGCTAGACCGCTCGGCCACGACACTCCATGGTAATGGAAAATTCACATTTAAATAATGCCACTGACTAGAGTCGATGTACCAGACATTATTCAAATGACTTTTACAAAAGGCTTAGGCCATGTCCGTTTTTGGCTAGGGCTCTGACAAATGCTGAAGTATAGGAAGAAACTGATCTAGCCATAGCCAAAGCCATTATTTCACATCGGCCTTATTGTCAATATCTTTGTTCTGGGGACACTATTCAGAAGCCATGAAACCCAATACATGCTGTATAGCCAGGGACTAAGTTACAATGCTGGGAAGGTGCAGACAGTAGTATCATTCACAGTTCTCTCAGAGCAGCAATACAATTAATTAAATAGGTAGTTTCTATCATATATCTATACTATGTCCCAATTGTATGTATTTTCAACAGATCAGAAAGGAAAATCATTCCTTACCAGTAAATGTCTGAAATTTTCCCTTAACGAGATTGAAATGTTTCTCAGGACAAAATGGCAAAAACCCTCCCTTCAAGTTCTTGTTTTTGAAATGAAGACCATTATTTATGTTCGTTTTACTAACATATTTATGTCATTTCCATAATGCATATTAAGTTTGACTTACAATGTCAATGCCAGCGAGTGGGATGAGAGACCGGAATCCATCAGAACACTGCCACAGACGAATCTTGGAATCTTTAGAACCTGCTGGTCAGAACAAGAACAAATCAAGTGAAACAAGGAAACAATTAGTACAAATGGTGTATTTTTATTCAAACAAATTCAATTCAATAAAACTAAACACACTGAATCCATGTAAGCTACGGCTTTAACCAGTTCGCGTCGGGAATAAAAATGCTTTTCTGGGCCCCTGTGCGGGTTTCTTTTTCCCACACAAACACGTTTTTGTTTGCATGAATTTTTTTTGGTTTCGTCAATGAAACTAAGCCGGGACACCCCCATTTAGCTTATTGGCATATAAATTGGCGAGTTTCCCTTGGGAATTATAGCCAGGAGGGCGTCTTTTGTGTTGCGTCTTTAGAAGTTCACCGAGCCCTCTAAAGAATTCTTCATCGTATTTACACGTCATCCGAGCGTGGAGGATCCTTCCTCCACAATCCCAGTGGTACCGAGTAACAATGGGACAATGGTGCACGGAAATTGGTCTATAGAAATCTTGATTCACCAGCAGTCTGCCAGGTAATTGGTCTATAGAAATCTTAGTATACCACAGCTTTACAGATTTCAATGGAGACAAAGACAAAGGTGTGGAACAGGTTTACAAGTGTGTTTACATGGCCCGTGCTATTGTGCTGAACAATTGCTGCGCAATAACACGTCAACCGAAGCACGAGCACTGCCAAAATGGCATGGTTTCACGCCACCCGAAAGGACAATGGAAGCTTCCACAGCGTGTGGCCACGTCAACCGAGCATGCATACAAATATTCCCTAGTTTCCTATGGCATGTTTAGACGCTCTCCGATCCGCGGTGCAAAAAAAATTGCGTGTATACACGGACTCCGATGCGAACTGGTTAAGAGGAATGCTATCTACTCTGTGCTCATTAGATCCCTCTAGCAGTGAAAACAAATCTTAATGCTAGGACATTTTGGTATCTAGTAAGCATTGTAATTTATGCGCACAGTTTACAGTACTAAATGCACACAAGAAAATCATGCAAAACATAAATTATAGGTTCTTAGCCCAAGTAATTTCACAGTGAATTATTATTGCCTTGGGGGCATTCTGTCAAATGTATGCATATGCAATAACTACTAATTTAACAGGTTACACTTCTGAATAAGCAATATGGATGTTGCCCATAGTGCTTATAGGGATGCACCCATTCACAAGTTCTAAATTTACCCAAAATATGATAAAAGTAAGAGACGCAAGCAGTCTCATGAATGAATCTGTCTATGCAACATCATTTCAAATGTAAAGACTCACCTGAAGCCACCAGATCAGAGCTCTGTAATGCTGCCACAGAGGAAATCCAGTTCTCCTCATGAGAGACGGCAGTCTCCGTAGTTTCAGATTGACCGTTGCCGATGTCATCGTACTTTGAGGAATGAGCATTCTTCAGAACAGCAACAGGTTTCTTCTTTAAAACGCTCCATAAAGAAATCGATCTGTAATCGAATGAAGGAATGAGAAATGTATTTCATTCCAGAAAGTAACAATCTGCAGGGCTTGAAGTGCGACTTACTCCAACAAAATGAGAATTACGGCAACAATTTCAAAATTTGAGATTTCCGTAACGCTTAATTTTGTAGGAAAAGGTCTTTCTGATAGAATCAAACATATCACAGCATTCAGAACTCATGTACTTCCTTTGTTTTAAATCTTGATTTATTATTTATTCAAATGTGAAATAGCTTTGTAAAATACATGGTAAGTTTCAAAAATCTAAATGTTTTACAATTGTAGAGCAGAAAGAACACTCAATGGTTTGTGACATTAAGGAGTGATAATTTATCTTCAAAAAGTATTGGCTTTAAATGGCTATACCTGCAAATAATAACTAGTTGCTTCCATTCTGTTATGCTTTGTTTATTCTTAGATGTAATATGTTTTAGGAGGTCCTGTACATTACTGACAAACTCATTAACCCTAACTCCCTAGACAACAAAGCCAGTTGGAGGATTTTGAAGGATTTTTATTGCTTTAGTACAATGCCTAGGGAGTTAGGGTTAAATGACGCACTTGGCGGTAATGTTTTATTACAAGGATTGTCAATTTCGATGAAAATAGATTCAATAAAAACAGATGATTTATAAAGATCATGACGTACATCATGTCATTAGAAACATATAAACCAACACCACCCCAACTTTATTTGCTCTATTGCAGGTCTCTAGTTGATAACCAGGTATAGAGTACACATTGAAAGGCATACATGTATCTATGTTATTTAACCAAGTTTCAGAAAGACCAATCATTGAAAAATTGAAATTTAGCAGTTGAAGGTAACATTTTAATCTTTGATTCAAGATGGAGACAAGACCAAGACCACCTGGAGTCACAACTGTGACCAATACCAAGACCTACAAAAAGTTGTCTCGAGACCTTCAACACTTACAAAAATATAAGCAAATTTTCAAGGAACAAGTTTTCAAAACGGGTAAACCTTGATCTCATTTGACTACACAAATGACCATGTGATTAGTTTGTATAACAACAAAAGGTAACACTTGTAGCTTTGCATGGTGAAAAAAGGATACCTAAAGACTGTTTGCAGTGACACCATGTAGAAATTCTCCTGAAGATGACCAGAGCAAACTGATCGAAACATCAAGTTTTTTTTGTAACTAATCCTCAAAAGAGAATTTCTACATGGTGTCACCACAAACAGTCTTTACTTAAAAAAGGTAGACAATCTTACCCGTCCTCACTTCCACTGATAAAATGCTCCTCATTAATCAACCTGACACAGTCCACAGAGCCACTAAATAGAAATCAATAGACAAACATTGTAAAAATCAAACATTCATAGGCATTTTTAGGTGTTCGGGTATGTACCCGAAACACCTATTGTTTTTGTTCGTTTTTTTTCTTTTCTTCTCCTTCTCCGGATAGATTGCCTACAAAAAAACACATACTTGCGAACTTCACATGAACTTGGAAACTGACATATACTTAGACCCTAATGTGTAGATGAAACAAAATTTGTGACGTCATGATTACATCATCAGATATCGAATTACTTAAAATTAACGTTTAATATTTAAAAAAATCATATCTCAACAACCACAAGAGGTAAATTGAAATTTTTTGCACCATTGTACAGATCGTTCATTGTCAAAAAATATTTACAAAAAGGTGACCCCAATTTGACCTTACTTCCTGTCCAAACCGGAAGTCAAAGTTTAATATTTAAAAAAATTATATCTCAACAACCACAAGAGGTAAATTGAAATTTTTTGCACCATTGTATAGATTGTTAATTGTCGAAAAATATTTACACAAAGGTGACCCCAATTTGACCTTGCTTCCTGTCCAAACCGGAAGTCAAAGTTTAATATTTAAAAAAAATCATATCTCAACAACCACAAGAGGTAAATTCACAATTTTTGTACCATTGTACAGATCGTTAATTGTCAAAAAATATTTACAAAAAGATGACCCCAATTTGACTTCCTGTCCAAACCGGAAGTCAAAGTTTAATATTTAAAAAAAATCATATCTCAACAACCACAAGAGGTAAATTCACAATTTTTGTACCATTGTACAGATCGTTGATTGTCAAAAAATATTTACACAAAGATGACCCCAATTTGACCTTACTTCCTGTCCAAACCGGAAGTCAAAGTTTAATATTTAAAAAAATCCTATCTCAACAACCACAAGCGGTAAATTGACATTTTTGCACCATTGTATAGATTGTTAATTGTCGAAACATAATTATTTACACAAAGGTGACCCCAATTTGACCTTACTTCCTGTCCAAACCGGAAGTCAAAGTTTAATATTTAAAAAAATCTTATCTGAACAACCACAAGAGGTAAATTCACAATTTTTGTACCATTGTACAGATCGTTAATTGTCAAAAAATATTTACTAAAAGATGACCCCAATTTGACCTTACTTCCTGTCCAAACCGGAAGTCAAAGTTTAATATTTAAAAAAATCCTATCTCAACAACCACAAGAGGTAAATCGACATTTTTTGCGCCATTGTATAGATTGTTAATTGTCGAAACATGTTTACACAAAGATGACCTTACTTCCTGTCCAAACCGGAAGTCAAAGTTTAATATTTAAAAAAAATCATATCTCAACAACCACAAGAGGTAAATTCAGTTTTTGCACCATTGTACAGATTGTTAATTGTCAAAAGTATTTACAAAAACATGACCCCAATTTGACCTTTACTTCCTGTCCAAACCGGAAGTCAAAGTTTAATATTAAAATAATTATTGTATTGTATTCAAATAAACTTCGAATTGATGACGTCATCATTTTAACTTCAACCGAACACCTAGTTTTTGTTGTGACAAAAACTTATATCTAGTTAAAATTATTTTCTTGAATACAGATCTGGGTGATTCCAGAAACTTTATGTAAAGGTTTACAGATAGTGTACACCGTATTTGATGTGAAGTTGGGGATGGAAAAATTATTCCGCCTGACATGCTTTCCACTTTTAGAAAACATGAAATGTATAAAAAATTCAAAAAGAATCACAGCTGTGATCCATTTTCACATAAGAATGAATGCACAAATAACTCAATCAGGGGTTTGATTTGACAACAACAAATCCTGTAAAATGGGTAGCGAGCCTGGGTCTCCCTTTGGTCTGGAGGACAAAGCCCCCTGAACCTCTTGGATGTTTAATTTTGGAGGATTTACTCCACACATCCCCACAAACACAAAACTACAGGTTTGGACACAATAGAGGTTACTTCTTTCTTTCCTTGGTGGCTACTTCAGTTTCAAGAAAAGTTTTAAGCAAAGTGAGATTTGTGAAAAATCCTGAGAAATCACAGGCCTGCTCAATGCATTTTCACAATTTTTTTTGTTAATGACGCAATTAAATACACTGAAACTTTCAGAGGTTGGTTTCTGTTCATATATCTTGATTCTGATAAAGTAAGGATGTATTTACAGACATTCTACCAATGGTGTACAATCCTTAACCCTACTTCACATGGAGGCCACTCCGATCCACTAAATTTCCAATATGTTCTTCACCAACCTTTAAAGCATACAAGCCACTTCTGTCCTTTCCAAGTAATCTTACAAAATCAACCCAGTGCCACCCAAGGCCACTGTAAATAAGACCATCTCTGATTACATACTCAACACACACTGAAGGCCATTACAAACCACAGTCTTTATTGGTTTTGTATAGGTGTGTTTACAGTCAAAATACATGGTCAGGTTTACAGCTGGTTGTAGCTGGTTGTTTGAACATATTAGTATGGCCTGCAATGTATCAATGGGAGACCGCTTTACCCTGCAATCTCAGTGGTGTGACGGTGCACAGAAACGTAACCATATGAGGCCACTGGCAACAACTGCAACAGCATAGAGTGGCCTGAATGGGTTGTTTCAAATATTGCACTGATTGTAGGAAGGTTAAGTAAGCTTTCCTATTCTTGTGTCCCAGACTGCCAGGCACTGGCTTAGTAACAAACTATGGGGTCTACACTCACCCTAGGCTATTATATACCAGCTGTGATTCTTCAATGATCTTCCAGACACGTATTGAGTTATCTCTCCCTCCTGATGTGATTGCCCTCTCTCTTGAGAGACAATCGATGGCTGTAATGCTATCTTGATGACCAAATCTGTCCAATACAAATATAAACAAATTGGTTATTGTAAAATTACACAAAGTGCTTCTAGATTAGACACATATAAATATCAAGGCAAACAGATACACAAGTAGATGGACAAATCAACAGATGAGACAAATAGATAAATAGACATATTAAATACATACAAACATATGGACAGATAGATAAACATACACAGAGAGACGACAGGCCTGTAGGCTGGGGTTTCGCTCCAATCTTTATATTTCTTTCTACGGAATTCGAGTTCCACTTTCTCCCAAATGTTGTGCCTTCTTCAGGCATAGAGACAGACATGCTATTGTATGGGGTATCAGACTAATCACTCCTTCTCAACTCTCCACGTAATTTTAACCATGATTAGAACAATATTGAGAGAATAGAAAAGGACAAGTAAGCCCCTGCCACCAGACATCTTAAAAGTCTTCAATGTAACACTTACAATGTCTCAACATATGCCATCTCATCTAGGTTCCATACTTTAGCCGTGCGGTCATGTGAAGCACTGTATAATGTGTGAGTTCCTATCCTAAATGCAAGACCCTGAGAAAATACAATTAACTGAAATTAAGCATTGAAAGCAAAGTAATTCAAAACAATTATAACAATAAACATGATTTATTATTTCTACAGACCAAGACAACAATTTTTAAAGCCAGTGTACACATTTAGTAAAATGTCTGTAAATGCATCCAATCCTTATCATCTTGTAATAAATCCCTTTCACAATAATATGCACCATCTTGTACATAAGTAAGATTTGTAGCTTTGCATGGTGAAAAGGAAAAGTAGAGTCCGGCATTCTCCTGATCATACTGATAATAATAATAATAATAATAATAATAATACAGAGCATTTATATGGCGCTATACGAAGAACAGAGCGCCTAACAAAACAAGGAAGTATAGTATGAACAAGAACATAATACAAAAACTAAACCAACAACTAACCGACTAACAAAGAAAATAAGCAAAATAAGCAAATTAGGACGGTTCTGGGAATAAAAAGGTCTTGAGGAGGGGTTTGAAAACAGACAACGAAGCAGCCTCTCTTAGACCTGCAGGGAGCGTGTTCCATAGGCGAGGCGCAGCAACTGCAAAGGCACTGTCACCAGCTTTCTTTTTAGATCTAGGAATAGAAAGCCGGGTCAAGTCTGAAGATGAGCGGAGCCGATGTCTGTGAACATCAGGGACATTATCGATATGTAAGTGTATTAAATCGGCAAGATATGAAGGAGCTTGACCATGAAGAATTTTATAGATAAGAGTGAACATTTTGAAATGAATCCTTTCTTTAACAGGTAACCAATGTAGATCTGTCAGCAGGCCAGCGGAAGGCTGGTCCCGTCCTGCGAAGACAAGCCGCGCAGCCTTATTTTGCAGGCGTTGAATGCGCTTCAGGTCGAGTTCGCGCACCAAACAAAACAGAATTGGCGAGTCAAGGCGGGACAGGACCAGACTTCTGACGGCATGATGGCAGGCATCTTGTGTGATAAAGCGACGGATGCGCCATAGGTTGCGAATATGAAAATTAACGATTCTACAAATAGAGCTGACATGATTAGACATATTCAAAGAATGATCTAGGATAATGCCTAAATCTTTAATAGAAGTTGATGTGTGAATATGAAGATTTTCCAATCTTAACTCCAGGTTGGTAAGAGAGGGAAGAATGTGGTTATTGGCAAAGACAAAGAACTCTGTCTTATTCTGGTTGAGTTGCAGCATATTTTGTGACATCCATTTATTGATCATAAATATGCAAGATGAAAGACTGGAAAGTACCCGTTGACGATCGCTATCACTCCTGGGGTCAAATTCAGCATATAGTTGGATATCATCGGCGTACTGATGAAACATGATGTTATATTCACGAATAATATCTCCAATGGGAGTAATGTACAAGATGAATCCTAACGGACTAACAATTGAACCCTGAGGGAGAGAATAGGTAAGAACATGTTCCCGGGATACGTCAACTTCAATAGAAACCTGAATTGTACGTTGACTGAGGTATGTGCGGAACCATGAGTTCACAGTACCATCTATGCCAAATTGGCTCAGAAGTCTCTGCAAGAGGATATTGTGATCAATGGTGTCGATCAAAATGTGATCAAAATGTGATCAAAATGTCAAGGTGTTAACCAGTTCTTTTCACAACTAATTACTACTCAAAAGAGAAATTTTACATGGTGTCACTGCAAACAGTCTTGACTGATCTTGTACATAGAGAAAACACGCATTATTGGCTGCGCTCTAATGATTGAACTTCATGCTCCTGAATGCTTTTCGGGCATATCCCAATCTTCCAGGTGCACCTTACTGTGAAACGGTTTATTCCCAAAAAAAAGAAATCAAGAATGCCAACTGTCAAACTCACACCAAAACCCACTGGGAAACCAACAGCCCTTAGTTACTCACCGACACTGCATCCCTGTGGCCCCTGAATGTGTGTAACAGCTCCCCATTCTCAGGGTTCCATATATGAATTATTTTACTGCGACTACCTGACGCTAAGAACTGACCATCACTAGAGATCGCTAGAGCTAAGATGTGAGTTGTGTGGCCTTTGTGTGTTTCTTCGGTTCCTTTCTTCCCACCTGGAATCACAAACTCTTTGCGGCCCATTTCAATGTTCCCTACAAAAAACAAATAATAAAAACCATTGTTATACAGCACATAACATACAAACAAACTATAAGCGCTTGTCCAAACAAATTGAGGGAGCGAAAGATAAACTAGAGAAGCTATAAAGAAACAAATAAACAAAATTAAATTGACCTGAACACTGACACTGCAAGTGTATTGGCCTGTTTGATATAATTAGAGCATTCCATATTGAAGGACCAGCAAATTGAAAACTTGGCTCATCATTTGATTTAGTAGAAACAGTTTTTTAAGCACATTACTCCCTCATGGAGATATTGTTATTGATATGCAAAATAGTAGTTACTGGTCTTACGTTTCAAACCTAGCAGGCACAATTATTGATATGTATATATAGTAATTTACAAATACTCCTGGCATAATACAAGTGGGCAGTTTTTGCTACTTACAGTCGTTATCAGGCAATTTTTGCTATGACTTAATTTGTTAATGATTTTGTTAAATCAGGAGTCTTTCCCTACCAGACCCTGGGAAATACAGACCCATGGCCAGCCCTGGAAATTCTCAGTCCGAGAAAATAGCCTAGAACTGGTAACTGGACCACAGACAGTTGTTCATAATGATCATATGCTATGCTATGCTATGCTATGCTATGCTATGCTATGCTATGCTATGCTATGCTATGCTTGCCAGTAATGTACAAGGTGATATGTAATAATTACAGTTTAACCATATACCAAACATTTGTCATTTATACAGAATAAATTCAACAATGATTTACTTGAAGAATCTGTCAGTTTATACATGAAGTAGTATATTAAATTGAAATACCTTCTTTAACTTTGCAACACTTACATTTGATAATGGAACAGTCTTTAGAACCACTGAATATGTACTTGTTGTCTGTAGAAATGACTAGACAGGTTATTGACAGCTGGTGACCTCTAAGTACTGTCATTTCAGGGCTGGCTTGAAAGTCATAATCTTGGGCAACTTTCCGCTGTAATTTACCACTTTGCTCAAGCTGAAATCATGAAAAAACAGAAAAAAGATATTACAAAAGATTGGCAAACATTTGTCCAAGATATACACTATTGGTACAGTTTTACTTGAAAAAGTATTTGGTGTAAAGTTCATGGTATTAACCATCCTGGTTAGTTATTCTGTCTGATGAGTTCTTTTTTTATAACCCTAAACCCCTACAGGCATTTCACATACACCCTGCTGAATCCAACAAAATGCAACAACTGAAAAGTGTGCAGGCTGCTCAATGCAACAAGATCCACCAGCTAGAACAATGATTCTTTTATTCTATGCTGAGAGTAACAACATTTGTTGCATCATGTTGTATTGAGTATGGTTGGGGTTATGTACAATTGAAAATTAATTTTTAAAATTAAAAAAGCAGGGTTGATTGAAACATAAAAATGTACAGTCCCAATTCCACAATGTGAAAAAACACTGCCCTCTGTTGACTAAATTTTCTTCCAAACATGAGGACAAATTGAGCTGAAACTTTTACAGATCACAATATTCATCCTGTTCAAGTATCATATATTTGCAGTTCGTCTGTCTCTATTTATTCGCCAGTTCAATGAGGTAATTCCTTTTACTTCTCCCAAAATTTGACCCAGTAAACAAGAAATTTCACTTGTGAAGTCTGAATGCACATAATTACCTTTTACAAATTGTGTATAGAGACTTTAAGCCAACAACTTCCTGATGGATATGTTGTTTTAGAGTTACCGAAAAAGGCGTTTTTTTTTAGATTTCATTTACAACAATTGACTTGGAATATAAAAAATTACTTGGAATAACATCAAATTTGAATAGAATTGGTGATTAACCCTCCAACTGTTTGACCATTTGAAACCATTCAAAATTTCCACTTACCAAAATGCCCATTGGTTTTGTACACACATGGTGATACCATTTGAACAGTGTTGTTAGCAAGCTTTACTACCATTCAAATCCATTCAAATGCATAGAGGGTCCATTGATTCACCACAAAGTTTTGTATTAGCTGTACTACCATTTGAAAAGATCCAAACAAGGTTTTGTATTAGCTGACATACCATTCAAAACCATTTGGGGGGAATCAATACTGTACACAGTTATTTCACCATTCAAAACCACAAAAGCGAATGGTTTCAAATGGTGGATCAACTTGTATGAAAAAGGCACCAGAAGTAGGAGGATTAAACAATAACATTTGATATTTTTATACTTGGTGTTAAGCTAATGATGGTATGAAGAGATGTCACTTTTATGAGTAGTGAAATAATTTCCAATTTGAATTTAGGAAATAGTACTTTCTTAAATTCTGTGTTAGAATACATACATCAAATCAGAATGTATTTTCACTATTTTCTCACCCTAACCATGCTCAATGCAACAAGATGTAACAAATGTTCTTGCTGGTGGATCTTGTCCTAACCATGCTCAATGCAACAAAATGTAACAAATGTTCTTGCTGGTGGATCTTGTCCTAACCATGCTCAATGCAACAAAATGTAACAAATGTTCTTGCTGGTGGATCTTGTCCTAACCATGCTCAATGCAACAAGATGTAACAAATGTTCTTGCTGGTGGATCTTGTTGCATTGAGCAGGCAGGACCCTGGCCATGTACATGTATCACAGATTAAAAACACATGTGTGCATACATGTCATGTGCTTGCTTTACTACTGAAGGATTTTGGAGGATTCAGGTTATGTGTAAGCAAATGGGCCCAGGGAGTTAGTGTTAATGTATATCTTGATTCAAAGAGTAAGCATACTCATAGAAGCAGTTTTGCCAACATTACCAACATTGTACCTTCCTTTTACATACTTACCACCTCTTCTCTTAGTCTGTGTGAAATGGCATCCCTGTCAATTTCTTTGGATTCCTCGTTGTCTTTTTCTGAAGTACAAAAACCATACATTTACAATCAATATTCAGGTATTTCAATTTGTATTTAGGTGTCATTGCCTGCTTTGTGCCCATCATAGCCCTCTAGAGCTGAAATGCACTTCAGCTCTGAGTTTGGGGCATTTCACAGTGCCATTTCATAGTCTGTATACATTACATGTATACAGTCATTATCAAAGTTGAGTTGCTTGAACAAATTAATTAATATTAATATCTCATTATGTTTATCTTTTTAGAGGGAAAATTGGCAATGCAAAGATTAAAATAAATTTTTTAAATGGTGATAAATCTTTAAATGTTGTTTTAACTGTGTGTATTAAACATTTGTCTTGCTACATATATTATGACAGCACAAGGGAGGGAGAGGGAGTCAACCTCAGTAAGATGTGACTGTTGTCATTTACAGCATCTCAACATACCTTCTTCTTCAAGCTGTGCCAAGTACTGCTTCGTCAGTCTTAACCTCTTCTCCTGTGCAGTTTCTTCCTCTTCCTCTGAATCCGACGAGGATGGGTCTAGCTTTCTCTTATTGGCCGGGGTTTCACTGTGATCAAATTGCATACAGAATGTGAACTTTTGGGGAAATAAGTTACATGTTATTATATACAGCAGCATGATGTCTAAAAACTAGAGGAGCTTATACTGGGGTCATTCCACCAGGTTGGGGCAAGCTTTGTAACATGGTAGATGTACTATTCATTGTCCTTATTATGAGTGCACATTCTCAGTTGCTCTTCAAATTAGAATGAAATCAATCTCAGTGCCTTGAATAGGAAGTTACAATAATGTTAATTACAAGTCATAATAAATGACAATAAATGGTGCATTTACCTTACATAACAAGAGACACCTATTCACAAAACTTGCTCTAACCTGGTGGAATGACCCATTGACCAAAAAAGTCAGCACAGATTATGTCATCAACTACTGTTGTAACAACTGAACCTACTACTGTGGACACTTGGACAAGGCAGGCACTGATGATCCTGATGAATAATCTACATATCTAGAGTTAAACTGTCACTTTTCAGTTTCTAGGACTTCCACTGTACGTAGCAAATAAATATGTTTCGCATTTCACAATCGCATTTCACAATAATTTTAAATAAGATACTTTGTTATATTTTTAGTAAGAGATTTTAAATAAAAACTGGAAGGGAAATATTTTTGGTACTACCATGGTACTACCATGGTACTGCAGTTACTTACATTTCATCCTCAGATGAATCACTAATAATCTCTTCAGTCAGCTTAGCTTTCTTCTTCCTGATCTTGTTACTCGCAGCAATACTTACATCTCTCTTAGGCTTACCGCCAAGAGAAGAATCCTAGAATGAATATTAGATAATCAATTAATAAACAAAAAAGAAAATTGGTTTTTTATAATTATCAATTAACACAATATTTTTCAAAGGACTAATGATCGACATTCAGTATCATGTGTACTTTAGAGTGTTGCTATGTGATACAAGCAAAATTGTTCACTAGACAACACCTCGGACAAAATTACTTCTTGTGAAACCTCCTATAATCAGTGCAATTTTTGAAACAACCCATTCAGGCCACTCCAAGCCATTAGCTGTTGCCAGTGGCCTCATATGGTTTACACTTCTGTGCACTGTCACACCACTGAGATTGCAGGGTAAAGTGGTCTCCCATTGATACATTGCAGGCCATACTAATATGGACAAGAATTTCACCAACCTATATATATCGCGGAACCCGCTGCTATATGGGATTCTAGCCGGCCAATTGTCATCGGGCAAGCTCGGTGGTCGAGAGGTTAAGATGTCTGCACTAGTAAGCAGGAGGTCGTGGGTTTGAATCCCGCCCGAGTCGCCTGTGTAGTTTTTTTCACAGACACTCGGAAAGCACTGAGTATACAGTGCTATGCACACGTCAGTGTAGGGCAAAATTAAATCAAATGTCGTTCATGTACGATACATACATTTTTTTCATGTATTTAAAAACTCCGCATATTGTAGGGGTGTGCGTTTTCGGATATTTTTGGAAGCGGATACCCGAAATCAGGAAACTTCGGATACCTGGATACCCGTTTTCATTTTTTTTAAAAACATGCCTCCCGCGTTGCACAAATACATGTACTGTAAATGGTAACAAAATTGACCTTTATAATAAACATAATACATACTTAAATCGATCTTTTCTTTATTGTGTTGTTTTTATTAAAGTAAAACCTCTTGGTGAAATAAGTACCTGTATTGTATTTACTGAAATAAAACTGATCGCTGCAAAAATGTCTGTCTTTGATAACCCGAGTTACAAATGAACGATGTACAAAAGAAAGCCCCACTGATCACATGCATGCATGCAGCGGTCACCTGACCATCACACGTGACTGCATGAGTCAGGAGACTAGAAGACCATGTCACTGCACATTAGTGTGTGCCATGATCAGAGTGCTGGTTGGTTGTTCATGCTCACAAAACACGTGTTGAATTATGTCATTGGTCAAAGGCATTGTGGGCAGAACCCAATTAGGGAAAATAATTCATGGGCTTGAATAAGGAAATACTTGAACAAAAGTGCTGCTGAACAAATTATACATGCGTTTGTCACATCACGGTTCGATAACGGGAATGCTCTCCTTTACGGTCTCCCACAATCAAATATCTCGTCTTCAGCACATACAAAACACAGCAGCTCGTGTTGTAACTTTATCCAGAAAGTCATGCCATATCACGCCAATCTTGAAAGAACTGCACTGGCTTCCTGTTTCACAGAGAATTGTTTTTAAACTTATGCTAATTGTTCACAAATCTTTTAATAACATTGCTCCAATTTATATTTCTGAACTGCTTAAAGTCTACACTCCATCACACAATTTGCGCTCCAGCAACATGTCACTCCTAAAGGAACCAACTTCAAAACAGAACTGGGGTGATAGGTCTTTTTCTGTCGCAGCTCCGATACTCTGGAATCATCTTCCAACTAAACTCAAATCTTGTCATAGTATAACTAGATTTAAGTCGATATGTCACAATTCTTCAAAGATGATGTATATTTGTAATTGCATTGTAAGTACATGTATCTCAGTACATAATTTTTTTTCCCCTATGCTATCATTGTATATTGTTTGTATTCATGTTTTTTCTTTGTTTCCGCGCCTTGAGCGCCCAGCAGGGTGGATATGTGCGCGTTACAAATCTTTATTATTATTATTGCCACGCCCCTGCCTTCTAAATAAGGATATCCCATACGTCATCATGTTGGATTTGGATTATGTTTTCTTAGGACATGATTTTGGCCCCGATTTTGGCCATAGGCATAACTCTCAGGCCACCTCTGTTTTGTTTGTCGTGGAAAAATCCAGAGAGTAAATTGGCCACCCTTATAAATCCCCGGACGGTGTCGTTTCCACGCGAGAGGGGAAAAAAGTTGTTTCAGCATTTTTCCCGATCTTTTCTGCAATGCCGCGTCCGTAGCCTACGCCGTTACATTGCCCAAACCAGCACCTGCTGCCTGGGTGTGTTTCCTCATGTGGCACCGTCTAGCGCACGTTTCATTCGCATAATGCACCACGTCGTCCACTGCCGTATCTCCGACATCGAACGGCCGTTTACGTCAGGTCCCTGTATTCTCATACAGAGCTTTCACGGTGTGCCCCACACTATGCTTAAAAAGCCATCAAAGCATGTGGTGCCCGCGCCCCTAAACTGATTTTGTACTAATGTACAGGTACATGTTTTGAGATGCATGCTTTGAGCTGCAGACTGTGTGTGCATTGTGCACAAGTTATTCAGGATCCCAGTATCACGTGCCTATTTCCGTGTGTCGTGATTGGATAGATTTGCATAGTTGCTATTTTATTATTTTTCTCATTGGCTGTTCGATCATGAATATGTTCATTATGTTGCATATTCATGATTTATTGGGGTCGATGTTTCACTGTGGTTTCACTGGTGCCCATCTTTAGAAAAAAAAGCACCTTTCTATTGGGTCTGGGAAAGGGAATCAGTGAATCACTGTTTGACGCATGCATTCATGTTTTTCTGTACTGTGATGTGAATTTTGCATTCAGTGCATGCGTGATAAACATGCCGACATGAAAACAGAGCGTGTTCATTGTAGGTGTGTACACGAAAGTTGGATTACAACTTATTATTCCCTGGACCACTTTTTTCATTACGAACAATAAAGGTACTCAAAGAATAGAGCGTATCGCCAATTTTGTTTGGCAGTGTATGGGCCAAAAATCTTTGCGTATCAGGCCGATACGCTAGCTTGTATGTGGGGAGAACCCTCTGTCCTATTTTCCCAGGCATTATATTGATTGAATTCACAAGGATACTAGCATTTGTTTTTAACTATACCTTATAATTTATAATTCCCATCATTAACCAGTAGATATGGAGTGCCATGGTCGAGCAGTTTAGTGCATCGGATTTGTGTTCTGATGGCTGAGTCATCAGAATGTGGGTTCGAATACCAACCGCGACCATGGTGCTTGTGTCCTTGAGCAAGACACTTTAACATAATTGCTTCTCTCCACCCAGAGGTAAATGGGTACATGTGAGGGCAGAGTTGGTTGTTGTGTTTGATTAGACCTATATGCGCTGTAATGGCAGCAATTGAGCTGTATACTCCCCAGGGAGCTGAGATGGTTTCAGGAATGATTTATGAGCCTGATGAGCAGGGGTAATAATAAAATCATAGCTGCCAACATTTCAAAATTCCAATTCGTAATCAACCCGCGCGGTCATTTTCAACTACGCGTACATATACATGTACCGACTATACCAATATCACGTATAGCCTACATGTACATGGTATAGCCTATAGGTACATGTACATGTACATGTATACAAAATGCATGCTGTTTGTCTTTTTTTGGAAGTCATGATGATATCGCTCACAAAAACTTAAGTTTGAAAAAAAAGTTTCGTGAAAACTACGAACTTCGAAATTCACATGGCAACATTTTGGGCGCCATTTTGAATAGCGATCACACGCTGGTTCCCAGTCGTTTTTTACACATATAATCCACGAACTGGCTGGTGCCCTGCAAAAATATCGATACTACACTAGCCGAAAAGCGATTGTACAACAAACACGCTGGTTCCAAGTCATTTTCACACATGTAATCTACGAACTGGCTGGTGCCCTGCAATAACATCGATACTACTAACCGATTTTGGGTGTTTCGGTTTTGTTTGCAATGAAATCAATGTAAGTACATGAGAAAAAAGAATCGATCTGAATCCGAATTCCGTGAATTTGGTTGTCAAAGCAAAGTTTGGGGCGGAAAATTTGAAAATCGTAACTTTCAAAAGTAAATTCGTATTTTCGTATTTTTTTCATTAATTCGTAATAAGTAATATTTTTTCGTAATAGTTGGCAGCTATGTATAATGTGCCTTGAGCACCAATTTGGTGGATACGTGCACTATATAAGTCCACATTATTATTATTATTATTATATTTCTTCTAAACATGTTGGCCAAGGCAAAGTGAATTTATTCTTCATACAAAATACAATGTATATATATTGTATTACATTTACTCATCCGCCAACCCATGAACTGGACAATAGCAAGACTGTTACATATATGCTGATGTTATGAGCCTTCAGCAGGTAACAGTTGCTGCAGTCACAGCCAGCCAGCCAGCTAGCTAGCCATGTCGGCTTCCTCAAAGGCATTACTCGGGAGGACTATCCGCGAATACTACAAAGCTTACGACTACCAGCAGTGCCTAGACAGTCGCAAATAGTAGTCACGAATAGTTAGCAAACAGTTCACGACCGCAAGTTATGCAGTGCAAAGGCAATACATTATTACTCGCAATTACTTGTGAACAGTCATTATGCGCGAATAATTTATCCGATTAATTGAATAGTTCAAAAACCGCGAATACGATTACAATTAGCAACAACTGTTCATGAATGTTCAATTAATCAAACTATTCGCCCAGGCCTAATCGTCACCCCTATTCTGTACCCTCAAAAATCAATAAAAATCACTTTTTAACTGGTTAGTGGTTGCATAAAAATATTTAAAAAAAAAACGCTTAAAAAGTGGCAGTTGCATACAACATTCTTTCCGGAAAGAATGTCGTATGCGACCGCCACATTTTAAGGGTTTTTTGAATTTTTTTTACAACCACTAACCAGTTAAAAAATGATTCCATCGATTTTTAGGGTTACAGAAAGCGAAAACTATCTTTAAAATCCACTTTTACGATGGTTTTCGGACTTGATTTCCCTTCTAAAAAAATTCTCCCCTTCAGAAAATAGGATCCTATTATAGTTGCCACTGCGCATGTACAATGACTGTGTCGGTCACTAACAGGGGAGTTGACAAGATCAGACTGACATGACTGAGGAAGTCATCGTATACCAAAAATGTCTGATTTTTCATGAAATAAATATCCTGGAATAATTTGAAGTATATGTCCACCATCATCCATAGGCCTATGTAGGTATGTGCGTATCCCACGCATTGCCGCTTATCTTTTTGGCCGCGGCCTCAATCTCGGGTTGAATCGCCGTGGCGAAGACACCGTGGAGCTAGCACTTTGTTACGTTTCGCTGTGGGCGTTCTTTTTGATGTACCCAGTAGCTTCTTTTTCGAAGACGTAGATCACATAATTATTCTCCTTCAACCTCGTTCTCGAATTTTCTGAATGCGGCATCTAGAAGTTTCCAAAAAAAATTCCTCGAAATTTGGGTTTGTTCTTGCTCATCAAAACCATCGACGATTTACCAAAAGGTGAGTAAAATACCTTATCAAACTACAATAATCATTTTTCTGTACTTGTTTTCTACCTCTTGGCCAATTTTGATGGCGATTGGACGATTCGCAGTTACGTTTTTTGGGTTCACAGAAATTGATGTCAACGAAAGATTGTATTGCGCCGCATTCAGCACGCTAGATTGTATACCATCTTTGATGTCAACAAAACGAACGTTCAATCGGCGGAATTTTCAGTCCGATAAATCATCCGTTTAAACCTAATATACATCGGCGTAACACAATAATATTAGTTCTCATAAACTTATTTCATTATTTTTCATCTTTCCTGTCCAATATCATTTATTATTTTTTCTGTTTAATTAAATCAGGGATAAGAATTTCTCGCGGATTTCAGTATAAATATTTAAAAATCCTCAGATTTTGAGTAATTTGAATTTTTTTTCCTGTTTTTTTAAAAATTTATTTTCATTATTTTGTTTCATATTTCCAGTCCAATATGTGACCGTCCACCACGAACGGGCTGTAAAGTCGCACACATTGATTTAGCAGTACGGCTTGAAATGCATGAAAAATCAGTCGGTTGTCCATTTTGGTATTTTTTTAGAAACGAAAAGTTTGAAATATTCTCCTTTAGTTCTGAAAATTTCAGAATTAAATTCAATTTCAAAAATCATGAAAACCACGTTTTCTTTCGGGCAATGAGTTCATAAATCTGTACAAAATGTAAGTTTATATGAAAGTGTAAGTAATTAGTGTAATGACTTTGATACACCATAACTTCGCATAGGAATGTAGGAATGACTTGTGTTTGGTATCATTTTAAACCTTATGATAGGGAGGACGAAAGCAACAGCGCCCTCACATCAAAAGTGCTGAAAAAACTCCGTTACGAGCGATAATTTCTAACGTCAAAAATTTATTTCTCACTAGAAAACAAAGCTACAACTCAAAACACAGTAGATTCATGCACCATTTTCACTGTTTCACACTTTAAAAAGGTTTTGAACGAATTTTACCGTCGAGTTGAAGATGAAAACGAAGCCCGAAAATGGCCCAAAGCGGAAAATGAACTGTCAAATTCGCCGCTCAAAAATGGTCCCAAATTTTTTTAGCGGTAACACCCATTTTTATATGGCGGGGACTTTGCGTTCCCTTCATCAATCCTGACGATCTTGGTATCAAAATAAAGCTTAAAATTAGATCTGTAGCCAGAAAACTGTTTCAAATGTACTTCAAAAAATTAATTAGGTCTTAAAACAAAAGAAAAACTTTGAGACCGAATAATTTTTGATCTAACACTGGTACGGCCTTCACCCGTACCTCAATGGAATGCCCGTTTCGTGCTCTTTCCGACAGTATGTGGGTTGTACCTAGACATCGAGGTCCCATTAAGTTATAGCGATATTCATTTGACCTGTTCTGCGAAAAAAGTTGCAGAGACAGCCAGGCGCCATCCGGTGATGAGTCATCAGTCTGGTATTCGCCTCACTTGTACGCACAGTAAACGGAGCCGGGATCAGACTGACGAGGTTTTGTTTACGCGTTGTCAGCCAGCAATGCATGAGTCATCGGTCTGGGATTCGTCTCACTTGTCGCACAGTAAACGGAGCCGGGATCAGACTGGCGAGGTTTTGTTTACGCGTTGTCAGCCGGCAAGCCAGCGATGCGCGAGCTCATCGGTCTGGGATTCATCTCACTTTTACGCGCATTAAACTGAGCCGGGATCAGACTAACCAGGCTTTTTTACGAGCGTGGCCACGCACTTGTCACAACAACAACAA
Organism: Zoroaster sp. YZ-2022; assembly: GCA_029582265.1. NCBI lineage: Eukaryota > Metazoa > Echinodermata > Asteroidea > Forcipulatida > Zoroasteridae > Zoroaster > Zoroaster sp. YZ-2022. Next base: position 36,898,521 of record CM055820.1, read on the forward strand.
GTTCGTTAAGTTTGAAGGCATATTTTTAAAAATCTTAATTAATTTGGCATCAATGGCAACTAGTTTTCAGATTGATTGGGTGAAAGAGTAGGCTGGTTTCTACAGATGTTCTAAAAATGAAAAAAAATTGGCCAAATACTTTTCAAGATTCACTTCCTTGAAAATGGACAGTTTTTGTATGATGTTATTGAACTCCCAAAGGGACCACAGGACACCTTGAAGGTTATGTACGTAACGTAATACGAGCTTGGACAATGGCGATAACCTTTAATGACCTCTAACTCTGGAATGCCTGGGCCGATTTTCTTCAAACCAAAAGCAAATGGCTTCTGGGAATAAGATATCTGATTTAACACAGTGCAGGCCTGTTAAGTTGCGGTTGATTTTTTGGGATTGACATACTCTTTCCAAAAATATATGAACCTCCAAATGTGAAATTTTGGACTTCACAGCCCCTTTGTGGTGGATGGTCACATATAATTTATAAATTGTTCTGTTTAATTAAATCAGGGATGAGAATCAAGTCAAATTTACATTTGGATAGCTTCTTCCCTAGAACAGCATTACAATGGAACAACCTTCCTGCTGATTGTTTTCCACCAACTTACGATCTAATTAAGTTTAAGAAAAATATCAACAAATGTAATCTTGCTTAAATGGTGGATGTTATCGCAAATGTAACCCCTTACACTCTAGTGGCTTTTTGGCCTTGTTTGGGGTGACTGACAGTAAATAATAAAAAAATAAAAAATAAATTTCTTTTGTTTTACGGGCCTAAAATTGCCGGATTCAACATGTCATAACTTCCTTATTTTTGATCACAGGAAGATGATCCTTATATCATTGTAATCGTCTATTCAAGACCTTGACAATGATACCAGTTGTATTGGAATCTGTTGATTTTGAAAATTGTTGTCACATAGCTACCTTATATCATTGTAATCGTCTTTTCAAGACCTTGACAATGATACCACTTTACCAGTTGTATTGGAATCTGTTGATTTTGAATTTTTTTGTCACATAGCTAGCCTATGTTCTCCACCGTGGCGTAGGTAAGTCAGATTACATTATTGCCTTTTATTGGTTATATTTAATGAGAAAAAGTGGCGGTCGGATACGACATTCTACCCTACCCCGTTACTATTATTAGTCTAATCATAGAGCAAGGTCCTTGCTCTATTCCTTGCTCTATCATGGTCTAATGTTAACGTTACATGCCATCAAACAGTGTCGGAAATACACATTGTAATGCTTAAGCCCCTATCTGACTAAGCCCCACATTATCTTACCTTTCTGCCGATGGATTTCTTATTCTTAGAAACCACACCTCTGATAAAAAACGACATAGTTTGAAGAACGCTTAAAGCTGCTCACACCAATCTACAGATGAAAAGTGAATTTTGCAGACAATACTAACACAGAAACAATATGTGTAGCGTTATAACCGCCTATCCGTTACATACATTTGGCCATACTGTAGTGTAGGTTCACATAACGTTAGAGATAATGAATCAGAGCTGCATATGATCTGTAGTTCACACACACACACCTATATGCATGCAACATGATGAGAACTAGAATTTAGAAACACGTGCGTCGTTCGTAAACTCGTACACAGTCTCTCTGATGGTTCCTACATGGCGCGCACGCAGCAGCAACGCAAACTTATTTAATGCTGTCTATCTTAGGGGCCGTTCACAATTGTCAACATTTTCACGAGCGTACAAACCGTACGCTGGGGGGGGGGGGGGGTTAATGCCCGCCGTACGCTTTTTTTTTTTTTAAATGTCGATATGTTTTCTCGCCCATTAATGCCCGCCTAACGCTTGTTTTTTTTTTTAAATGTCGATCTGTTTTCTCGCCCGTCACCACAGCCGACAGCCGCAACCGATGCCGAGCGAGCACTGGCCGAGCCGGTCGCGGCCCGGGGGCCGTCCCGCATCGCATCCCATGAACGTGTAATGTGTACAGCATGCGCGGCATTGTCCTACACACGTACATGAAAATGTACTGTATTTTACATGTACATGTATACATGTCGTTCGTATCCACTGCGTGTTTTTAACGGCCGGCCCCGTCCATGCACACACAATCAGACACACGTCCCACACGCACAAACAAGACTGCCTGGACAAGTTCATTTTATGTATAGGGTAAATATTATCAAAATATTATAAATAAACTAATCGGTTTCAAACAGAACATTTGTAAATGTTTTTTGCATTGTAAAAGGCTTCAGTAATGTAATAATTTAATACAAAATACAAATAAAACATTTTATATCTCTGTTTCCATTTTTAAAAGAGGGGATTACCGTTTAAAACGGTAATTACCTCTTTTAAAAATGCAGTGTTCCCAAACCGAGATTGCGCGCAAATAATTGCGCAATGTCCCTTCCGTTCCCTAGCTACCTGTACTGTAGCATACACACGCAATTGCAAAATGTCTATATATAGACTTGTGTGAAAAAAAATCAACATTTTTTTCGTACGCTTTTAGGGGGGGGGGGGGTCTTGAAAAAGTGTACTCTTTGTACGCTCGTGAAAATGTTGACAATTGTGAACGGCCCCTTAGGCCCAACAAAAAGTCTCCAGTTTCTGGTGGCCATCTTTTTTGCCAACAGGGAAATACGTGATACATTGTATGCGGGGACCAAGTTTCCCATAATAGTATGGTGGCTCGGAGGCTTCACAAAACGGGCAAACGTTCCGATGATACCCTGTGAAGAGTCGTTTAAATCACAGCACGGCAGAATTCCAATCGATCCAGCAATTATTGGCTGCAATTGGACATCGTTTCAAAAATTTAAAATGCCAACGCACGCGGAGACCAGAAACCGGAGACTTTTTTTGGCCTTACCCAATATTCAACTTAAATAATAACTGGAGGTCTGCGGATATAATCCCTTCTGAAGAAAACTACCTCCCACGACTGCTAATTTTCACAAAATTGGACTACTTTTACATACAGCAAGGGAAGCCAATAATCAGTGGCGGATCCAGAGTGCCCAGAAAAGGGGGCGGGAGCATGTGCAAAAGCACACTACCAAAAGGGGGGGGGGTACACAAAAAGCATGGTGGGGAGCACCATCCCCAATCCGCCAATGCCAATAATATTATGTCAGGTTTTTGGGCATAATTATTTTCACAAATCCGTCAACTGCATCTTGCTCTATGATTGTGTAGGGGAGTGGAATTCTCCCGTACTGTAAGCAGTAAATATAAACAAATAAAATCATGAAAGTTTCTTTTTTTGACTCAGAGACTGGGCCAGTCTAATACTGAGCCAGTACTAAAATGATCAAAAACAAACTGAACTTCTGAGGGTAATTTTGGCCCCCTCTGTTACTTAATCTAAAGTCAAGGAAAACATAACATAAAATCAAAACAAGGTAATTTAAGTCCATCCTAGCTCTACCCAAGAAGACTATTATAAATAAACTCTAGCCAGTGTGCACTTATAAGCCCCCAGAGCATTGAGTTAACTACTTTACCATATGGCCAAAGGAATGTCCACACAGCGACTTTGTCTTGGTGACCATAAGACAGGGGTGCCCACCTACAATCAACTTTTCCCTTCAAAATACACTAAGTTAAGAAAAGTCTGTGTAGGGGGGTGGAATTCTCCTGTACTTATACATATTTTTGCTGGTGGATTTTATTTTTTACCCTAAGTAAAATGGGAAGTTCCTCCTGTCATTTATATATAATTGTTTTCTTATGTTATAAGAGTGGTTCCCCTAAGTGGCCCCCTGACTAAATTTGGTTGACTTTATAGTTCATTGTTTTAGTGTACCAGACCATTCACCTACGTGGTTCCCTGACTTAAGTTGGTTAATTTTAGTAAATGTATATTGTCCTGGCACTGACCTGGCCATGAGGTGGTCAGTGAGCAGTTAGGCAGCAGACAGAAAGCATGTGGTTTTAAAGTTACGGACACTAGCTGCCTTATTTCCCCTTTGCTGCTCAATAATCTGGTGAGTTTTTCCTTTAAAATTGTCTTTAGTTATTTCTTTTATACAGATGTATAAATGACTTCATTAGATAATATGTATTACCTCAAGATGTTTAGATTACTGTATTTATTTTGTTTAGGGATCTTAAGACTTTTGTTTAAGTTTTGATCTTTATAGAATTAGGGCTAAAACCTTTCAGATATTGGAAATATAAGCTCATTTTAAAAGGTGATTTGTACTTTCAGTATAGAGTTTCAAAACCTAGAACTTTGTCACTGATGTTTTGTTAAGATTTATGAAGTTAAGTTTTGCCAAGAGAGTTTTTTTTGTGAAACATTTTCCATAAAGTATCTTCTTAATGAAACTCTTCTACTGCATCGAAAACTTGGTTTGCCATGAACTTTGGACTCATTGTCATATATCTTTTTAAGGATCAATTTATATTTTGCATTTGTTTTCTATAATTTTTATGCTAGTAGACCTACATATGTGAGTTGTTTATCAAGATTAGCTCCACTAACCATGCCATGTGCATATACTGTAGCTTCCTTTGTCCTCAAGATAAGTAGGAGGATTTGCATATTTAATGAGCTCCATAGGGTTGTATGCACACAGGCAACTCATTGGGTTAGTACTTGGGATATAGAGTTTCTTGAAAGTGTAATCTTATTTAAATTTGTAAGAGCTAGCCATCATAAGTCATTTTGTTATTTTTTTGTTTCTTCATATTTTAATTCATGTACTGTATCTTTAATCATTTCTTTTGGTATCTTTCTTTGTATTTACAGGTTAATGTCTGAATGTGCTTAAAAGTAATTCACTATTAGCGCTGTGTTGGTTTTAGTTTGGGTTTTTTAGTTTGCATTTTAAGTTGTTTTTTTTAGTTTAAACTTCAATTTGCATTTCATTTTCAGCTCGAATTTCAGTTTGAATTTTCGATTTAAGTTGATTTTTCTAGTACTTTTTAATTTGGTTTTAATTGGTGATTTTAAAGTTTTTTTTCTTTCTTTAATTCAATTTGCTGAAATCTCTTTGGTCAAGTTGACTCGATTTACTTTGGTTCGGCAGAACTATTTTTTTATTTTTATTATCGCACTTAAATAATACGGAGTCAAGAGTAAAGTGATTTTTCTTTTACTTGTTTACTAATTCGAGGAATCATAATAAATTCACAGTTCAGTTTTTTTTAAGAAAGAAATATTATTTACTTGTCCCAATTTATTTAAGGAAAATTCGCGACCCTATCATTAGATCCATGTTCTTCTCTCGCTGTAGCTATCCCCGTTGTCGTTGTTACCCTGGTGAACCATTTTTCCAGGTTACAATTGCACTCAAAATTTATAATTTTTTTACCAAATTATTTTAAAAATAGAGGAGGGATAGATCGATTCCGACTTCCCTTGTCTTGCCCACCCTGAAGTCTCTGACGTTGGAAAGTCATAGATCCCCGGGGTAACAAGCGATGATTTCGCATTGATCGACATCACATTACGACTGAGACCAGCATCACGACAGCTAACTTTACTATATCGACGTGTTTGTGATAGGCATTAGTATAGGTACCAATTTGCATTTCTTATATTCTTTTACTAATGAGCAGAAAGAGACCAAAAACCGGAACGAAAACGCAGACCATACAATGTCCGTCTACCTGCCCGCGGGCTGGGCTGAGAATTACCAACGTGATCAGCACATCGACAGAAGAGGTGAAGATCCCGATTGAGTTTCTCTTCGAGCGCGGCAGTCTTATCTGGAAGGAGATAAATATCCTGATGAGCAGTTTGAAACAAATAAAAAGACTGTCGCCTACTCTCTTAATGTAAAAGAGTGAAAACCACTCTTTCAAAGAGCTATAATGGCGACAAGTCTTTTTGGAGTGGATAAAGAGTAAAATTAGTAGTGTATAAAGAGTGAATTGGTAGCCTTTTACTGTATTTTTCAATCGAATCAGAGTGGGTTTCACTCAAAAAAAGACTTGTCCGCCACATAGCTCTTTAAAAGAGTGGTTTTCACTCTTTTACATTAAGAGAGTATCTCGGGAGTGACACACGTCCTTTGCGGTACAACCGGTCTTATGTGCAGCAGTTAGATTTCTCAGAGTTGATCGACTGACATCGTTTCAACACACAGACCGCCAAAGATTTTGACAATCCTTTTAAAGCCTTTTAAATAGTTGTCACTGATCAAACTATAAGGTTGATATAAAACTTGGTTTAGTTTCTTTTTCGTTCCTGTGTTTTGACTTTTTTTTCCCCCTTTGGTTGTGAATGTAAATAAAGACCCTATAGGCTATAATTCAAAACAAAGATTCAAATAATTATTGTCATGTCATGGCATAAATCGCTATACTAAATAAAACAAAATACACCAATATGGATGTCAATCAACACTGCAACACTTCAGACGCATGACTATACCCATCTTACATTACGACCCACAGAGCTTTAAGCAGGATCCCCGCGAGGCCTATTGAACTTCGACCTGTGTAAGATTCGAACCAAACGACGAGATACGTGTCTACCTTTCACATTTGAAACGCCCTCTGTTGAAATAATAAGTTTCTTAGCAGGCTAAAATCACTTATGTTTCTATGTAATGAAAGATTATTACTATAAGCATTCACCTCCTTCTAGAGAACGGCTTATTTCTGATGCCACTCGGAGAATATTTTGCATAACATCATAACTTCACCTCATCACACAGGAGATAAATTTGTTTAACTGGATTTTAAAAACATAACAATAACATAAATTGGTGGACACGATTATGTAATTACTACCGCAACTTTAATCCCATGCTCGTAGCAATTACGTATTGTTTACTATGATTATAAATAGTCTATACTTGAATTAAACTTTGTAATTCCATCAATGGTTAAGGGATACATTGCATTTAATATTCAATTAAATGTTATTTAGGTAAAGACTGTTTGCTGGTAAAGGTAAAGACTGTTTGCTGTTTCGATCAGTATGCTGTAATCGTCTTCACTTTCTCTTGAAGACGATCAGAATTGTAACCAACTGGTTCTTTTAAGAACTATTTACTACTCAAAAGAGAATTTCTACAAACAGTCTTTACTTATCCCCTTTTCACCATGCAAAGCTACAAGTCTTACTTAATTTGCAATATGAGTAACTGAAAAGAAGGTTGTGGGTATAATTTTTGGGTGTATTTTAGACAGTATACAAAATGTTGAATTCCTTTAGAGTGCAATGGTACAAAATATATCATAAGGTAAAAATCAATATCACTGCCATGGTAAAACGTTTTAACACTCATAGAAACGAAAACATTGATCAAATACTACATTTTATATAGTTTTCCCCGAAAACATTGGTCAAAATATAGCCCAAATACGGACTCCGTCTCTGTATATACCGAAACCGTAGTACATGTATACACAAAGGTAAAAGTCCAACCTGGGAAGCTGACATGGCACATCTGGAGACTCTTTTGCATCTTGCACCATGGTCTGCATTCATGGACGACTATGATCTGGATGCATCATGGGAAGGATTTCTGGATATCCTGGAGGCTGCAGTCCATGACAGCATACCTAGAAAGCAACATCGACGCACTAAATGTTCTCCATGGATCACATCAGAACTGAAGAAATTAATTCACCTGAAGCATAAACTGTTTATTAAAGCCAAACACTCTAGTTCTAGTTCAGCATGGCTCCATTATAAGCAAATACGTAATAAGGTGAAATATTCAACTAAAACTGCCTACTGGAACTATGTCAACGGTCTATTTGCAGCTAAAGATAACAAGCGCAGTTTTTGGTGTTTTGTCAGAGACCAACGAAAATCAAAGTGTCCACCAGCATTCCAATATGCTGATAAACTGCTCCAGAAACCCAATGACATTGCCCAAGCGTTCAATGAGTTCTTCATCTCGGTTCACTCCCAGCAGAAACGTGTCCAGCAACGCCGCCACCCTGCACACTTCAAATTCCAGAACTTCCCCAATTTCAAATTGAACTTGGATGGCTGACTAAGTCCCTACATAACCTAAACCCTCACAAGGCTCCAGGCCCTGATGGGATTTTGCCAACCATCCTACGATCTACAGCCTCTTCCCTTGCCCCGCCATTGCTACGCCTGATGAATTCATCACTGGCTCACGGCACCCTCCCTATAGATTGGAAGTTATCTAATGTCACACCTGTGTTTAAATCTGCCAAACGAACCGACATTAAGAACTATCGGCCGATTGCCCTTACTTCCATTGTTTGCAAAGTTCTAGAAAGGGCGGTCGCTGATAACATCAATAACCATGTGTCCTCCTGTTGCCTTGGCAACGCTGATCAGCACGGCTTTACAGCACGCAAATCATGTGTCACCCAGCTGACTAATGCCATTTATGATTGGGCTTCAATCATGGACAAACCACGCCCACCTCGCATCGACATCGCCTTCTTAGACTTTAGTAAAGCCTTTGACGTCATGCCCCATCACACACTACTTGGTAAGCTCGCACAGAATTTCAACATACGGGGACATACTTGGTCATGGTTGAAAGCATTTCTAACTGGTCGACATCAGCGAGTACTGTACCATGGAGCTTTTTCTTCCTGGTCTCCCGTTACATCAGGCGTCCCGCTAGGAAGTGTTCTTGGCCCTCTCCTGTTTTACATGTTCATCAGCGACATATCACAAACTTTAGCCACTAAATGTCTTCTTCGCTGATGACACACTCATCTATCATCCCATCAGTTACCCTGAAGATGAACTCCTCCTGCAAGCAGACCTTGATGCCCTTGGCCGGTGGAGCGAGTCAAACGGAATGAAACTTAATACAGATAAATCCAAGATAATGCATATGACTAGATCAACAAAGTCATTAGCCCTTCCACAGTACTCCATACATAGTTTTCCCTTAACCGTTGCATCCACTTACAAGTACCTTGGTGTAACGATGAACAGTACATTAACATGGAACGACCATGTTAACAGTGTAGTCGCTAAGGCAAGTAAGACACTTGGTTTCATCTGGCACACCGCAGGAGGAACTTCGACAAATGCACTAATGTCTCTCTACCGGTCACTCGTCTTACCAGTTCTTGAGTATGGGTTGCCTGCCTGGTGCCCATATACAGTAAAATTGTCATCTAAACTAGAACGGGTCCAAAGGAGAGCGACAAGGATGTGTCTGAAACAGCAGAAAGGAACAATGCCGTACGAGGACAGACTTAGGAAACTGAACTGGCAAAGCCTAGAATCTAGACGCCAGTTCTTAACAATTCAATTCACCACTAAATGTTTATACAGTTTAATTGACTGTCATACAATCAACTCTAATACTTTTGTTAATACTCGCCACTTAGACACACTCACATTTAATCATCTCTGTGCAAGAACACTTAGCCTAAAGAACACCTCTATTCACTCATTTCCACGTATTTGGAGTAGTCTACCTACAAATGTTAAAAATGCCCTAATTATAGATTCGTTTAAGTGTTTTAGCATTTATTTACGCAACCATTTCCTTGATGTCTAGATGCCTATTCGATACTTACTGATTTTGTGTAAATTTTTGATTACTCATGTTATTGCTAGATTGCTTGTCAGTACATTCATTGTTGACTGTCTTATATTGTTGTTGTGTTTGTTTGTTTGTCTGGCTGTTGGAGCGTTTGCTCGTTTGTTTGTTTGCTTGCTTGCTTGTTTGTTTGTTTGTCTGTGTGTTTGTTTGTTGGGGTGTCTATTGTTTGTTTGGTTGTTGATATTACTGTTTCATTGTATTGACTGTTCCAGTGGTTTGATTCATGTTGTATCTTTTTATTTACATGTGTATACATTTTTATTTTATGCATAGATATATCATATTTTATTTTTCGAAATCAGTGTTACTTTTTAAGACTGGATTGATAGGCTTTCGAGTCACAGTGTTTAAGTACACTTTTATTAATCCTGGCCATCTTAAAATGGATTTGTTTTGTTTTGTCTTATCTACGCCTGCCTTTTTTCCTGCCTTTAAATTAATTTATTTTCCTGTGTTGTTCCATGAGATGGCTTCTGTCACCTCTTATCATATTTTCCTTAATTTGTTTCCTGTTAATTCGAAAGAGTTACCATGATTTATTTTCATGTATGATTTGTATTGTTTGTATTATTGTTGCATTTTCTGGCCGAATAAATAATAATAATAATAAATAATAAAAAATACTACCCCGGGCGCACATAAGTTTTTGAAATTGTAATCACTGGTTTTCTGTCCTAACTATTCATTCTTAAGAATAATTTTGCAGCAATAGCAATCCACATAGATAAAATAATAACTATCCACTAGTGAGACAATTTACTGTACATTAATTGCTTCTCTTCATACAGGAGTACAAATGGGTATACCTGTGATGTTGATATTGTGTTTGAAACGGTTTCCGAAGCGCTCAGAGCTGTATAGTTCCCTAGGGAGTTGAGACACAGTTTTATACGGATTGATATTGGACCCATGACCAGGGGTAATAATATAAAGTGCATTGTGATATATTTCACGCTATATAATACTCCAATAAAATAATATAATGTGTTCAAACGTTGTAAAAACCGTATATCAGAATTTAATTAATCGAAATGACTCGAGCACATTAAATGACTTTGTATAGGCCTACTTGATTCACATCACTGCCTAAAATGACCCAACTCAAGTATAGTGTCCACTTATTCAGTGAACAGATTTGTTTAAAACTCCGATGTGAGGTGTCATGAAGCATAAAAGTACATTGTATTAAGTGGGCTTAAAGACAAAATACAAGCAAAAGCGGTACAATAATCAGTATTTATATGATGTTATACATAAGTAGGCCTACTTTAACCATTTGCTTTCAACATCACGTGAAAACAATAATCAGCTTACTCATGAAAACATATATCATCTAACTCAGATAAGAAAAACAAAAGTACGAGTGTTTTTCCTGCTGGCATATAGTTTAGTTAAATGCACTTCACTCCTGGTACAGTTAATAATTAAATTTAAATCATAATCAAAGAAAAACCTCATCAAAGTTAATTTGTTTACAGAGAATTTCAGTTCAACAGGATGTCTGATAACAATCTAAATTATTATGATCCCGTGGTCTGCATCATTGTAAGATGACTCAATTCCTTGAGACAGCACGGACATATAAAGTCTTTGGAGCCAATCCCAAATTGCCAAGAGCGAGAGGAATCTACAAAAGAGAAGACGACATTAATTATTCGCTCTGTGCACACCATGGTCTTCTCGCGGTGAATTTGCACCCAGTGTCTTGATGGTAAGCACTTTAGCGTCGGGAGATCGAAGCATGGTTTTGTAAATAATGTACCACATTTAATTTATGGTAGGTCCCATCATGAATTAATATTGTCACAATTTGTCACTGTTAAACCAATCATCTGACAACTATTTTGTAATTATGTCATTTCAAAGAATTTGTTTTTCCTTTCAGAAAGGAAATTCTAACTATTCCAATGAAAACAACAATTTCCAGAAATTGCTGGTAAAAGACAAGCATTTACAATTTTGGAAACATTACAAAAAAGAAGGCCAACAGCTTGTTGTATGCTTACCTCAGTCTCTGAACAGACATCAAATCGATACTGCTGCAAAACACGTACCAGCGCCATCTTGGCTACCAACAAAGCAAAACGCATACCGATGCAGTTACGGGGTCCAAAGCCAAATGGCAAGAAAGTGCAAGGTTGAATTGAGCCTTTGTTCTCGGCACTGAATCTACGTTACAAAATATATGTAAAGGTAAAGGGTACATTTATAAAATAAACGCATCCAGTGTCACCTTCGTCCCCATGGCATTCGAACAGCCTCGTAGGCCTTCCTCCTGCTCTGTAGTCGTTGGAAGGAGAATGGTATAATGGTTGTACATAATTTTGGATTGGTTTACTGACTATAATTTTAGATGGAGGAGGGGCACCAGAATTTTCATGAGGCACACTTTTACAGGCCCTTATTTTTTGTTTTCAAATCCTTAATCTGAGCGGGGGGGGGGGGGGTGGGGGGTGGAGAGCAGGGGGAATCATGGGAGAACAGACTTCAAGTATGTGGTTGGGGGTTGGATGTCCCCCCATAGTAACACCACTGCTTCCCCTCTCCCTTACTAAGCTGTATATCATTTAGTATGCCTTTTGGGGTCGAACTTTGTTGGGTTAGGCCAGTATTCTTCATTATAATGAATTGGCCAGAGGGTGACAAAAACATCAAGTCCTTTCTCGATAGTTAGACCATCATAACTAACAGTCTCGTTACACATACGATCAAATCTGTAAATCAAATCATTCGGAGGAAAGACAATAATTATATCAATGGTTGATTATGAAAGAAAAATGGTTACTTGATGCCGGCCATAGCATGGATCAAAATCTGTAACATTACGGATCGTTTTTTGTAACTGAGATTTAAAAAAATGTGTGATTCTACAATTTATGCATGAAAGTTATTGTTCTGGTAGTGATTGAAAAAAAATTGTATTATATTTATAATTAATTTGGATAACAATAATGTGGGAAAACTTAAAATACAAAAATTAAAAATTTAAAAAGATTTAAAAAACTTAAACTTTAAAAAGATACAGACAAATTGCAGTTAATTCTTGTGAAAAAACAAAACATTTATCAGCCAGCGTGCAGAATGTGTCAGGCTTACATGAGCGCTGGTGGATACATGCGCAGTGTCTCGTTAACTACCATGTCCAGATACTCCATCTTAGACATGACGTCATAGCCAAGGTTATCTCTAGTGGGAGCGATGTCATCAATCTCTGCATGGAGTTTTTCTTGTACGTCTTGGTTTGTGGCCAGTGCAAAGGCAGCGAAGCTCAGTAGGGCGTTAGTTGTCTCATAACCAGCCAGGAAGAATATAATGGACTGGTCAAATTGTAAGAAAATTGTGTATTGTAAAAAAATATAAATAATTCGTAAGCCTATATAGATTTATTTTGAAATTTTACCATTAATTTTACAGTTTTCTCTTTTGTAGTTGAACCATATTAATATGCAAATTACCTGAGCCATGACATCATCAGTTGACAGTGCCTTACGGTGAACAGCGCCCTCTTTGTCAGTCTCCATAGATTGTGAAGTGTCATCCTCCTTTTCAGTGTCATTGTGGGCATTCAACATCAGTTGTAGCAAATCAACGCGCTATCAAAATGGAGTACAAGAAATATTAAGTGACCTGTGAGTGAAATCTTTTGTCAATAGACCTGTATCAGCCCGCGGCCATCTTTGTAAGATCCCTTGTATACACAAGTGCGATTATAATGCTGATTCACAATTCATGAAAGGGAGCCAGACTCACTTTCCCTTCCAGCCTAGGTTTGATCACGTGTATTTGTATGGGAGAAAAACAAGATGGCTGTACCTTGATAAAGGTCTATAATCTAGCGTAAACGTAATATAAAATAGGTTTTTGGATAATAAGTTATTCATTTGATGAATAAAATAAAATAAAGTTATACAGTTTCTGAAACTATTCATGTTGAAATATTTCCACACACTGATCTTACCTTGGGAGCGTGTTCTCCTTCTTCTTTACGCATTTTACACGCAGCCATCGCAACCTCTGAGAAAAACTTTGAGGCCTTGGTATCAAAAAAGCCACATTCGAAGAAATTCAAGATAGGACCCAAGACTGGGAAGATGGCTGCAAATAATCAAACATGCCATTGACCAATTATTTTTCAAATAAAAACATGTTTAAGATGCATCACCCGTGTTTTCCCACTATTTTACCGGTAATTTCTGGATTTGTTTTCTCCATTGTACATTGATAATTTCCTTCTAGAAGAGAAAAAAGTACTAAGAAATTTTGATATTTCAAAACAATATTGTCAGAAGCTTGATTAAACAGTTATTAGGTATACCCAATTAAATTTATGATGGGATCGTTTAAAATAATGTACGTTCTATACCATAGGTCTTCATTTTCAATACGAAAAATTGATTGGCTTCTATGTAAGCATCACTGACGTCACTGATATGACGTCTTGTAAAATGATGGTCACTCGACTCAAGATGGTCACTAAGGCTACAACGATTGACCGCGACCTAACCCTATTCCTGGCAGCAACCATGTGCTTCGACCCATGACTGGCCCATTTTTTGAGCTCATTGATGTTTTTGAGTAATGTAACATTATTCCATTATTTGAGGAGGAATCTTCAACTAACAGGCAATCATAAGTGCTGGTTTAAAGAAGCTGAAGTCTACTGCTTTCTTTGCATGCTTCACAAATGGATCATCCTTGTTTTGCTGGGAGTCTACCTCCAAACCAAAACCACATTTAGCAATGACGTCCATCATGAAAGCACCAAACATCCTTGGGAAATATAATAATAAAATCTTAGTAATGACAGTTTGGGGATACAAAAACCTCTTTAAAACATTAATAAGACAAATCTTCTGAGCAAATGTTACGGATTCTTGAGGTACGGTTCCAGTTTCCTCACGCGTACTGCCTCACTCTGAAATCCCTTCAAATGGAGTGTCGTCAGTGTACATCTTCCGATTACAAAATGACTGAATTATAATCTGAAAACTTACTTGATGTGAAGCTGGTGATGGTACCAAACATTATTTTTCAGAAAACATAAAATTTATGACAAATTTAAATGGATCATGACCGTGAACCATGTTCCACATAATATAATGAATGCAAACAAATCTGAATGCATTTTCACTATTTACTTGTTACTGACACAATGAAATATGCTGAAACTTTAACAGGTTGCTTTCTATGCATATATCTATTCATTTGTAGTATTCTTCAAGTATGGGTGCAATTACAAACATTTTACCAAAAAGGAACAATATTCAACTTACTGTCTGCAATCGACAGCTTTCCCTTCTTCCTGGGCTTTGATGAAATTAGCAACCAGTGTATCACAACATTCGTTGATCATAGGTGACATCTAACGCCAAAATATCAAAACAAAACAAAACTTGTAAGGGAAATCAATATTCTTGTGCAAGCAATATTCTTTTCAAAATGTTGTTTGTGTAGGTCAGTATAATTGTGTGTCAAATTATTTCATAGGCCTAATTGAGAAATGTTTTAAGATAAAACGCTATGAATTTTTACATGATTTGGTGACTTTAAACCCGCAGCTCAGTTTTCCCGGTTACTTTTTGAACTTATGTCATTCCAGCGACAGTTAGTTTGCCAATGGAACTACTGTAGTGCTGCAAGTTAACGATAAGGTTTGTTACCGAGTAACCGAACGTAAAACATATAAACGGTTAATTGGTTAACTGAACCGAATTTTAAAAGCATAATATTCGAAGATGCTAGGGAAATAAAGGTATGACAAAAGGAATTAGATGTTAAATTTATGTTAATTAATCACTATATCTGGTAAATTGTGTGGATTGATTGAAGAGATGTTGACGGATTTTGTATGGGGTTATTGCAAAAAAGGTAGCATAAATTTTCTAAAAGTCGTTTTCGGATAACCGAACCGTACAAAATTTAACCGAGTAACCGTACAAACATTTGTTGCAGCAGTAGGACAGTGGCACTCACTGCGATATAGGCAATATAGGCCTACTGCATGTTTGCATTTTTCACGTACCAGTCTCATCTTAGCAGCACTGAATGACGGTGTGATGACGTTACGAACTTCCTTCCATGCCTCATTTTTAAGCCGATTCAATCCCTTGTCCAGAGGTTTCTGCTGGAGGGGGAGGTCCTACACAAATTGGCAACAATATTATGCACTAATAAATTAAAAATTAACAATTACTGAGTTTATTCGTGATCATTTAATGAAATTTGTATACATTCGGAGTGTGTGCACATTATTTTGGCGACTACCCGATTCAAAATTAAAATAAAAGATGAATTGATAAGCAGGTTGTTTTGTTTATCGTTAAAAAAATATGGTGGCCTTGAAGGGACATCACAAATTACAAATATCTTCGCAAATATTTAATAAAAATAATCACATACCTAATCACATATTTGGCACAGTTTTAACGAACCATTCGGGAATGCTTACACGTATTATTCATCAACAATCTAGACGGCCTTAATGCGACGTGTCCTTTCTCAATGGTATCCCAGGACCGGGTCAGGGACTCCTATACTAACTTACGTGTTGCACGACACACGGTATAGGAGTCCCTGGGCTAATACCACTAATCTCTATTATACCAATAAGTGGCTAATACTCACCACTGCATTTTGAAAATCCGCCATCTTGCTAAATAATCGTTCAGTTGATGAATACTAACGTAGAAGTTATCCTTAAACGTACATCATCAAAGGTTTGGCGATGATGATCACAGTGACACCACAGGGCGTCACGCGCATCGACTTTTGTATACGCGTAAGCGCAATCATTCACGAATGTTTCGTTAAATATAATTATGTGTTTTTGTGATTTCTTTCGCGACATCACGAATATTTGCGAACATATTTGTGATTTGTGATGTCCCTTCAGGGTCACCATAAAAAACACACAATTAAATTATCAGAAACGTTCACAGGTTAGTTTCAAAGTCCGTCTTGCACCAAGACTAGCTCTCATATAATTTATGAGAAATTTCCTCGGCCTCTTACAGGTATTGCAACGTTTTCGATGCGACAGAGTGCAGAGTTGAGCGCGAGAGTTACCGGGTAACTCTGCCGATTGAACTCCACAGCAATCACCAATGACTATAAGGATTGTTATTCATTGTATTGTGAAGAACCAGTACATACCAGGAATATTACTGTAATGGACACTTTGGAAACCGCCGGTTGCAACCGCCGGTGTGAGAACTATTTGCTCCGGAGATTGGACCGGAAACGACCAGGGACTATAATAGACTGTTCTTTGTTCACTTCGCGCCAGCGGGAAAAATGCTGGCTGCGACCCAAGCGATTTCTTTGTTGTTTTGAACAGTTATGTTGAAAGTTTCAGACAGTAAGGACCGAAGTTATAATTAAAGCAGTTTTCCTTCTGTAAATCCAGTCTCATGTTTCCTTTTGTTGGCGGTTGCAACGAATAGGAGAAAAGTACCCATAGGCCGTTCGCTACAAATGGTGGCAGCGGTGGGATTTCTGGACTGGTATTTAAAAAAAAAAGGAAATGGCAAGTTACAGAGCATCGAGGAGGAGTCTCGAGGAAGAAATCAGCGACATCTCTATGAGCATTGAACGGATGCAGCGGTCGCTGGAGGACAGAACGAGTGTGTCCCGACGCAGAGGAAACAAAACCATACGGCGACGGGATGATTTGGTGACACCGACCCCTCCCAGGAATATGTCCCAGGAGACAAGAGGATCGGTGCCGGGTGCCAGTGGTAAACATTCGAGGCGTCGGCGGGTTGAAGACGACTTAAGAGCACAGTGGAGGGTGGTGTGCAGCGAGTCGTCAGACAGCAACGATGAGCAAAGCTGTACACGTGAAGGTATGAAGTACCACAAATCCCCGTCCCTTCTCCCCGTGGTAAGCGCTGGTTGTGAGCCCCGCTTCGTGGACGCAGAGGCCACGGACGAACACGCGGAAACCGCCGAAGGCGGTAGCCCTGTTGTCCGTGTGGCCCGCCGTCCTGTGAGTGTGGCAAACACCAAGCTGACCCCGCGGGTGAAGGCTCGAGAGTTTGATGGTTCCTTCTGCATCGAGGATTATATTGTCCACTTTGAGAAAGTGGGACAAATTAATGAATGGAGCGACCAACAGATGGCTGACTACTTACTGGTGGCACTAAAAGGGCAGGCGCTTGAAGTGGCTTGTTCTTTGCCCAAGGAGTCACAGTCCAACTTCAAGGAGTTGGTGAAAGCACTAGATCGTCGTTTCGGGACAGAAAGACAACGTACACGCCATCGTGCAGAGCTGACTTCACGGAAGAGACGCATAGGAGAGACTGTGGCCGAGCTCGGATTGGCAATAAGGAAGTTGGTTCGCCGAGCTTACCCAGACTGTGGCTTGACCTTTCAGGAGGATTTTGCAATTGAACAGTTCAAAAACGCACTTGACGACTACGAACTGAAACGAGCTTTGTTTCAAGGGAAGCCCACATCCTTGGATGAGGCGGTGGAAATCGTGGCAGAAGCGGAGGCATGGTACAAGGCAGAGAAAGCGGGCCAATCACGCGTATTGATACCTGAAGCTACCAAGGACAGTGGGTGCCCCACTACGAACTCTGATCTCGTTGAGATGCTACATAAATTGATGGACGCCCAACAGCGTCAACTGAGATCTGAAAAGACATCCAAAGACTGGAAACCAGGATGCTGGAATTGTGGAAGTCTGCAGCATTTTCGAGCGGAGTGCCCAGCCCCAGCAGCCAAACCAACGGCGTTAAACAAGGAACAGCTGGGCTTGTGAGCCAAAGGTCAGCTGGTGATAACGAGAGGCTCAAAGTCAAACCTACACCACCGCCAGTGGCGACAGTCCAACCGCCGGTATGGGTAGCCTCACTGCTGGCGCAGGTAGTCCAACCGTCGGTATGTACAGCCTCACCGCCGGTGCAGGCAGTCCAACCGCCGGTGTGGGTAGCCTCACCGTCGGTGCAGGCAGTCCAACCGCCGGTATGTGTAGCCTCACCATCGGTGCAGGCAGTCCAACCGCCGGTATGGGTAGCCTCGCTACCAGTACAGGCAGCCTATCTGCTGCCAGACACTACCCAGGAATTGCACGAAAGTTCACCCAGTGTGGAATATGGGAAACGTGGTACAGGCATACGGTCAGCATCTTCAGTGGGGACAGGATTGTATGTCCGAGGACGACTGATGAATATGGATGTAAGTTTCTTGATAGATACTGGTGCGACGGAGAGTTTCGTTTCATCTCGTCTGTTTGAGAAGGTGACGCCACAGCTGAGACCAGTGCTCTCATCTGCAGTTCGCAAGTTTCGTCAGGCAGATGGCAGTGAACTTCATGTCGTTGGTCAAACAAAATGAGAGTAAAATTGGTGGTGGAGAAATAGATCACACGATGTGGGTTGCTGATATTAGCGATGACACTATACTCGGATTAGACTTTTTGCGAGAACACAAGTGCCAACTAGTGTGGCAAGACGATTGCCTTACGGTTGGTAGATACAAGGTTCCCCTGTTGTCACACCCAGAAGAGCCAGTGATCTGTCGTGTTCGTTTGGATGAAGATGTTATGATTCCGCCATTATCGGAGGTCATGCTTAAGTGTAAGGTGGTGGAAGAGTGCTCCGGAATCGTGCCAGTCTGGGGAATGCTGCAGAACAGAGGAGCCCTGGGCAGGGACTGTGATGTGTTGGTTGCAAGCGCCCTTGTTGACACACGGGACCGCCAAGTCCCTGTGAGACTCTTGAATTTGTCTTCAGAAGCGAAGATGCTGAGGAAGGGCACTGACGCTGCATTCCTTGAGCATGTGGACAGTGTTGCAGTTTTGGCAGACCGTCGGCAGATGAATGATAACTTGGCAAGCGATTTGCTGGCTGAGGTCCCAGGACATTTGACATCGTTGTTCGAGTCCAGTTGCGAACACCTGTCAACCTCAGAGAAAGAGAGACTGGCGGCACTGCTGCGAAGTTTTGGTGACGTGTTTTCAACTGGTGATGGGGATATTGGTAGAACTAATCTCACGGAACACCATATTGCAACTGGGAATGCGCCTCCCATTCGGCAAAGACCAAGGAGGGTGCCCTTGAGTCAGCGAGAGGTGGCCGACATGGAGGTGGATAAGATGCTTTCTCAGGGAGTAATTGAACCTTCTGATAGTCCATGGTGTTCACCGATCGTGCTGGTTAGAAAGAAAGACGGAACTGTGAGG
The DNA here is from genome assembly GCA_029582265.1 of Zoroaster sp. YZ-2022. Lineage (NCBI taxonomy): Eukaryota > Metazoa > Echinodermata > Asteroidea > Forcipulatida > Zoroasteridae > Zoroaster > Zoroaster sp. YZ-2022. Next base: position 36,918,209 of record CM055820.1, read on the forward strand.
GTGTGTATCGACTACCGGAAGCTCAACGAGGTTACCACGAAAGATGCACATCCTCTTCCCCACATAGAGGATAACCTGGACTCTCTGGCAGGATCACAGTTCTTTTCCACCCTTGACCTGGCCTCCGGCTACTGGCAGGTCAAGGTCGCTGCTGAGGACTGGCCCAAAACGGCATTTTGCATGGGAAGAGGTGGACTGTACCAATTCGTGACCATGCCGTTTGGCCTTTGCAATGCGCCGTCGACCTTCGAACGTCTAATGGAGCGAGTGCTGGCTGGGTTACAGTGGCAGGTAGCAGTATTGTATCTCGACGACGTTATCGTCTTTGGAAAGACCTTTGAGGAGCACATGCAAAGACTGTGTCTAGTGCTGCAGAGACTACGTGAAGCTAACCTCAAGCTAAAGGCCAAGAAATGCAAGTTCTTTCAACGGGAGGTGGAGTTTTTGGGCCATGTAGTTTCGCCAGTGGGAGTCACAACCGACCCAGAGAAGGTCCGTGCAGTACAGGAATGGGCTCAGCCGATGACCGTCACGGATGTCCGAAGCTTCCTAGGACTGGTGTCCTACTACCGACGGTTTGTCAAGGGATTTGCCGCAATTGCAAGGCCACTACACCGTCTAACCGAGAAGGGACGACAGTTTAAATGGACAGAGGAGTGTCAGGAGGCATTTGAGCGGTTGAAGTACTGTTTGACTTCCGCCCCAATATTGGCATACCCAGACCCATCTGAGCAATTTGTCCTTGACACGGACGCCAGTGGATTCGCAGTCGCTGCCGTGTTGTCACAGATGCAGGAAGGCAAGGAGCGAGTGATATCATATGGCAGCAGGTCACTGACAAAGCAAGAAAGAAACTATTGTGTCACAAGACGCGAGCTGTTGGCCGTGGTGTTCTTCATTAAGAAATATCATCACTATCTGTATGGGGCACATTTCCGTGTCAGGACCGATCATAGACCATTGAAATGGCTATATGGCGTGAAGGACCCTCAGGGACAGTTGGCCAGGTGGCTACAAAAACTCAGCATTTACACTTTCGCAATCGAACATCGTCCTGGAAACCTACATGGCAATGCCGATGCCTTGTCAAGGAAGTGTTTTTCGAGCTGTGAACACGGAGATGGAGAAGAGATACCTAAGGGTACCGAGCTCGAAATTGAACGCCTTCGTGGTGGCATGCCGTCGGTACAGGCAGCCTCACCGTCGGTCAGGCAGACTCACCGCCGGTGCAGGCGGCCTCACCGCCGGTGCAGCCAGCTTCACCGCCGGTTCAGGAAGCCACGCCGCCGGTACATGCTGCATTGCCGGTTGAAGTGCCTGCATTACAGTTGCTTGTGCGTCCGGTACGGGAATCGACTCCCAACCTGGAACCTGATCTGAACTGTGACAATATTGCACGCTACCAACGGGAGGACAACGATTTAAGAGAGGTGTTAAAATGGGCAGAACAACAGCAAAGACCACTGTGGGAAGAAGTGTCAAGTAAAAGTTCGGAGGTGAAATTCTGGTGGGCCCGTTATGGACAGTTGGTGATTGAACATGGGATCTTGTATATCCGCTGGGAACCGACTAGACCGACTGATCAGGCCCGACTGAGAGTGTTAACGCCTCGTGACCTACGGTCAACTGTTATGAAGCACTTCCATGATCAGAAAACTGCCGGCCATCTGGGTGTAGCCAAAACGTTCTCAAAGTTGTGCCGAAGCAACTTTTACTGGCCATCAATGCGCACGTCGGCACGCCGGTGGGTGCAGAACTGCCAGGAGTGCCAGAGATGCAAGCCCCCAGCGAGAGCCAAGAGGGCAAAGATGGTTCATTACCAGGTTGGAGCAGCAATGGAAAGGATCGCTGTTGATATAATGGGGCCTCTTCCGGTCACGAACCGTGGAAACAAATTTGTGATGGTGGTTGGTGATTACTTCACCCGGTGGACAGAGTGCTGTGCGATTCCTGATCATAAAGCCCCTACTGTGGCCACTAAACTCGTAGAAGAATTCGTGGCAAGATTTGGCGTCCCCTTTGAACTTCATTCCGATCAAGGGAGGGAATTCGAATCAGCCGTCTTTGGGGAGATGTGTTCCCTCCTTGGAATAAAGAAAACACGGACTTCGCCCTACCACCCTAGATCCGACGGGATGATTGAACGTTTCAACAGAACCATTGAAGCCATGCTACGGGTATGGGTGGACAAGTCTCAAACCGATTGGGATGAACATTTGGCCCTGTTGGCAATGGCATATAGATCGTCGGAACACGAAACCACAAAGGAGACACCAAACGCCATGATGTTGGGCCGGGAAGTTCGCATGCCTGTGGATCTGCTCGTCGAGCCGATCCCGGTAAATGTGCCTACAGCCACCACTGCATACGCACAGAATCTTCAAGATAAACTAGCGACTGCTCATGAGATTGCCAGGGAAAACACCAGCACGATGATGATCCAGGGCACAGAAAAGGTGTCGTGGCCGAGCGGTCTAGCTTACCGGATTCAAGTTCTGGTGTTAGCAACAGAATGTGGGTTCGAATCACGGCCGTGACACTTGTGTCCTTGAGCAAGACACTTAATCATAATTGCTTCTCTCCACCCAGGGGTTAAATGGGTACCTGTGAAGGCAGAGTTGGTTTGCTCTATATGCGCTAGAAATGGCAGCAATTGAGCTGTATACTCCCCAGGGAGCTGAGATGGTTTCAGGAATGATTTATGAGCCTTATGAGCAGGGATAATAATGTAATGCGCCTTGAGCACCACTTAGTTGGTGGATACGTGCGCTATATAAATCCACACATTATTATTATTATTATTATTATTACTATGACAGAAACGTTGAGAGACGGCTGTACGACAAGGGATCAGTGGTTTGGCTCCAGTACAATATAAGAAAGAAAGGGAAATGCCCCAAACTAACCAGGAGCTGGTGTGGACCTTTCGTGGTGGTCGAAAAACTGTCGGATGTTTTGTACAAAATTCAGAAGACCCCCCGATCTACTCCCCAAGTTATACATGCCGACAGACTGAAACTTTGTTATGGAAGAGCCAGCGAAGATTGTGGGTTTCGTGGGCTTCAGCAGGCAACTGTAAATACACAGAAAGACGCAACCAGCACAGCACAGAGCCCCAACATCGTTATTGGCAGCCCTACCTCTGGTATAGGTAGCCCCACCGCCGGTTTGGGCAGCCCAACCGCCGGTATGGGCAGCCCCACCTCTGGTATAGGCAGCCCCACCCCCGGTATAGGCAGTCCTACCGCCGGTATGGGCAACCTCACCGTCGGTACAGATAGTCCAACTCAACCGGGGCCCATCCAAACCGCAGGTATGGATGGTCCCACTGCTGGTGTAGGAGATCCCGACGCGGCAGCAGGCAGCCGTCTAGCTGGGACAAGCAGCACTACCGTCGGTATCGACCGTCCCTTGTCCGCGAATGCAGGAGACCCATCCGTCGGTATACCGTGCACACGTCGTGGCAGGGCTGTGAGAAAGCCACAGCGGTATTTGCAACAAGTTTTTGCTTCTAGTGAGAACGGACCGCATGATAGATGGCCGGCAGAGGGCGGGCTTGCATGTAACACTACCTCAGATTTTCGCCATTTGAACGAACACGCACGTTATTGCAACTCTCCCGACATGGATGACAACTTGAAAGCTGCCTATGATTGCAGGGTCTGTGGCCGCAAGTATGGGTCGTCCTATACGAGGAGACGACATGAGAAGGCAACCCATGAAGGAAAGATTTACCGATGTAAATTGTGTGATCGTCAGTACAAACGGTCGGACTATCTTACACGACATGAACAATTGTCCCATGCGGAGAACACGCGTCGTCCGACGGCTACCCCGACCACTTCTACCGCGGAGGCGACCACCGCTTCCGCTGCTGACGTGAGTAGCGTCAGGAGGATTGTATCACAGGGTGAAGGGGGTTCGGCTGCGAGAATTTATATGAACGAGCGGTGGTACTCAGCCAGGACCATCCAGACTGCGGGGCTCGTGGAGTGCCCTACCCTGACGGAGTTCTTGAAAGTCGACAGCGCGGAGAATGTGTTGCTTTTCTGTTTTCGCTTTGAGTGCCTATCCAGGAGAATAGGCTCAATCTAAGGAGGGGGTGATGTAATGGACACTTTGGAAACCGCCGGTTGCAACCGCCGGTGTGAAAACTATTTGCTCCGGAGATTGGACCGGAAACGACCAGGGACTGTTCTTTGTTCACTTCGCGCCAGCGGGAAAAATGCTGGCTGCGACCCAAGCGATTTCTTTGTTGTTTTGAACAGTTATGTTGAAAGTTTCAGACAGTAAGGACCGAAGTTATAATTAAAGCAGTTTTCCTTCTGTAAATCCAGTTTCATGTTTCCTTTTGTTGGCGGTTGCAACGAATAGAAGAAAAGTACCCATATGCCGTTCGCTACATTACTATACTCACTACACTGTCTTGTAAAACGTCGCTGGGTCATTAATTTACGCAGGGTCAATAGCGACAAGTTAAAACAACACAATCAATACATTCTGAATGGAAAAGTATTGTTCAGCTTACTTACCCTACGGTTAGAGAAACTGGAGAAATTCTTTACCAGAACATTTTTGAGGATATCGGGGTCCGTTATGATCAAGACAGGGCGTCTGAAATCATACATCCTATAACAAAGGATAAATATTCAAAACATCATTTAGTTTAATCTTATACATTCAGAATATCGCTGGTTAGCATGTGATATTAACTCCATTCACATTTATGTGTGATCGCCATCAGGGAAGAGCTTTCGTTGAATACAAACTACTTGTAGCGTATACGGACTTCGTCACGCACATGCCACAGATGGCGCCGAAGTGCCCTGGACTGGCGGACTGTGAGCATTTCCACCGATAGAGGGCTATAATGATTCATTGAATCTTCACTGGTACCAAGCTTAACCCTAACCATGCTGAACTCAACAGAATGCAACAAAATGTCAAATTCAGTTGGATTTCGTTGACGTGAGCTGAGATTAAAAGTTCTTTTGTTCTTGCTGATGGATCTTGTTGCACTCGGCAGGCTTCACATTCGAACAAGGGATGGTTGCGTTGAGCAGTGTCTAGCCAGATATTGAAGGGGTACTTATAGGATTAACTGATGCAGGCTATTTTATAAGAAAATAAGAAAACCTCGATGAAAATACCTTAGGCATATCTTTTATAGTATTTTTTTGGTGTATAGAGAGTAGGCCTATTATACAAACTATATCACTGAGAAATCAACATGGTGTCTTACCCGAAGATTTTGCCATATTTTTTCTCAAAATTGAGGAATGACTGATGAAATCCCTGCAATAAAATCCAAAAGATGTTTGGTTATTGCAAAAGTTTACATGATTCGTTACTTAAATATCTGTCATAGGCCTATTATTGTTTTTTCCTTTAAAAAACGAATTGACAATTTAGTATATGTTCAAACACTGTAAGGCCGAAAAAGGTCTCTGGTTTCTGGTCTCCGCGCGCGTCGCTTCAGATCAGACCCGCGCATCTGTATTTTTAGCTTTTTTTTCTTTTTGTTCTTTTTTTGTTCTTATTTATTTTGTGTGTTTTTGTGCTATATGAAACGATGTCCAATTGCAGCCAAAATGGCTGGATCGATTGGAATTCTGCTGCGCTATATTAAACTACTTTTTCAAATAGGGGTATGAACTGTCACCATTTTCACGAAGTGACGAATCGGCCCACACAGCTGCAAATCCATGTTTTTGAAATCGCAATTTCAAAGACTTTTCAGCATTAATTATTTTAGATTTTGCTTCCTACTAAAGCTAATAACTTTAATTACAATTTTTTTTCGGTATCTTTATCATAGAGATTGTAATTAATGAGGAATTACTTTCCAAACATTATTCGTGAAAACGCAAAAACAAGACCGTGCGTGTGGAGCTCTAACGCTATCAAGCCTGGGCTTTTTTTTCGTTCTCAGACCTGGGGGGAGGGGCTCATTGTGCCCCCTCCGTATTTTCTGTATCCAACAGCCGATTTTCATAAAACTTCATAGGCATGTTCGGTTTGACGCGATCTATCGAATGAGGCCATGAAAACTTTCATAGGTCACCGTTAGGTGGCGCTATACCCATTTTCGGTGATTTTTCCTCAGTTTTGGTCAAAAATAGTATTTTTCCCATAACTTCCTTAATTTTTGTCCGTTGGCCATGCAATTTGGCACAAATTAGTTTTCAACGCAAATTGGATAGAGGTGTTCCGTACTACCAACGGGGTGGGTGTTACGTCTATTATAGGGTGTAAGTGGTCCTCGAGCCCGAAATCGGAAAAAAATCAGAGTCCACCGGACGGGACCCGACTCTGGGACGGGTTAGAGGGGGATGGCGGTCGGCCTCCGCCGTCAGCTGGGAGACGTCGGGAAGGCCCCGCGGGGTCATCCAGTAGCAGCGGGCGCCGGCTCGGGCACCGCCGTGGCTCCCGGCCGAGAGGACGAGTCCCTGCACGCTTGCTCGCGGTCCCCGAAGACGGGTCGACCCAAACGCAGCAGCGGGCACCGCCCGTGCTCCTCCGGCGAAAGGAGTCCATGCACTCTGGCCCGCTGTCCCCGCAGACGGGTCGACCCGAAGTCGTCGTCCGATGGGCGACCTCTCGCCCGAGGAGCACGGGCGGTGCCCGCTGCTGCGTACGGGTCGACCCATTTGCGGGGACCACGAGCCAGCGTGCAGGGACTCGTCCTCTCGGCCGGGAGCCACGGCCCGAGCCAGGGCCAGAACCCCACGGCGTTTCTTCGACACGTTTACAACGGAAATTGGATAGAGGTGTTCCGTACTACCAACGGGTTGGGTGTTACGGCTGCTATAGGGGGTAGGTGGTCCTCGAGCCCGAAATCGGAAAAATTTCAGAGTCTAGCGGACGGGACACGACTCTGGGACGGGCTCGAGGGGTATGGCGGTCGGCCTCCGCCGTCAGCCGGCAGACGTCGGGAAGGCCCCCTCCCAGGGGTCCTCCAGTAGCAGCGGGCGCCGGCTCGGGCACCGCCGTGGCTCCCGGCCGAGACGACGAGTAACTGCACGCCTGCTCACCGTCCCCGCAGACGGGTCGACCCAAACGCAGCAGCACGCACCGCCCGTGCTCCTCTGGAGCAAGGAGGAGTCCCTGCACGCTGGCCCGCTGTCCCCCCAGACGGGTCGACCCGAAGTCGGAGTCCGAGGGGCGACCTCTCGCCAGAGAAGTACGGGCGGTGCCCGCTGCTGCGTTGTGGTCGACCCGTCTGCGGGGACCGCGAGCCAGCGTTAAGGGACTCATCCTCTCGGCCGGGAGCCACGGCCCGAGGAGGGGCCCGAACCCCACGGTGTTTCTTCGACAAGTTTTCAACGCAAATTAGATAGAGGTGTTCCGTACTAAGCAGTATAGCAGGGGCATTTGACCTCCGTTTTGGCAGGTGGGTCATGACCCACACATGTGTGGGTCATGTGGGTCTTGTGGGTCTTCCCCTATCAATATAATTTTCTCGTGGATGGATGGCTCGATTACAACGACAGGGGTGTCTAACTGTACGCAATACCTATGAACAAGGGTTAGAAGTCGGCAAATAGTGTGAACATCGTCCCCTGGTTAAGAATGTACGAGTCCACAGACATACCCGATTGGTTCGTTATCAATTGCTATCGAGTTGTATGGTCGTGTTCTAACATGCCCACCATGGTACCAATTCGTTCTTCAGTCGAACTTCCCGCGTACACACACCGAACGTTCGATGAATGGATAAGATTCAAGGACAGAGAGGGTACTGTGTTGGAACATGGAGGAAGCTTCCTCCATGGTTGGAACAACATGTCTGCGAACCATGCGAACCATGGAGTTTAGGGCTATAAATTACGTATGATAAATAGAATATGAATAATTATATGGGCCCGGTCGGTCCCGTGTATGGATTGTTTTACGCTGAACTTGCGTCGAGTGAATCAAACGTTTAACTTTTCAACAGCATCGTCCAATATTTAAAACTTAAGCTCCTACACAAAAACTAGTGGTAAACACAACCCCAATGATTTAATTCAACAACAACTTCTGGAGAATAAATATATATAAAACATAAAATGTTTTCTTTTCTGTTCTTTTTTTATAATTTCACTTAAGCGTTGAATTTCATTTTGTTTGCACCGTATACCTATTTAATATTGTTCAATATGGTCCGTATGTTTGTGTAAAACTAATCCTAAAACAAGAACCATTTATTGTGTCGTGTAACTTTTCAACAGCATCGTCTATATTTAAATCTTAAGCTCCTACACAAAAACTAGTGGTAAACATAACCCTATGATTTAATTCAACAACAACTTCTGGTAAATGCAATGAGTCATCACAATTAAGGACTTCCCAAGTCTAGTTCCCCAAAATCACCAGTTGCAAATCACTTCTACGTATCAAAGCAGAGTGGAACAGTCTATTTAAGTTACAACAGCACGACAACTGCCAATTCGTGTTAGGACACGTCTATTGACAATATGTTTTGCCTATTGTTATCTGTATACCAGCGCGTGTGATAAGAAGTCAATACGTCACGTCCGATTCAGTTTTGTTTATATGAAGCGCTATCGGCTTTTCCACTGTGAACACACGACTTGATAGACTTGACGGCGCAGGCAAGTCATGGCAGCATTGTCCTGGCATCCCCAGCCGGTCACGTTAAAGACATACCGAGAGTCGTTAGTGTAAAGTCCTTGATGTAGATGTAATCCTAGACGTCCGTAATCATTTCGATCAATGAACTTTTGAGCCAGTTATTATTGTCCCTAGTACAATGTTTGGACAGTTAATTATCGATAGTATACAGGGGATGAGATTTACTGTACCAAATACTGTTGGATGCATAATGCATCGTCTCCTTTGAGCTGTTTCCATTGAACCAGTTTATTGCAAGTTTATTGTGTGAAATCGTTATTCTTTTATATGTTTATTTATATTGCTAATGGTTTGATTAGAATTAAAGTGTTTTTTGTTAAATATAATATTGTAATTGCTTTTGATTAAATAAATGAACAACAGTCATAACAGTATGTGTATTACTTTTTGGTGAAATGGTTTTAAATAAATGTGACAGCAATATAATATTGTGTATTTGTGTGTTTTATTTGGTGTCATTTATGTATAAAGACCCAGATGTTTGTGTCGGGAATGAGTAGGGTAGAACAGGGTAAAGGTTAATTGTCATTATGTGGTTAGGGTATTAAAATGGAGTGGGATAGGGTTAACGATAGGAGTTGGACAGGGTAAATATAAACACACATAATAAAAAGACGACAAGAGGTGCTAAAACCAACCGGAATTCATCAGAATTCCTTTAGGTTTAGTCAACGGCGATATACAGTTTCAAGTATTTTATTCATTATTAAAACATACAATACAAATTTATCAAATGGTGATTATCAATAACATTATAAAAGAACAAAATTACAACGTATCAGCTAACTACGATTCTTTAAACAAAACAAACCCTACTTGGTAAAAGAATCTTGATGTAACCATGTTTACCTCCATGATGTAACAAAGCCCTAGATATTTGACGTATAATAAATTGTTCGTCATACACTTCTGTTTTAATACGAGGAAAGTGTTTCCTAATAAAGTTATTTACATATCCAAATCATTATCCATTGTATCCGACGAAATCAATTTGCTAATTTTGTTTATGCTCATTTCTCGGCATCGATGTAAAAGGAAGAAGATAACGTACTGTCCACAGACGGTTGACAAAGGTCCCTGAAGACGGCGAGTGTTATAGATGGTGTATTTCGCATTCTTTTGAAGGAAATGTTCAATCTGCGGTACCTTGGGACGTAGTCCGTATGAGTCAAAATATTCACCACACCATCTCGTGTAATGTAGAATTACCAACCAGTGTTCTCCCGGCTTATCAGCAGGGTCTGTGTTAATGACAATAGCGCTAGGGCGTAGAACAAACTGCTTCGGAAGTTGGTCATTACCGGGTATGTAAGGGCGAGCTAAGACGCGTTGACCTCGTGATGAACGAAGTTGCCTATGTGACGTCACGGACAAGTCTGGGCAATTAAGTCGTTACGTAACCATTGTATTGTGCACTGAATGGTCTATCGTGCTTAGGTCTTCCCGTAATTTCGCAGCTTAGCGTTTCCAATGAACTGCTCAGGAACTTGGAATTTCGTTGCGTGTACTGTCAACGAAACCGTAAATGAAGTCGGATATTATAGGGCTCATAATACAGTTGTCTATCTTACATGAAACAACGGCCCGCTTTAGAATGTCAGGCCTGTATTTCACAATACACTGTCTATTTAAAGATGAATAGAAAGTCACCCAGAAGTTTAGAACCCATGCAGAGGCACTCATTTTCTTCGAAATTAAGTTGTCACTGCCCTTGATGTAACGTAATAGTGTAAAATAACCATAAAGGATTACTGTAAGACTACCAGAGGTGGCTATTTTATAGATTTATTTTCTACCAAAAGAACACTATTATAGATGGGGTTTTTTTAAATTACAATATAGTCTTTCTGAAACATCTGGTCTTTCATCATCACTCTTCCTCGTTCTCTTCATCCTCATTTAGTTGAAGTAGTCCGTCAAATTTGGTATGGTGTTTAGCCATTACTCTGTTCAGAGCTTTGTTTACTTCCATGCCTTTATTTACTTTTTCTTCGAGATCTTCCGCAATATCGTGATGAGTCCCATTATCTTTCAGATGTAGGTAACTTGACAAAAAAATCCTTGTATTTGTTGAAAAAGATTCGCTTGACTGCCCAAAGGGTTTTCCTATTGGCTTTTTCCTTGGCTTGATCTTCACTCATACCCCTGTTGACGTACTTTTCATATTTTTCACACCACATCTCTTCAGTAGCCTCTGTAGCCTCTTCAACCAGTCTCGAAAAGTGGCATTGTCTTCCAATTCAGAACTAGACTCAGCCTCTTCCGATGATTCGTCATATTCCACCTCCGTATCGGATTCTGAATCATCTTCCTCGAAATCTTCGTCTTCATCCTGCGTAGATTCAGTTTCACAAGTTTCTATTTCTGAATCTTCAAATCTACGCTTTTTTAAAATCGGGTTCAGAATTATCGACGTCAGAATTGTCAGATTGGATAGCTTTAATTTCAGAATCATCGTCAACTTCATCCATTTTAGATTTCTCTTCATTATGTACATGTTCTGCATGCCTCCGTAGGTTATATCTCCGTCCAAAGCTTTTGCCGCACTGGTGACAAGCATGGGGTTTGACAGCAGAAATAACATTCATGTTGAATCTCTGATGCTTAATCTCCGATTGACAAGAAACGGAAGAAATAGTTTATATATAGGCCTATAACTACTCATTTCGCTGCTCATTTGCTCATTTCGCTGCTCATTTGCTCATTTTGCTGCTCATTTGCTCATTTCGCTGCTCATTTCGCTGCTCATTTACTCATGTTGCTGCTCATTTGCTCATTTTGCTGCTCATTTGCTCATTTCGCTGCTCATTGCTCATTTTGCTGCTCATTTGCTCATTTCCGATACCCTTTGCGATACCCTTTCGTGTTTGAATTCGGGGAAAAAGCAAAGGCAAAAAAACAAATCAAAAAAATAAAACCAAAAAAATTTTAAAGGAACAAAGGGGAAAAAGCTGGCTTTGTAATAAATGAGCGAAAATGGAAAAAGGAGCGAAAGGAAAAAGACGGCAAAAAGGTGACGGGGGGAGGAAATGAGCCAATTGAGGCTTTCGTTTCTTGTTCGGATTTCTCGGAAATTTCCGTTTTTCTGCTGTCGGGAAACTCCCGGGGGCCCCCCGGGGACCCTGGGGGTGGGTGTCATAAGAGAATTAAAAAGGGGATTTGGGCTATTAAAGCTTCATCTGGTCGGGTGACAATTTTAAACGGGGGAATTTGAAAAACTTTTAAACACGCGGTGGGGTTTTTAGGAAAGGGGTTCGGGTCGGGGCAATATGGCAATCGTCGGAAGAGGGGCGGTTCGGGAAAAAAGCCCCGGGGGGTGGAATAAACACTGAAAAAATTTTCGGTGCTCGGCGGGGGTGGTCAGCCGGGGGAAAAACCCGGGGGGCCCCGGTCCGGCAAAAACGGGTTTTGGGGTCCTCTGGGGGACTCGTGGGGCCCCGGTTTGAGAAAAAAAAAGGCGTGGGCAAAAAACCCCGGGATGGGCCCGCGGACGGCCTCTAAAAGGGGGAAGGCTGAGGGGAAAAAATTATTTGAAACTCTATTGTTCCGGGGGGAAAAATCAAACCCCCGTTGTTTCCTTTTATTTTCTACCCTCGGGGCGTGCGGGCGAGAAAGATTTTGGGGGTTCCTGCTGCCCGGGGGCTTTGGGCGGCCGCTTCAAAGCGGGGTTTCTTGAAATGGGGTAACCCTTAAACGGCCCACGTTTCGGTGGCAGCACCCGTTCCTGACGGTCGTGGGGGGCTGGGTGGGGGAGGGCCCCGGGCCCTTCCTTGGTCACCCGGGGTTCTGGTTTCGGGCGGGGCGTCACCGGGGCGCTAAACCGGGGGTTCGCCCCCCGCCCCTTTGGGGCCCGGGGGGGCCCGCATTGGCGGGCAGTGTGATCGGGGGCAGAGTTAATGGTGGTCAGCCGGGCCTCCCAGGCCCCCAGTTTTTCCCTGCGAAACCCGTCCCTCCCGGGCCGGTGCGGCAGGGCCACTTTTTCCCCCCCGCTCGAAATGAAACAGGTAAAAGGTGTTGTCCTAAAGGATTGGGAAAATAACAGGGCTTTCCTGGGGTGGGTGAAGGAATTTTTTGCGTCAAATTTTGGGCGGTTTTGTTGGGTTGGATCGTTTTTCCGGGGTTGTTTGGGTTTTAAATCGGGGAAGCTGTTTATTTTGAAACCCTTTTAAAAGTCCCCTTTTTAAGAAAAAAGAAACCGGGGTTTTGGGGTTAAAAACCTGATTCCGGGGGTTCCTTTTGGGGTTTTTGTTGCCGGCCCTACCCTTTGGGCCCGCTCCCCCTTTTAAACCTGCCGTTTTCCCTTCCCGCCGCTGGTCTTTCTGGGAAAAAAAAACCCCGGGAAAAGCCTTGTTGCTGTGCCCCCCGGGGCCATGCGTGCTTTTTTGTTTAAAAGGACCTTTTTTTCAAAAACGCCCTTTTAACGGCTTTGGCGTAAAAAAACATTTGCTCGCAAACGGTTCGTGAAAACTCAAAGGGGACCGTTTTCGTCATATTTACTATCGGTTTTTCAAAACCGCTTAACCACAACAATTGGGTGTCGGTTTGGATCTGGGCCCCCCTCGGGGGAAAAACCTTAAATGGGCCGGTTGGGCCCTGCCGTTTTTGCGCCCTCAATCTGTCAGGGGCCGTGGGCCCCGGGCTGTTGGCGCCGTTGGGAGGCTGGTCCGGCATCGTGCCACCCCGCTGGCAAAAGGGGGAAACCGTCTGAAAGTTGCCGGGCGGCGTTGTTGGTGTGTTCCTGCTACGGGAAGGTTTAACTGTTGGGCCCGAAAACCTTGTGATGCCGGGTTCCAGGTTGTTGTTCCGGGGATGTTTCCATTTATAGGGGAAATATGGGGTCTTTGGCCAATTGGTTTTCGCCGGTTTTTACCGCCAAAAAAATTTGTTTGTTAATTAAAAAGTGCGGGCCTTTTTTAAATGAAAAAAAAAAATTTCCTTTGGGTTTAAAAAGAAAAACATTTTTATATTTTTTTCGAAGTTTTTTGTCATTTAGGTTGTGTTTCCCCGACCCAAAAGGGTTTAAATAGGGCGAACCCGGGGAAAACTTTTTTCACCACATCCCTCTTCCCGCAGGCCCACCGGTTTTATTCTTTTGTTCATGTTCTGCCTGGTCCTTTCTTTGGTTCCGGGATTCCCCCGGTCACGGCTGTCCCTTTTGACGGGTGTTACGGGGGCCGCGGGGGGACCATGGTGCGTGTTCCCCCAAAGAAACGGGGGCGGGGACTTGGGCAGGGTCAACCCGGGGGCGTTTCCGCGCCAAACTCCCCGTTCCCAAATTTTCCCAGGTCTTTCGTGTTAAACGGCCATCCCTCCCCGGAAAAATTTGGGTGGGGAAAACCCAAAAATGCCCTGGGAACCCTGGGCTGCCCTTTTTCCAAACCCAAAGGGGGGGGTGTTCGTCTCTATGGGGGTAGGTGTCCTCGGCGAAATCGGAAGAAATCAATTCCGCGGAGGGACCCGACTCGGGGCCTCGGGGGGGGCGGTCCCGCCCGGCGGGAGACGGGAAGGCCCCCGGTACTCAGTGGGGGCCCAGGCCCCACCGGGCTCCGCCCAAGGACGGTCCCCCGCTGGCTCGGTCCCCAGACGGGGCCTCCGGCGGGGATCCCCTGCTCCCGGGGGGGGAGGTCCTGGTCTTTGAAGGGTCGACCCAGTGGGACCGAGGGCGACCTCTCCCCGAGGGCACGGGGGGTGCCCCTGGTTGGGTCGGTCTGCGGGAGCGGCCCGTGCGGGGTCTCCCTTCCCCGGCGACCCCGGCCCAGGGGCCCCAACCACGGTGTTTCCGACAATTTTTTAACGCAAATTGGATGGGGGTTCCCTACTACCAACGGGGTGGGGGTTACGTCTTTAAAAATAGGGTGTGGGGGTCCCCCCGGGGAAAACGGAAAAAAAAACAGGGTCCCCGGGCGGGACGACTCTGGGACGGCTGGGGGATGGGGGTCGGCCCCCGCCCCCTGGAGACGTCGGAAGGCCCCCCTGGTCCTCCGTGCAGCGGGGCGTCGGGGCCCCCCTGGGCCCCCCCAGGGGGACAGTCCCGCTTGCTCCCGGGGCCCCCCAGACGGGTACCCAAAAGCAGCAGGGCACCGCCCGTGCTCCTCCGGCGGGGGGTCCGCCCCGCCCTTTTTCCCCCAGGGGTGGGTCGTGGGCCCATGGGGCCTCGCCGAGCACGGCGGTCCCTGCTGCGTACGGGTGCCGTCTGCAGGGGGGTGCGTGCGGGACCGTTTTGGCCGACCACGGCCCCAGCCAGGGCCAAACCCAGGTTTCTTGGGTTTTCAACGCAATTGGATGAGGTGTTCCGGCCCCCACGGGGTGGGGGTTCGCTGCTATGGGGAGGTGGTCCCCGGCCAAAACGGACAAATTTCAGGTCCCGCGGACGGGCCCCAATCGGGACGGCTCAGGGGGGGGCGGGCGGCCCCCCTATGGAGCGCGGACCCGGGGTAC